>CM042019.1:94674343-95274343 GCA_023525975.1 Smallanthus sonchifolius
CCCCCTGTTTTTCGGCTTCTCGCACTACACCAAAGCCCCACTGCACCGGATACCACCGTCTCTCTGAACCTACCCACGATAGAAACCCACCCCCTCACAGTTGTCTTCACATTTCACCATCTCTCTCCTCTTTCTCTCACTAGCGATCGCCACCACTGCATCCATCTAGGATTTCGATTGGTAATGAGCGTAAGGAAAAACCTGTCAGAAAAACGAGATCCAAAGACGTTGTGGTTCAAGTTCTCTGTGGTCAGCGGAATACGAGATCTAGGGTGGGATCGCCGGAAAACGTTGTGGCCGACGGTGGATGGGGATGAGGAGGAAGTCGATGATGGTATGGCGGTCACACCCCCAATTTCAACTAACGGAGTTTTACCGTTTGGGAAGTACCGAACCAGGATCTCAGACATTAGTTACTTTGAACGACTCTACATGGGACTCAAATGAAAATATTATGTCAATCAGAGTTTCAATGCGGAGGCGTAAAGAAAAGTAAATGCGCAAAACACACGCGCCCAAACCAAAAGTCCAAAAGTCCAAACGTCCAACCAAGCCAAGTACAATACAAAATAATCCAAACAAACATAAATAAGCAACAATCAAAATAGATGAATCCCATGCATGCCCTAATGTGCACCTGTGCCTTATCTTAGCGACCTGAGAAAACATGTAAGAAAATATGTCAACACGAGGTTGGTGAGTTCACAGATTTCAATATATAAATAAGCGTTTACCAGATTTATGATCATTCAATATGTATCTATAGGTAGCTAACCTATGTTCATGTTTAACTCAAGCGCTCGCAACCGAAGCTGACTGTTTGTTTACTTGCCTCCTGCCAGGTCTATCAACACTGGCGGTGTGAGTAGGCTAACATTTCACCCGTTCGATCTCTAATCGAGTTAGCGCGACTAACGCGGGTGGGATTTGTCAAACCCAGTAGTACTACTAAATATTACCCCGCTAAGATCCATATTAACGGTCGATATAAGATGAGGACTTTCTGTGATAGCGTGTTACGCTTAGCTTTAATATTGATAACATATGAATTGCAAAATCTCAAAATAGTTTAATCATGTTTTCTCCCCCAGATTAAAACAGTAAAAAGGGGCCGTGAAAACTCACATGCGTTGCGTTGTAGATAGTATCACACAAATGATAAGTTGGAACCACGTGTGTAAGTCTCAAATGACTTACGAATGCCCTAAAATTATAAACACATAAATTAGGGATAAAAATGGGAATTGTGACAGCGACACGGAATGAGAAACGTCCTAACGAAATGCTCTAATATTCAAGAGTGGACGAAAGTGTCCACGGAGTTAGGAATTACTTTACGCGACGAATGACCCAAATAATAATAATTATAACCGGGTGTTTTGTCATTCACAAAAATTAAGAAAATAATATATATATATATATATATATATACACGAGTAAATAATATAACTAACTATATTATTATTTAGACTCAATCGATACGACGATGTTATAAAATGATTGGAAATAATATAAATATGTATATTATTTAATATTACGGGTCACGGTTTGAAAATAATATAAACATATTATTTTATACGAAATTACGGTTTGAATATAATATAAACATACTATTTTTAGTTGATAATAACAATAATATTTTATTTATAAAAGTGAGAATAATATAAAAAGATGTTAATAATTCAAACCCGAGCCTACGGGCTGTTTCCTGGGCTAAAACACATTTAAATAATAATATAATATTTTAGAGTTTGATTTTTATTAATTAAATATAACAAAAAAATGCTCAAAAAATAGTTGTGGGAGCCCGGCCTCGAACCCAGGTCTCTCCCACACACGCACACTGACCAACCAGTCCCGCCCGCTAGGGTATCGCGTACAACCCAGGTTCTGTTTGGTTTTATCAATCAAACCCAGTGTTTCCCTCTTCCCATACAACCACGCGACTGAACCAGCCCAAATCCATCGATTTCGATGATGGTCGAACAAAACAACAAAGAGGTTTTGTTAAACAGATGCTTGCGATCTTGTGTGAGTGATTAATTTCAAAAGCAACTGGTCTAAGGTTGCTGAATTTAGGAAAAACGGGTCGTAACCCTAGATTATGAACACAAAATTGATTCATGAGATTCTGATAATAAAAGTTGTTAGAATCATAGGGCTTTTAATAAAAACAACATTGCGAATCTGATGATGTAGTTTAATTTCATTTAAAATGGGTACTGGTATGAGTTCGATTAACCAGAAAGCCATACGAACCCTAGGTTTGTTCCGGTTTCGATTCGAAGATAAAACCCCTAGATTTCATAGAGCTTTCAATGTATGCATCAAGGCGAGTCTACTGATGCATTCAATTTCAGTAATCCGTATCGAAATGATAGGGTTCGACTAAACCGAAATCGTATGAACCCTAGGTATCGGATCATGATGAATTCGATAATGGAAATCAAAATTAAGATAGGGCTTTTGATATACAGAGGATTGCGAAGCTAATCACGTATACTAATTGGATTTAAATAGAGTCTAGGGTCTTGATCGATTAAATTGGTTTACGATGAACCCTAGAATCTGGTTTGGGCCGAATTCGATAATGTAAGCCCTAATTTGGTTAGGGCTTTCATATATGAGATGCAAACGAAGCTGAAGGTGTAACAAATTACCTGAATTGATATCGAATTGATAGATTTCGACTAGAACAGGTTCCAGCTGCAACTAGTTGGTCTCCGGCGGCTTCTGCTGCTAATCCAACCAATTCAATTTGTGCAAAAGCTTTAGAGAGGTGCGAGTTACGTGAGTGTATGTTCAATTTGTAAAAACAATACAAGGATCCGTCGAATTTGATGTATACGAAGAGGTGATCGACGGTTACGGGTTTAATACCCATAATTGAGAATAATTCGAACATAATGGCAATGTTAATCGTCTCAATGATGATCAAAACTGACATTAATAACCATTTCGGTTATAATTTCGGACGAATTTTGGCTATAGCTCGTGGATTTGGATTAACACACACTCGGTTTGACTTTTAGAAAGTCAACAAGAATAAAGGATTCTTCAATTTTGACTTTCAAAGTCAACCGGCTTGAGTTTAGGGTAATTACATAATCAGACCCTGTAATTCTAATTTAAATGATGGCAGAATTAGTCCCTGGGGTTTAATATTGAGTTAACTGAGTTAGGTTTTAACATAATACTTAACGAGATTGCTAACGGAGTTAACTTGAAGAGTTGGATTGTCACATCATCCCTAGTTGAAAGAATTTTCGTCCTGAAAATTAAATAAATAAAAAATTTCCGGGATATCACATCACCCCCTAGTTGAAAGAATTTCCGTTCCGAAAATTAAATAGTACCTTAAGAATTTGACGCGGAGTGCTTGAACAGATTAGGATATTTGCGCATCATCTGATCCTCGCGCTCCCACGTGAATTCCGTTCCGCGTTTCGAGTTCCAACGAACTCTGACAATAGGGATTTTACTGTACTTTAATGTTTTGACTTCCCTATCCATAATTTCCACGGGTTCTTCGATGAAACGCAACTGTTCATCAATGTGTAGTTCCTCAAGAGGAATCGCGAGAGACTCGTCTGCTAGACATTTCTTCAAATTTGAGACGTGAAAGACGTTGTGTACACCACTAAGTCCTTCAGGCAGGTCCAGTTGATACGCGACTGGGCCAATTCTCTTAACTATCTTGAAAGGTCCAACATAACGAGGGTTTAGTTTACCTCGCTTCCCGAAGCGAATGACACCTTTCCAAGGTGAGACTTTGAGTAAGACCATGTCACCTATTTGAAACTCTAAGGGTTTATGACGCTTGTTGGCATAGCTCTTTTGACGATCACAACCAGCCGCTATACGGTTTCGGATTTGAACGATCTTTTCAGAAGTTTCGAATACAAGTTCAGGACCTGTAAGTTGACTATCCCCAACTACTGCCCAACAAATAGGAGAACGGCATTTCCATCCATATAGTGCTTCAAATGGAGCTGCCTTGATGCTAGTGTGATAACTGTTGTTGTAGGAGAACTCCACCAATGGTAGGTGAGACTCCCAAGTGTTACCGAAATCAATCACACAAGCTCGTAGCATGTCCTCCAGAGTTTGAATAGTACGTTCTGTCTGGCCATCAGTCCGAGGATGGTATGCTGTGCTCATATCTAGACGTGTGCCTAAAGCTTTATGTAACGACTTCCAAAAACGAGAGGTGAATCGTGCATCACGATCCGAAATGATAGAGATTGGCACCCCGTGCCGAGAGACTATTTTTTCAAGTAAGTACGAGTAAGCTTATCCATTTTGTCGGTTTCCTTGATTGCTAAGAAGTGAGCGGACTTTGTTAAATGGTCAATAATTACCCAAATAGTATCACATCCGGTAGGAGTGGCAATTTTGTGATAAAGTCCATGGAGATTTGTTCCCATTTCCACATGGGAATTTCTGGTTGTTGGAGAAGACCGGATGGCTTTTGATATTCAACTTTGACCTTCGCGCAGGTCAGACACTTACTCACATAAGTGGCTATATCAGCCTTCATCTTCGGCCACCAATATAGCACCTTTAGGTCATGGTACATCTTGTCGGAACCTGGATGGATAAAGTAACGAGATTTATGAGCCTCATCCATGACTAGTTCCCTTAGGTTTCCGAACACTGGGACCCATATTCGCTCGACGAAGTAGATAATACCGTCAGATTTGACCTCCAGTTGTGCTTCCATACCGCGTGTACCTTCCAGCGGTAGGTTTTCCTCTTTTAGGGCTTCGAGTTGAGCACTACGGATTTTGTCAGGTAATCCGGGGTGAATAGTAAGCTGTAATGCTCGAACTCATTCGGGTTTCGTTTCCTTTCGACTTAGGGCATCAGCTACAACGTTAGCTTTACCCGGGTGGTACCGGATCGCACAGTCATAATTATTTAAGAGTTTGACCCAACGACGCTGTCGCATGTTCAACTTTTTCTGCTCGAAGATGTGCTGAAGACTTTTGTGATCGGTGTAGATGGTGCATTTGGTACCGTACAAGTAATGTCTCCATATCTTAAGTGCAAAAACTATAGCTCCCAACTCTAAGTCATGAGTGGTGTAGTTTTTCTCGTGAACCTTTAGTTGACACGAAGCATACGCGATCACCTTTTCTCGTTGCATTAACACACAACCTAGACCCTGAATAGACGCATCACAATACACCACAAAATCATCCGTTCCTTCCGGAAGAGCTAGAATAGGTGCACTGCAAAGTTTCTGCTTAAGATGTTGGAATGCTGACTCTTGGTTATCACCCTAGTTATAGGCTTTACCCTTTTGAGTTAAGGCAGTGAGAGGTTGTGCAATTTTTGAAAATCCCTCAATGAATCGACGGTAATAACCAGCCAATCCCAGAAATTGTCGCACCTCAGTCGGAGTCATCGGTGCTGCCCAATTCTTGATGGCTTCTATCTTTGATGAGTTACATGTATTCCTTTCTCGTTAACCACATGTCCTAAGAATTGAACCTCCCGGATCCAAAATTCACACTTGGAAAACTTAGCATATAGTTGCTCCCTTTTAAGTAATTCCAAAACTAGGCGTAGATGTTCCTCATGTTCCTCCTTGTTCTTGGAATAAATGAGAATGTCGTCGATGAAAACGATTACGAATTGATCAAGGTAAGGCTTACACACACGGTTCATGAGGTCTATGAATACCGCAGGTGGGTTGGTTAATCCAAAAGGCATGACCATAAACTCATAGTGGCCGTACCTTGTCCTGAAAGCAGTCTTAGAGATATCTTCATCTCGAACTCTCAATTGATGGTAGCCAGACCTGAGATCTATCTTGGAATAGAAACTTGATCCTTGGAGTTGATCAAATAGGTCATCTTTACGAGGCAAAGGATAACGATTCTTGATTGTGACTTTATTCAGTTCACGGTAGTCAATACACATACGGAAAGTCCCGTCCTTCTTGACAAACAGGACTGGAGCTCCCCATGGTGATGAGCTAGGTCGGATGAAACCTTTATCCAATAACTCCTGTAATTGATTGGATAGCTCTTGCAATTCACTAGGTGCTAGTTGATAAGGTGCCCGAGCGATCGGTGCCGCTCCGGGTGCTAGGTCAATTTGGAATTCAACCTGTCGGTGTGGTGGCAGACCAGGCAGATCCTCGGGAAGTACTTCTAAAAATTCATGAACGATGGGGATATCATCAATCTTCTTCTCTTCTGACGGCTGCTCAGCAACGAGAGCCAAAATAGCTGTATGTCCCTTTCGAAGGCACTTCTGTGCTTACATAAAAGATATGATGCCCATGACTGCACCAACTTTTTCGCCCTGAACGGAAAGGGTTTCTCCACTTGGGAGAGGAATACGAACAATTTTCTCATGACAGATAATTTCAGCTTGGTTTTTAGATAACCAATCCATGCCGACAATTACATCAAAACTACAAAGTGTGACCGGCATAAGGTCGATAACAAGTATATGTCTAGCTAGCTCAAGCTTACATCCCTTAAGAATGTGAGTTGCTTCAATTATATGGCCATCAGCTATCTCTATTATATACTTAGCTTCTAACAGAGTTGGAGTTCCTTTTATCATATCACTAAGTTTCTTAGATATAAAACTTCTATCAGCACCAGTGTCAAAAAGGACAAAAGCAAAGTAATTATTTAAGAGAAACTTACCGGTGACCACATTATGATCATAACGATCTTCTCCAGATCCTAGCACGAAAGCTCGTCCCTTCACACCATTTCCTCCACCATTATCGTTGTTACCCCCATTGTTGTTATTTTGGTCAGGGTTGTGGTTTCCATTACCCCCTTTCTTCAATTGAGGACAATTCTTTCGGATATGTCCTTCCTTTCCACACTCAAAACAACCCTTTGTAAATCCAGGCTGTTGGAAAGGCTGTTTGGCTTGTAATTCACCCCTACAATCCTTGGCAGCATGACCTATTTTGCCACACCGTTGACAACGGTTGCAAAACCCGAAGTGATGGAAGTTGCACTTGTTACACTGAGGAGATTTTCCCGCGTAACCACCCTGGTTTTGACCTGGAGAGGTCGACTGGTTGAAGTTCTTAGCAGGCTCAAACCTACGTTGTTGCTGTTGCGGTTGATTAAACTGGGGTTGGTTGGGCTGGGGTCCTTTGGAGTGAGAGTTGGAGTGGTTATTGGAGTGGTGGTCAAACCTGCATTTATGATTATCGGTGAGAGTTGGAGTGGTTATTGGAGTGGTGGTCAAACCTGCATTTATGATTATCGGTGGATTTAGAGACCGAACCTATCGGAGGTAGAGTCCCTTGAGTCCGCCTGATCGGTTAACTTATGGGCAAGTCGGATAGTCTGCTGGATAGTGGTAAGGTTGGATGAAGTAACCATGCTTTGTATTTGAGGCACTAGACCTCCAATGTATAGTTCAATTCTCTTGTAATCAGGGTCACCATATGTGGGCACATAGTAGAAAGCTCATGTGAACGCGTGGTATAAAGTTCAATTTCAGAACCCTTCATCTTTAGGTTCTAGAATTCCCCCTCTAACTTCTGAATTTCATCGCGAGGAAAATACTCCTCCTTCATCATTGATTTAAACTCCTCCCACGAAAGTCCATTTGCCATGGCCAGACCCAACATCTGGACCTGGGCGTTCAACCATGTGAGAGTCGGGCCCTCCAAAGTTCCAGCGGCGAACTTGACCTGATTTGCCACTGGGCAGTTGCACATGGCAATCACTGATTCTACTTTCTTGAACCAACGAAGTAGTCCGACAGCTCCTTCAGCTCCACTAAAGGCGTGGGGCTTACAATCCATGAATGCCTTGAAGGTGCAGGCTGGTTGTTGATTCTGCGGGCCTGGAGTTAAAAACAATATAGGATTGGGATTATAGAGTTTAGGACAGGCTTTTTAAAAGATGAATTGACATCATTAGTCAATAGCTAAAGCATTTACCTGCAGCATTCTGTGCTGCTAGAGCCTCCGCCACACTATCATTTATTAGTGCCGCTAGCTCCGCAACCGTCATGTTAATGGTACCTCGGCCACCAGCACGACCTCCACGTCCTCTTCCTGACATGATTCTTCACATTCACAAATACAAAACAATGAGAAATATATCACATATTAAACATTATTTATGTACGAGTAAAGAAATACAACATCTAATATTTTGAAAATTAAATAAATTGTAAGGCTACAAAATAAATAATTCAAACATTAAACTTCTCATGCTTTTATTGAATGGGAACAACCTTACCCATCTAGGTTTGAGAAGAGAAATAACAAAAGCAAAACATGCATGAAAAGGGAAGATAGAATAGGAAGATCATCAAACATCTTCGTCATCAGAAGAAACATATGATTGTGCATCATCGATCTCCACTGGTTCCTCCTCAGGTGGCTCCTCCTCCAAGGGCTCATCCTCGAATGGCTCCTCCTCGAAGGACCCTTCCTCGAAGGGCTCTTCCTCGCCGTCAGAAAGTGGAATCTCCTCAGGAAATAGGGCTGCTTGCAGTTGGGCTTCCAAGTGAGTTACTCTTTCTTGGAGTCCCTCAGCAGCATGGTTTGCTGCTTGCAGTTGGCCTTCCAGATTAGCCATTCTCTCCAGAATCCCTCTTACCTCAAAATCCTAGGTGTCTACCCTCGTCTCCAAATGTGTCACCCGATCCACCAAGACGTTATGGACTTGATCCGTTACTGCTAGTTCAGCAGTCAACAGCTCTATCCCTACCTTATTCTTCTCTATTTGAGACTCTCTCTTCAGAATGTCAGGTATCTCATCAGTAGCATCTTTCATAATACTCAACTCCCTAGACATGTAAAATACAAAGGCTGCAAAAGCTTGTTCCATAGTGCATAGCAAGCTAGGTAAGGTAGATGATGAGGAAGTAGAACCAAAGTAAGGTGATGGGACATTTCCCATTTCGATCCATCTTTGGATCATTTGCGGGTATGCGTTCCAATTGTGAGCAGGATTCATTACTTGCACGCTGCTCGTTTCCCCTGGTCAACTGAATAGTCACTGGAACTAGTCCGGCGCCTTTTGGGCTCCAGGGATGATAGAATAGGTGCCTTATGTCCTGGTGCCTTAGGTGATGGAGGTGGAGTTGACGACATGTTCCTGTAACAATATATAAAAGTGCCAAACATCCAAATGACATGTAACTAATGTGTGAGGCTATAGTCTAGTATGCCATCCTAGTTCTTTATAACCAATGGCTTTGATACCAATCTGTCACACCCCCAATTTCAACTAACGGAGTTTTACCGTTTGGGAAGTGACGAACCAGGATCTCAGACATTAGTTACTTTGAACGACTCTACATGGGACTCAAATGAAAATATTATGTCAATCAGAGTTTCAATGTGAAAGCGTAAACAAAAGTAAATGCGCAAAACACACGCGCCCAAACCAAAAGTCCAAAAGTCCAAACGTCCAACCAAGCCAAGTACAATACAAAATAATCCAAACAAACATAAATAAGCAACAATCAAAATAGATGAATCCCATGCATCCCCTAATGTGCACCTGTGCCTTATCTTAGCGACCTGAGAAAACATGTAAGAAAATATGTCAACACGAGGTTGGTGAGTTCACAGGTTTCAATATATAAATAAGCTTTTACCAGATTTATGATCATTCAATATGTATATATAGGTAGCAAACCTATGTTCATGTTTAACTCAAGCGCTCGCAACCGAAGCTGACTGTTTGTTTATTTGCCTCCTGCCAGGTCTATCAACACTGGCGGTGTGAGTAGGCTAACATTTCACCCGTTCGATCTCTAATCGAGTTAGCGCGACTAACGTGGGTGGGATTTGTCAAACCCAGTAGTACTACTAAATATTACATCGCTAAGATCCATATTAACGGTCCGATATAAGATGAGGACTTTCTGTGATAGCGTGTTACGCTTAACTTTAACATTGATAACATATGAATTGCAAAATCTCAAAATAGTTTAATCATGTTTTCTCCCCCAGATTAAAACAGTAAAAAGTGGCCGTGAAAACTCACCTGCGTTGCGTTGTAGGTAGTATCACACAAAGGATAAGTTGGAACCACGTGTGTAAGTCTCAAACGACTTACGAATGCCCTAAAATTATATACACATAAATTAGGGATAAAAATGGGAATTGTGACAGCGACACGGAATGAGAAACGTCCTAACGAAACGCTCTAATATTCAAGAGTGGACGAAAGTGTCCACGGAGTTAGGAATTACTTTACGCGACAAATGACACAAATAATAATAAATATAACCGGGTGTTTTGTCATTTACAAAAATTAAGAAAATAATAATATATATATACGTGTAAATAATATAACTAATTATATTATTATTTAGTCTCAATAAATACACGATGTTATAAAATGATTCGAAATAATATAAACATGTATATTATTTAATATTACGGGTCACGGTTTGAAAATAATATAAACATATTATTTTATACGAAATTACGGTTTGAAGATAATATAAACATACTATTTTTAGTTGATAATAACAATAATATTTTATTTATAAAAGTGGGAATAATATAAAAATATGTTAATAATTCAAACCCGAGCCTACGGGCTGTTTCCCGGGCTAAAACACATTTAAATAATAATATAATATTATAGAGTTTGATTTTTATTAATTAAATATAACAAAAAAATGCTCAAAAAATAGTTGTGGGAGCCCGGTCTCGAACCCGGGTCTCTCCCACACACACACACTGACCCAACCAGTCCCGCCCGCTAGGGTATCGCGTACAAACCAGGTTCTGTTTGGTTTTATCAATTAAACCTAATGTTTCCCTCTTCCCATACAACCACGCGACTGAACCAGCCCAAATCCGTCGATTTCGATGATGGTCGACCAAAACAACAAAGAGGTTTTGTTAAACAGATGCTTGCGATCTTGTGTGAGTGATTAATTTCAAAAGCAACTGGTCTAAGGTCGCTGAATTTAGGAAAACGGGTCGTAACCCTAGATTATGAACACAAAATCGATTCATGAGATTCTGATAATAAAAGTTGTTAGAATCATAGGGCTTTTAACAAAAACAACATTGCGAATCTGATGATGTAGTTTAATTTCATTTAAAATGGGTACTGGTATGAGTTCGATTAACCAGAAAGCCATACGAACCCTTGGTTTGATCCGGTTTCGATTCGATGATAAAACCCCTAGATTTCATAAGGCTTTCAATGTATGCATCAAGGCGAGTCTACTGATGCATTCAATTTCAGTAATCCGTATCGAAATGATAGGGTTCGACTAAACCGAAATCGTATGAACCCTAGGTATCGGATCATGATGAATTCGATAATGAAAATCAAAATTAAGATAGGGCTTTCGATATACAGAGGATTGCGAAGCTAATCGTATATACTAATTGGATTTAAATAGAGTCTTGGGTCTTGATCGATTAAACTGGTTTACGATGAACCCTAGAATCTGGTTTGAGCCGAATTTGATAATGTAAGCCCTAATTTGGTTAGGGCTTTCATATATGAGATGGAAACGAAGCTGAAGGTGTAACAAATTACCTGAATTGATATCGGATTGATAGATTTCGACTAGAACAGGTTCCGGCTGCAGCTAGTTGGTCTCCGGCTGCTTCTGCTGCTAATCCGGCCAATTCAATTTGTGCAAAAGCTTCAGAGAGGTGCGAGTTACGTGAGTGTATGTTCAATTTGTAAAAACAATACAAGGATCCGTTGAATTTGATGTATACGAAGAGGTGATCGACGGTTACGGGTTTAATACCCATAATTGAGAATAATTCGAACATAATGGCGATGTTAATCGTCTCAATGATGATCGAAACTGACATTAATAACCATTTCGGTTATAATTTCGGACGAATTTTGGCTATAGCTCGTGGATTTGGATTAACACACACTCGGTTTGACTTTTAGAAAGTCAACAAGAATAAAGGATTCTTCAATTTTGACTTTCAAAGTCAACCGGCTTGAGTTTAGGGTAATTACATAATCAGACCCTGTAATTCTAATTTAAATGATGGCAGAATTAGTCCCTGGGGTTTAATATTGAGTTAACTGAGTTAGGTTTTAACATAATACTTAACGAGATTGCTAACGGAGTTAACTTGAAGAGTCAGATTGTCACATCATCCCCTAGTTGAAAGAATTTTCGTCCCGAAAATTAAATAAATAAATAAATAATTTCCGGGATATCACAATGGCTGCCTGGGTGGAGGCTGTGTTGTGTATTAGAGTCTCAAGTGGGGCCCACCTTTTTTTAACACCTAATAGATTTTTTATTTTGTTTTATATGTTAAGGGTATTTTGGTCATTTAACATGCACTTAACTGGAAATATTAATGTCCATCCAACCTAAGGACCAAACATGTTACGTGTGTGCAAAAGTTTGGACCATTAGTGTACTTTTTCATACTTAGGGACCAAAAATTTAAAAATTTTTAAAACCACGGGGACTATTCGTGTACTTTTTTTCCAAATAATAAAAAGGTAATTACAATTTTATCAAACAAAAAAATCAAGAATAAAGAATAAAGTTTTACAAGAAAAATAAATAAATTCATAAAAGCTATTTATTGAGTAATAATTAAACTATGATTAGAGAAGTATTTAATGCTTTAGTAATAATTAATAAGATTCTTTTAACGTTTAGGTGATAATGCTTTTATAGGCTAAGGTATTATAGATTAGGGTGCAAATAGCAACACCTTTTTTTAACAATATTATTTATTATACAATAACTATTTTAGTTGAACGGCAATAACTATTTTATTTTTTGAACGACAATAAATATTTTATTTTTTATTAGTTTAATTTAGAGTTAATTACACGAATGGTCCCTGTGGTTTGACCAAATTACGGATACAGTCCACAACTTTGAGAAATTACGGGTTTGGTCCCGGCATACTTTAATTTTGTTAAACTGACGGTCCATGTCATGGATGAGAGTTAACTATGTCTGTTAAGTCGATGTAAAAAGAAGAAAATACCCTTTATTTAAAAAAAATAATAAAAATATAAACAAAATAAATTAAATATTAAAGTTTCAATACTTTTAAACCACCTAACCCTAGATCTCCCCCCATTCGTTTGTCTTCTCCAGTTCTCCGACACTCCAGCACAGGCCACCGCCACCACAGCTCCGCCACCGGCCCACCACACTTCATCTTCCACCCCACCACACCCCACCGGCCCAACCCCTTGTCTTCTCTTCTCCCCCGACACACCAACACCACAACCTGCCACCACACTTGCGCCCTTGTCGGCACCATGATATGTCCTAAATTCTATATGTTTCACATGCATAATAATCCCCATATTATGGTACTAATTGATTAATAACCTTGCAATTGATACTTAAAACGTTAATATTTCACAATTGCAGTTTATTCGGTATCCCAAAGATGAATAGAGCAAAAATCAGCTTAAAACATGAAGAAATCAAGCATTTGGAAGACCAAACCCGAGCATTGACCCCCAAGAAGTCAAAATTGGCCAACACAAGTCAAACCAGCAGCTAAAAGACAAAACCGGGAAGCAAATAGGGGATGCACGACCGTGCATCTCATTGCACGGTCGTGCAAAGCCCTACTTGCTCCCCAAGGCTCTAATACACCGTCATGTGTACCCTGTTTGATTCCTTAGGTGTTTGCACGCCCGTACAATCCAATGCACGGCCGTGCATTGCTTATTTTGGGGCCTATAAATAGATGGCTTGAGTTCTTCATTCCACACACCAATTCACACCTTACAACAACCATCCAGACCTCATTTGAGAGCGTATTTCGTAGTTAGAGTAGAGAGTAGTGAGTGGAGAGCTCTTCCTCCTTGTTCCGCAATAGGAGAGCCTACGAAACTCAGCGTTATGCTAGTTAGTATGGCCATTCGTGGCTATATTCTTTGTATTGCTAGGGTGAAGATGAAGTTTGTTGCATGTTAATGTTTAACGTATTAATCCAAGTGATGTGTTTATGTCTTTAACTATTCGTCCTTAAAACCATCATTTTGGTGGGCTTTTATTATTGTCTAAATCCGTCTTTATATTTGTCAGTGTTCTAGATTTTAAAGTGTAAGATCGTAAAACCTTTTTAATCAAACTTATTTTGAAACTTGTACGTCTTTATACAAGCAGAGATTGATAAGCCAAGGCTTAGTCAACAATAGTAGGGTCGTACGTCTTTATACGAACTTATTATGCGACCAAGAATCGATGAACTCATGTTGGGAATGGTACATATTTATACTTAGTCCCATTGTTACACCGCCTCCCGGTGAGCAAAATATAATCACGTATTTAACTCTAATACAAAGCATTTTACGTTCGATGTCTTAAACCAACCGGTAGATGACCATTCGAAGGGTTGAGGGTAATTGTTGTCCTTAACAGGAGGCACTACCACTTGTTAAAGCTTTTAAATTTGCAAATCAAATGTCGTGAGGACGAGGCTCTAGCGGTGACCCGGGTCATACGTTTGTAGTAGTCATGTCACTGGATTAGTCAACTTAACATTATCATGCACCAAGCGGATTCGAAGCCCAAAGCAATATTATTCGTAACCTGATCATTTCCGACATATTACTTTCCTGTTATTTACTATTCTATTCGTTACATTTCTGTTACACACTTCATGCACGTTTTTACTTTTATGTTATTTACTTTACCGTCATTTACTTTTCTGTCATTTACTTTTCTGCTTCACAAGTACACAAAACTCACTCACTAATTATACCGGCTAAACGATAACAAAAATTGAGTATTAGAACTCGACCGTGTCCATTGGTTCGATACTTAGTTCTTACCTAAACTATATTACGGTGCGATAGGTACACTTGCCTATTGTGTGTGTTTTAAGTTAAAGTAATTATCATTTTATAAATTTAAAATCTGATCTCGTGAAACCATCTTAAAAATATATTTACCTATACTTTTATACTTATTAATACGACACGTCAAGTTTTTGGCGCCGTGGCCGGGGACACGGTGTTTTCAAGAAAAATTCGAGTTAACGGATTAGCCTTTTTAACCTTAACATTTACTTTTATGGTTTGTTTTCATTATTCCTTACAGCAACTTTCATGGATGACAACTACGAGAGTTGTTATGGAGGATACCAAGACGACTATGAGCACCACTATTCAGAGGTTTGGTGTGAGATCTGTGGAGAACCACACTACACCCAAGATTGTTATCACTATCAAGGGTATTCCACAGATTTTCATCAACCATACTTGCAACCATATGAGGAAACCACACCGCCCCAAGAAATTCAACACTCAGCTCTAGATTCCGACTCATGGACCCCAGGAAATCTGTTTCGTCATTTATAAGAACTTAAGGTTCGACTCCTAAAGACCCCTCCAACTGAGCTACAATTGTTTCGTCATTTGGAAGAAATTGTGGTTCAGATCCTGAAAAGCTATCCAACTGAACGACAAGATGATTCCTTCAAAGTCCAAGAATCGAAAGTTATAGTTCCACCATCTCTAGTAAGGTCGAGTGACTCTAAAGAGCAATAACCTTCCATCTTCACAAGCATGGATCAGTCGGAGGTGAGGCCGGTGATTCAAAAGAGACAGCTACTACAACTTTACAATCACTTATTGACTTCTTTGAGAAGCTTGAAGCCAAACAATCAAAGGAGCCAGAAGAGTGAAGATCTAAAGAAGAACTGGTGGGAATCCTAAATATGGAAGCACGGGAGGATGTAATCACCAACAAACAAATGACAATGGTGGCACCTCTTCCTTGCAACAGTGATAGCTGGCCTGTAACCAAGCATATCAGTGAATCATTCCATGAATCACATATGCCACAGGATAAGGGCCACTTCTCATAGAGGAAGCAACGCTCATCCAACGAAAATCATGTGACAAAATTATCATATTGGGGTGACTGTCTCCTTCACTACATGTGTCTTGAAGTTTGGTCCAGGAAATTTCAAATGGTGGTGGCGTGATTTAATTACACCATTTTCTTTAGCATTCTAAATATGACAGGTTTACAAAAATTTTCAAAATTTCAAATCGATCCATCCAAACTAAAATTAAAACTAAAAATATACTTTGAAAATATATAAATCAATGATTCACCCGTTTTAGCACTAAAACGTTAAAAGTATAAAAATTAGAAAATTGGGGAAAATCTTTGATTTATAAAATTAGGCTACTTAATGGGGGATTTTTGCTCAAATCACTGGGGCAAACCGTCTACGACTGTTTGCCACATGATCCGGCTCGTCGAAACCTTTCCGTCCCTTGGTCGGGGGGCCCTCTAACTCCAAACGTAGCTCAAGTTATGACCGTTTCAAGTTTGAACACTTTTTACCCTGTTTTTCTCTGTCCAGCTCGTCCAGGATGGACTCCACTAATTCCTGGATTAGCTTATTATCATTGTACGCATGGTTATCAAATGGGTTGGACGAACCTCTCCATATTACAAACCACCCATTTGACTGATTATCCCACTCGAAGAAAGACTGATGCAACACGTATGGGTCGGGCTAAAGACCCTTAAATAAATGTAGCGCTTCCGGGAGGCAATCTGATGATCATAAATAAATTGAGAAGTTGGTGCATACGGCAAAAAGCATGGATCTCAGGTTTGATTTTTCCAAATTAAAAGTTTCTTTTACTTCAGCCCCCAGGTATGCCTTCTCGATACTAGGACCTTAGTAGCTTAACTACTACCTTTTATTTTCCTTGTCTGCTTTTATGTTTTCCTTTATGTGTCAGGTAGAATAGCATCACCAGATAGTCTCTCTACTTCTTTGAGGAATCACACTCCATCTCTACAACCTGAAGAATCGAAAACCACATCAAATTTCTTTGAAATTCGATGAAGTCTTTGAAGCAACGTGTTGACAAGCAGCTGATAGGCACAACCTGACAAAAAAATAAGTTTTGGCCTTAGGTTATACACCGAATTGACCGGGGGAGTACCAGTTTCTTTTCCCTTAAAACTTCATGCATTTAAATTCCTGCATAGCATTTTATTACATGCATTTGTACATTGAGGGCAATGCACAGTTTTAAGTGTGGAGTCGGGAATTAAGAGATTCAGGACTGCTTGTAACCTCAAAGCAGTAAAATTTTAACTTGTGATTTTCTACCCATTTGACTAAAACATTACAAGTAGTCACCTTTTGTAAAACCCGAAAAATTTTAAACCCTAAAATTTAAAATCTCTTTGAGTTCGCAACTAATTAAATAAAATGAATACATGGCAAGTAGAAACAAATGAATATTATGCATAACGATTCGCTAAACCCTATCCCATCCGTTTTCATGTGAGGAAAATCGAGCCTATTACACATCATCAAGTTTTTGACGCAATATATAATTATTCGCATGCTCTTTCATTTGGCATTACGGAGTGTTTTTTGATTGAATTTTATGTATAATTAGAACTTGTATGACTTATACATATCAAGACCATGAACAAGTAAAAGTATGAAAGTAATTGAGGCACCTAAGACTTTATTACCCTTATCCTTAAACCCAAAAATCACAAAAATATAATCCGCCTAGATAGCCCTTTGAGCCTTAGCCTTTTTTTTTCTACTACCCACAATTATCACCCAACCAGCTATTCGTAAACACCGGTTACTGGCTAACTGTCTTCAAAATGAAAAAATTATCCTATGTCGTTATTTCAAGTTTATTACCATTGAGGCAACTTTGGAAAGAATCTGTTTTACTCAAAAGAATCGGAATATACAAGAAGTTGGATGTATTAGGAAAAACAGCCGAACTATCTGCAAGGATTTCATGGAAATATTATTTCAAGAAAATTGAGGAAAAAGAATTGTTGAAGAAATTGTTTTGATACAAAAAAAGAAAAAAAATAGAAAAATGAGAAAAGAAAAAGAAAGAAGTTGGTCTTTTACCGGTTAGACCTTAAAGAGCTGGATATGCATTCTTTTGATGTCAATTTGTTTTCCTGTATTCATTTCCCAAAGCCTGAATTACCACATGAACTCCGAGAAGATTTTCAAATCAACTAGTGATGTAAAAAAATGGTGGCGCAAGCAAGAACAACTGCTACCATTCTGCGGCTTGTTAAAAAGTGCCGCCAAAAGAAGAGCCAAAAGATACGAAAAATGTGTGAAGTGTGGCAACTGGAGCCACGACGACAAGTGTAGCAAGAATCAAACTTATTCCCAAAATGAGTATACGCATCTAATCAAAGTAGGATTTGTTAGGCTACAAGTCAAAAGAACCATACGGAGAGGCAGCAATGTGTATTACGTAGTAAGGGAAGAATTGGCGCTGATGAAAGATCTTGGTCTTGGCAATCTGACCATAAACAAGCCCTCAGATTAGTTATACCCTCATGATCCGAGTACTGTAAAGGGACCTGCTAGTATTTTTCATTTAAAGCCATGAAGCCGTAGCCGTGTGTTTCACGATAGCTGCAGCCCTTTAAAACCTTTTAAATCCCTAAAAACCGAAAAGATTTTTCTTTTAACCCTTTACTTTTATTTTAGCCACATTACAACCCTTTTAAAAGTCCTCTTGATTCATGCATACTACTTAGTTAATTGGTGGAGACTTGATTTGCACACAAGCTTATGACCATTGCATAATTCAATTCGAACTTGAGTGTTCCACCTAACTTACATTATCCATACATATATAACCCTAGAGTTGAGTGAACATTGTGAGCAATGAAAGTTTATGTATAATTGAAGTTCTAGTAGGCTTGTCATGAATTCCATCATAGAAAAACACAAAAATAGAATAAGCAACTCAAGAGTTATCCCGGAATTTCCAAATACTTGGAGCTCCATCACCCTTGTAAAGTTTTTAGTTATGGGTATGATCATGCATGAGTTTGCTTGAGGACAAGCAAAGTTTAAGTGTGGGGTATTATGATATGTCCTAAATTATACATGTTTTGCATGCATAATAATCCCCATATTATGATACTAATTGTTTAATAGCCTTGCAATTGATACTTAAAACGTTAATATTTCACAATTGAAGGTTATTCGGTTTCCCAAAGATGATTAGAGCAAAAATCAGCTTAAAACATGAAGAAATCAAGCTTTTGGAAGACCAAACCCGAGCATTGACCCCCAAGAAGTCAAAATTGGCCAACACAAGTCAAACCAGCAGCTAAAAGACAAAACCGAGAACCAAATAGGGGATGCACGGTCGTGCATCCCATTTCACGGTCGTGCAAAGCCCTACTTGCTCCCCAAGGCTCTAGTACACCGTCCTGTGTACCCTGTTTGATTCCCGAGGTGTTTGCACGCCCGTGCAATCCAATACACGGTCGTACATTGCTCATTTTGGGGCCTATAAATAGATGGCTTGAGTTCTTCATTCCACACAACAATTCACACCTTACAACAACCATCCAGACCTCATTTGAGAGCGTATTTCGTAGTTAGACTAGAGCGTAGTGAGTGGAGGGCTCTTCCTCCTTGTTCCGCAATAGGAGAGCCTACGAAACTCAGCGTTATGCTAGTTAGTGTGGCCATTCGTGGCCAAACTCTTTGTATTGCTAGGGTGAAGATGAAGTTTGGTGCATGTTAATGTTTAACGTATTAATCCAAGTGATGTGTTTATGTCTTTAACTATTAGTCCTTAAAACCATCATTTTGGTGGGCTTTTATTATTATCTAAATCCGTCTTTATATTTGTGAGTGTTCTTGATTTTAAAGTGTAAGATCGTAAAACCTTTTTAGTCAAACTTATTTTGAAACTTGTACATCTTTATACAAGCAGAGATTGATAAACCAAGGCTTAGTCAACACTAGTAGGGTAGTACGTCTTTATATGAACTTATTATGCGACCAAGAATTGGTGCACTCATGTTGGGAACGGTACGTCTTTATACTTGGTCTCATTGTTACACCGCCTCCCAGTGAGCAAAATATAATCACGTATTTAACTCAAATACAAAGCATTTTACGTTCGATGTCTTAAACCAACCGGTAGATGACCATTTGAAGGGTTGTGGGTAATTGTTGTCCTTAACAGGAGGCACTACCACTTGTTAAAGCTTTTAAATTTGCAAATCAAATGTCGTGAGGACGAGGCTCTAGCGGTGACCCGGGTCACACGTTTGTAGTAGTCATGTCACTGGATTAGTCAACTTAACATTATCATGCACCAAGCGGATTCGAAGCCCAAAGCAATACTATTCGTAACCTGATCATTTCCGACATATTTACTTTCCTGTTATTTACTATTCTGTTCGTTACATTTCTGTTACACACTTCACGCACGTTTTTACTTTTATGTTATTTAGTTTACCGTCATTTACTTTTCTGTCATTTACTTTTCTGTCGTTTACTTTTCTGTAATTTACTTTTCTGCTTCACAAGCACAAAAAACTCACTCACTAATTAAACCGGCTAAACGATAACAAAAGTTGAGTATTGGAACTCGACCGTGTCCATTGGTTCGATACTTGGTTCTTACCTAAACTATATTACGCTGCGATAGGTACACTTGCCTATTGTGTGTGTTTTAAGTTAAAGTAATTATCATTTTATAAATTTAAAACTTGATCTCGTGAAACCATCTTAAAAATATATTTACCTATATTTTTATACTTATTAAAACGACACGTCAACCGCCACCGCTGTTGCAGTAGGAGGTTGCAGGAGGGAAGGTGTTCAGGAACCACCGCTGGAGGTGGCGGGGTTAACCACCACACCAGGATTTGGAGGTGGAGGTCGGTCACTTATATACAATCATTTATACATGTTTTACATGCACAATTATCCCCATATCTAACACAAATTATAGATAAAATGATAAGATATGATACTTAATCTACTTAATTGTGTTATAACAGGATAATTATCCCTTGCATACAAAAACATGAGGAATTCACTCAAAAACAGGGCAAAATCAGCATCCGGAAGCCAATCGGACGTTCGTGCACCCAAGGAGTCAACCCAAAAAGTCAAAATCAATCAAGAGTCAAAATTTGGGGTTGTACGGTCGTGCATCCCATTGCACGGGCGTGAAAATGGTGACACGTGGCCCTGTACTCTCCTGCTCTGCCAGATTCCCTAACGTGCAAGAAATGAGTGCTTTGCACGACCATGCATTCCATTGCACGGTCGTGCATCACCAAAATCTCAGTCTATAAATAGCAAGCTCATTCTAGTGTTTTAAGTGTCCAAGATCAAAAGTAGGGAAGGCCTTAGTGCTCTGCTAAGAGCCGGAACTCTCTCGGTTTTGGTCCGTTTTAACTTTCTTGTTTATTTTCCTTTTTAAAGTCTTGTAATATGAATGCTTCTTCTCGTTCGAGTAATCAAGAGGCAACCTATACCCACTCTCCCTTGGTGTTGGAATAATTCCACACATTCTCTAAGGGTTAATGGAGTCACTTGTATGGTCATTCATGGCTAGTCCTCTTGTGTTGCTCGAGTTGGTTGAACTTTAATTAATTAATGAAGTATTTTTAGTATGTTATGTTTTTAAAGTCTTTACTATGATTTATCTTAAAAAGACAAGAATAAGTGATCTTTAAACCAATCTAATAATCTTAAATCTTGTAAGTTACTTAAGCAAGACTTCTTGTTTGGGAAGCTTCTTCGAGTTTGTACGGTCTATATACAAATCTTGGTGCTAGCAACGGCCGGGTAGTATAGATTTAATATTATGGGTTGATTGGAGGTTTGGGTATTTAGCAAGCCGTTTGAGCCCTAACCAGACCGGGCGGTTTGTGTCGGTAATTCTTTACTTCTCTCGTGTCGGCTTGCAGAGGACTTCTAGCGGGAGCCATAGGGTTTGATCTTGAGAATGAAAGTCTTATTTATTTAAAATAATATTATATGTTGAGACAACTATTTAAGAGCATAATTTGTTAGGTCCGAGCGTTAATCAAGTACCTTTGGAGGAATTCGTGCATTCCGACTTACCGGAAGAAGTTACAAGACATGACGTACGTCAATCATTGTATAATCCTAGTCCGAATAATGAATCACGGATAACCGGCGGACTTGATAACCCGTTCAGGGTCCGGAGATTCATTAAGGAATAGTTGGCCGACCGTATCCACTGTTCCGTTATGAAATGCTAACTCTCCTATCGAAAGGGTTAGTACTAGTAACTATGACCAACCTTACTTTAAATATAGCATTAATTAACATGGGATAACAACTAGAGTAACACCTTAAATGAGATAATACTTCTAATTACATTTCTTATCTTTTTATTATCCTTTTATAACAAAACCCATTTTCCAACTTATTATCCTAGTCAGACGATAGCGAGGGTACACTTACCTATTGTGTGTTTATTTAGTTGAAGTAATTATCATTTTAATTTATAAATTTAAAACCTCATTTTGTGTAGCCCTAAATAGAATATATTTATTACTACTAAAAACACGCAATCAAGTTTTTGCCACGGTTGCCGGGATATATATATTTATATTTTTGTTACACATAAAACACACATCACTCACCATCATCGTCGTTGGAAGGTGTAAAGTGTGCTTTCAGGTATGAATCCAAAGACGAAGGAGGTGGAGAAGGTGTGATTGACACTGAACATCTGGGTTCCGTTGGTGTGAAGCACATGACTGTTTGGTTGGATTTCTCGCACACTAACGATGGGGTTAGATCATGTGAACAGATAGAATAGTGGAAGAACATGGGGTTGGATCAAAATCATAGATGAAACTAAGAGACTGGTCTAATTTGACCCATTAATGCTTCACCGCTGCCAATTGGGATGCTCCACCAGATCTGAAAGGGCAAATCTCAGTGAAGGTTATGGGGACCTTCTTAATCTCCACTGCAGGGGGCTCAATCGATGGTTGTGTACCGACGTCGTTTATCATGATTTAAAGATGAGTAAACAAGAGGTCTGAACAGATCTAGGTTATTTGAAGAAAACAGAGTTTTATTTTTGTTTTTTAAGGAGATTTAATTGTAATTCTGAATATTTGAAGATGGATAGGGGTTAAAGAATACATAGTAGTGGCGGAGGGTGGTTCATGGTGGGTGACTAGGGCTGTTCACGAATCGAATCGAACCGAGCGGACCTTTGCTCGTGCTTGGTTCGTTTACAAACCGAACCGAGCCGATCGGCTCGTTTACAACCGAGCAGAAAATCGAACGAGCATTATCCGAGCATTAATTTTTCCGAGCGAGCGGCGAGCGATTTGGACAGCCCTACTATGTAGTGTGCCCTTCGAATTGTAGAGCCGCAAAAGTTGCTCGTCGCTCGGTGTCGCTGATCGTGAGCTGTAAAGGCTGATCGGCTGACCAAGAGAGAGAGACGATTTGGGACTTGAATCGTAGAGCCGCAAAGGCTGCTCGTGCGGGCGACGTTCGATTAGGGTTAGAGATTTCAGGCAGAGACGATTTGAGACTTGAATTTAGGAGAAGGCTCTGAGCGTGAACTAGTGAAGTAATGTAATTACTAAAGAGGTTTTTTTCTTTTTAGGTTTTAAGTTAGGCTATTCTTAACTCACTATAAGAAGTTTCATAATGGATTGGACCAAAAGAGTTATTTATAAACGTATAAAATATTAATTCATTATATATATATATATATATATATAAATTAAAAATTAATTCGAGCCAAACCGAACGAACAACGAGCAACGAGCGAGCGTACCTTTGCTCGTGCTCGGTTGGTTTACAAACCGAACTGAGCCGATCGGTTCGTTTACAAACCGAGCTGAAATCGAACGAGCATTTTGGACAGCGTCGAAAGAGTTCGAGCGAGTTTCGAGCGTCGAGCCATTTGGATATCCCTATGGGTGACGATGGAGGTTCAGGTAATTATTGTCGCGCGAGTGGTGGGGTTGTGTGGACTGTAGAGTGGATAAAGATGTGAAATGGTGGGCCAACAACATATTAACGTTAATAGTTTATTTTTGTATTTTTAAAATAAGGGTATTTTGATCATTTATTAAAAAATTAACAGAAAAGTTTACCTCATCCACTTCAAGGACATTCAGTGAAACAAAATCAAAGTATGTTGGGACTAATCCCGTAATTTCTCAAAGTTTGGGACTATATCCATAATTTGACCAAACCACAGGGACCATTCGTGTAATTAACTCTTTAATTTATTAAATGGTACATGAATTTAGGTTTTTTTATTTAAGTTCATATTTTTAGATTATTTTATTTATTTAGGTTACAACCTTTTTATTGTCTTTTTTTATTATTTTTAAAATTAATATTATATTACTTAATTAAGAACTTAGACTTGTTTAAGCACAAATGAAATCAATAATAAAATTTGTCAAAAAAAGAAGTCGGATTATCAAGAGATGATATTGTTGAAGATCAGATTACCATCTAAATTTCTTTTTCCGTGGTGAAGTTTTCAAGACTAATTTACGTACAAAATGGATGATATTTTTCTCATAGATTCTTTCGTGTTTACATTGAAGTAACTTTATAAATGTTTTAAGATATGAGACGTTAAAGGTTGCAATTAGAAGCTATTACATCAATTAATAAAGGAAAAGTAATAGATGTACATGAGTGAATTGGATACCAAATTTCATCGGCGTATTAATTAATTTATTTATATATATAAGTTTATATTTTAGGGCCCATTTTATTAGTCGCACATGGCATCCAAAATCTCAGGGAGGGCCTGATTACACATACAAACATACATATATCCCAACGTTCTCATGTGAATGCTTAAAGAAGAGACAAAAGCTTTTGTTATTTGTCTATTAAACATATGTAATCAAGAACTTTGTCTCACAAACTCACTCTACTTGCTTATACAATCATGAATTTTGTCCTAAAGAAAAAGAAAGATTACATACATGCATGCTGATTCAAAGGATGATGATTGCTTCAAAATTTCTGCAGTTGGTTTCATGCAAAACTAAGCCCCAATTTCTTCTTCTCCTCCAACTTGGAGGTCAAGTCCTCTTCGATTAGAGCTCGCCCGCTTTGCAGCGTTGTCCGCCACCAAGCTATAAGTTCATCCTGTAAGAAGAAATATATCACATCACATGAACTAGGAGTGTAGACACCATTTTGTTTAAACAAAGATTATTGATGCTCATATTTCAGAAGTGGATATAAAAACGTTAATCCTTGTTCTTTTTTTTTCCATGAGAACCCGTTACTAGAAAAATCACAGGACCAATTAATACTACGGGATCAGACAAATCGCAGTTTGGGTAGCGCAAGTGGCCTTGAAGAAGTTATGGCAGTGAAAGGAGCATTTGAACCTCAAACCTCCGCTAGAGGGGAATCAAATGCTTACCACTACACGACCCCTTGAAGATTGCTAATACTTATTCTTAATGAAAGTTATTCTTCCCGCTGTTAGAAACTGCAAAAATTTTACCAAAATGATAACTTTACCTCAAGAAAATCACAGTTAGAGATGTAGCGGCATTCAACCAAGCATTGTACACCACCAATGTTGACACGGATAGGCTGCTTGGACCCTTTTGATGGATTTTCATCTTCAACATCATTGTAAAATACTTAATGTTAACAACTGTTAGTATTCTAAGTGACAGTAACTTAATAAAACTCAAGGTACTTTGACTTTTAAGGTCCAAACCTATCAACTTTTCACATCAAAAACTGATATGGAAATGTCCATAACCAACAACTTTGGATCCAAGTACTTTCTCAGTAACTTAAGCTTGTGAGAAATATTTCTTTTAGAAACAAAACAGATTCATATCATTTTGGAAGTTGAAAATCGATTTTGACCTTGAAAGGTCAAAACTTTATACTATTTTTGTAAGGTATGCAAGTATGAAGAATTAGAGCATGAAATCATACCAGTTATGCAAGCAACATAGTATCCTGCTTCCCCTACTCCCTCTTCCCATTTTGCAAGCCGCAGTCGTAAGAAATAACCGTCCAAATTTGCGACTGTTGAACGAGAATTCATCCATCTGAATACATAATAGAAATCAACAAAACTATTTAATTTATGATTTTTATACTATAATGGTTAAATAACAAAAAAACATAATATATTATGTGGAATTTGTAAAAGAAACAGTAAACCAAAAAAGCGAGAAGCCTTACTTGAGGATGTCTGTCCGAGACAACCTAAGCCTCCTTACGGTGTCAAACATTTCTTTTGGTATCCTAAGGATCTTGTCTTGATTCACTAACTTGTTGTTTTCAGAGGCTAAAGCAATTTGGTTTAGCTTTGATACTTTCACCTTCTTGAGGAAAGCATGTTTATTTTCATTTATATGCAAACAAGCACTTGATTCATGGCCAGTTTTGCCACAAAAGAAACAAGTTCTCATTGCCATTGGTGTAGCGCGTTTAACAGCATCTATTTCATATGATGAAGTTAACGCAACCGGTTTCTTGCAGCCAGCAGAAGCAGAAGTTGAAGCGGTGGGTTTGTGGTCTGAGTTGTTATCATCTGGGGATTTATGGCGGTCAAACAAGATGATTTCTTTAGAGCTCTCCATCTGTGTTTTCGTTTCTTCAAGTCGTTGTAAATACAAAGACTGAAAAACAGATCGAAACCCAAATATGTTGCTCACGACATTCTTTAAGGTTTTGTCGTCAGTTGGATGATTACCCTCCTCTTGTTGATAAGGTTTCACCATGTTTGAAATCCAGTTCATGAAAGAACTATCTTGTTTTTTGACCACACCACATTCTTGACTTTGTTTCTTGAGTCTTTTACTTGTACTAATCAACTCATGTTCGAAACTGGTTCTCTTATTCTTTTGTGATGCACTGTTGCAACTTTCCATGCTCTCGCCTGACGAATCTTCACCTGCATTCTCTGCTTCTTTAACGATCAAATCATTTTCAGCCGTTTCTTCAACCTTTTCAAGAAAAGGGGGCCCACGGCTTGCGCTTTCTGTGATGTCACGCATTAATCCAATATTTCCTGATATTTCAGGATCATTAGTTAATAATAGTGGCAAAGCATCAGCAGATCTTCAGTATAAATGACCATATTTCAGGACACGCGTTTAAAATATTATAATAATGTAATAAAACATGGCACTATGTGCTTGAAATTGTAATAGTCACTTATGATTTTGGTTTCGCAAAACTGATCATTTAACCATTAAATAATAAGGTAATTGTTAAGCAGAAGTAGGTTATCCGAATACTAGAAACTAATATTCGTGACACACACATAAATTTTAACAGAATATGAAGTAACGGGACACAAATAAAGTATGAAAAAGTATATCGTTATTGCACCTTCACTGGTTCCAATCACATTGCCAACTGGAATGCTCATTAACTCCTTTCCCTTGCCCTTATGATGAGTCTCCATTTCAATGAAATCCACACACTTCACTTCACCATCATTTTCAACTGTTTTTGCAAATAAACTTTTCGATATTACTCAAAGATAATAAGTAATTGAAGAAAGCTTAATAACAATTGTAGTATTACTCATATATTAATTTTGGTAACCATGCTAACCAAAGGGATTGAGTAACACAAGGCTTGTGTTGGGCAGGTGGCCTTCAAGGCGTCAAAGGCAGAAAACCAGTGGAGACTGGATTCGAACCTGAGACCTCTGGCGCTTACCACTGCACCACCCCCTTAGAGGTTGTATTACTCATATATTTAATGCAGCACTTGAGGAATTCATATCAATTTTGAAAATGAAAAATAGTCTAACTTGAACTCAAAATTTTGGTCAAGGAAGAATATGCACCAGTGTGACCAACAGATAAAGGACCAAGAGCGGATTTGACCGACTCCTGAAAAGTACATTTTTCATCATGTTGAGATGGTAAAGCCACATCACTCAAAATACAAGGCTTCATGCCAGCAAAACAGCTGCTGCAGCCACACCTGATGCTTAAACCATTCTGGGTACACCAAACTAACTCGGGTAAGGGATGGTGTCCCAGAATGGCATCTGTTCTTGACCTAGCGTTTGCATTTGCACCTGCATCTCTGTTACTAACCGTCTCAACGCGTTGGTTTGTAACACCAAGAGCAAGCCTTAAATCGATTTCATTGCCTTTAACATTCTCCATTACCCTATTTTGATAGAAATCATAAAAGAATACAAAGTCAGACTTTGTTAAAAAAATAAGCAAGTACAAACACACACCCGCTATCAGGCTTCTAGTCTGGTGGTCAGGGGGTTTGGGTTTTCTCGTGTGGAGGTCATGGGTTCGAATCCTAACAAGGGGTCCAGATGAGGGGAATTTTGTCAGTACCCTCCACAGGTCTAGGTGTTAGCCGTTAAAAAAAAACACACACCCACCATTGACCATTCATAATTCACCCTCAAGAATATATAAAAACTCAAATTGTAGTAAATCTTTGGACGAAATAGACTATAACTGTCCGAATCGGGCGGGGAAAAGGCATCCTTATATAGAAAGAAAGAATTGTAAAAATAAACATACAGACCCATGAATCTAATGGAATATCAACTGTAGTGACAGATTCAAAAAACTGGTAAATTCTTGTTTGACTTAAAAAGTCAAACCACATCTTTTTTTCTTTTTCTTGGTGAAACATCAGCTTCTACAACTGGAATCTAGCAGAAATTTTTAAAAATTACTGGCATAAAAACAACCAATTCAACTTGAAATTCATAAAAAAATTATCTACTAAAATTTTGAATTACAGAATTCTTCAGGTCTGGATGTATCAAATCTAGCAAGTATTAATATCCAAATTCATAGCCTTGAACTAATCGGAAAGTCCCAAGAATTTGGAATTAAAATTAACACAAAATCTCATCATTCAGAATTCAATAAAATAAATATCCAATTGGGTATAAAGAGAAATATAAATCCTTACCAAAAATGGAATTGATCCAAGTCTTTTAAAATCCAATCTGATTACCAAAAATGGAACGCAGATCGCAGACGTTTGTGGAGTTCTAAAGACAGAGAAATATAATAAGACTACGGTCTTTTCAAGTCCCCACAGCTACTTTGCACATTGTGGTTGGCGTTCTGCCACGTAGAAGCTTCTCTATGGAATTTGCTTTTTAGGGAGGTGGGAGGTTTTTTCTGAACGTCAAACTTTTTATTTATTTTGTATCAGGTAAGGTTTAAATCTACAATCTCTTGATTGTGGGCCTCCCTTTTTATCACTAAACCTCAACCCTCATTCTTTAGGGAGGGAGCCGTTTGACGGTTCAGCGGGTAAAGTGGGCGACTTTTGGAAAAGTTTGGAGTTTTAGTGATTCAACTAGCGGCTTTTTTGGATAAGATTTGGAGTTTGCTTTATTAATTGTATACAACAGAAGATTATTCATTGGATATTCATTTTTATATTTAAATATATATTATATATTTATAAATTTAATTCCATAATAACCTTGTTATAAATATTACGATTTAATATTTTTAAAATTTGCATTTAAATGATAATTAATATGAATTTGATTCTAAAATTTGGAATTCCTTGATTCAAGAAAGCAAAAGGACAACAACATACGAGTTTTAGTGGAGGAGCAACGAGCGGCTATCAGTGAGGAACGTATGCATCGGGAATTTAAAATATTTACGGATCTGCATAATTAATTAAATTTTTTATTTTTAAATTTGGTTATTAATTTGTTTTTAATTTTTCTAAAAAAAGTATGAGGGTTGGAGGGTACCACTCCCACCATAGAGAGTACTTTGGGAAGGTACTTTGCCTAATTGAGGTGACATCTTCTAAGTGGTGTAATTTGGAAAGGTAGTTTGGTTGGGAGGGTACCACTCCCACCTCCCTTATAACATTCTTCCTCCTGCTTTTATTAGAGAAAAATCAATAAAATTGTTACTAAACAACACTTAATAACAGATACCCGTGTCCATAAGATTTCAGATGTCTTATCCAACTTAAAAAAATGCCCCTAAATATAAAGTTATATATAAAAAAAATCGTTAATATGGCGATCGATTTTTTTGTTTCAATCGACTGAAACCGTATTAGTCTATTAGATCGAGTGATTGCCGATTGTCGATCGAAGCCCCCGACGACGTCTGCTCAAATTATATTTCCTTG
Source organism: Smallanthus sonchifolius (assembly GCA_023525975.1). NCBI lineage: Eukaryota > Viridiplantae > Streptophyta > Magnoliopsida > Asterales > Asteraceae > Smallanthus > Smallanthus sonchifolius. The sequence goes on from CM042019.1 coordinate 94,704,249, forward strand.
CCACTAGTTTTTTTAATTAGGTTTAAAAGATGTTTAATTTTTTAATTGGGTTAAATGAGTTTACAAGTTTAGATGAGTTAAATGAGTTTAGATGAGCTAAAACTAAAAAAGATGTTTGATTAGTTTTTAAAAAAGTTTATTGGGTTTTAAAATGCTATTGGTTTATAAACTTTATATGTTTTTGTTTTAAAATAAATTTAAATATGTAACATATAAAATAAAAAAAAAAAAATTGGGCTCCCAGTGTGGTCGCACATCTCGCACTCCTAAAAGGCCGGCCATGATAATACAAGATAAAAACTAGTGTAATATACCGTGTGTTGAAGTGGCACTGTTCGAAAATAAAAATTGTTTTGACATCAATGTCCAACTAAGTTGTGATTAAAATGTGGTTAAACCCTTATTTTAGTAATGATAGAAATTAAACAGCTTTTGTTATAAAGTGTTAATTAAAGATGATCATATATTAATATGCATATCAGTAACATGTCAATATATCACAAATAGATGTGATCAACAAGTCTTAATATGTTCAAAGTTATGAAGATCAAGCTCATGTTAATCTATATACAAAAAAGTGATGGTTATGATCAAAGATGCATTGATAGTTATAGTCAAAGATCAAGATGCAATCTTCAACAAAATAACTTGGAATGCTCATGAAGGAAGATGCAAGGATCAACATGAATATGTTGTTGAATTTAGAGAGAAATTAAAAATAATAAAACATATTATAAAAATAAGGCTTTATAAAAATCAAAATGATTTATAGAAACTAAAATTTTATAAACTAAAAGTCATTTCCTCAAAGTTTTATAAAATTAAGAAGAGTAAATTGTCATTTTCGTCCATGTGATTTAGTCACTTTTGCCAATTTCATCCAAAAAGTTTATTTTTCTTCTGTGTATTCATGTGATTTACAAAACTTGTCATTTTCATCAAATCCGTTAACTTCATCCGTATTTTAACGTTAAATGAGGGGTATTTGGGTCTTTTTTTTATTATATCAATATTTTAAACCCTTAATTATTTCCCCATCTCCATAAATTGTATTAACCTTAATTACCCTATTACGATAGTCATATGGCCATCATTTCTTAATCTCGATCGTCCCTATGGCCATCATCTTCTTGAATTACGATCATCCTTGCGGTAATTCAAGAAGATGATAGCCACAGGGACAATCATAATTCAAAAAGATGATGGCCACATGGATGAACGGGATTAAGAAGATGATGGCCACATAGACAATCGTAATAGGGTAATTAGGGTTAATACGGTTTAAGGGGATGGGGAAAATAATTAAGGGTTTAAAATATTGATAAAATAAATAAATTTAACCTTTGAATTTGAATTTTGAAAGATTGTACTAAATACTAAAGATCACTTAAGCAAATTTGACCCCAAAGCCTATGAAGGCGTATTTTTTAAATATTTTTTAAATATTCCCAAATGGCAAAGTGTATAGGATTCTAAACAAGTCCACAATGGTTATGAAGGAAAGCTTCAATGTATCCTTTGATAAACCCCACCTTCAATGTATCCTTTGATAAACCCCACCTAAATCTAAATCACCTCATATGGTTGATGATGATATTTATGATGAAGAAGTATTAGAGATCATTGAAAACTAAGGAACCAAATCCTTTAGATGAAACTTCTCCCAAAGATGATCAAACCCAAAATATAAGAGAAGTCAAGGACCATCTGATTGATCAAGTCATTGGTGAATTAAACTAAAAGACAACTAGATCAGAAGTACACAATGTGAGTACATCCTTTGCCTTTGTTTTTGTTGGGTTTTGAAGTGGTGATCAGTTTAAAAATTAGTTATAAAAAATCGTTGATACTGATTATATTTTATTATTAATTAAATAGTAATTAATATATGATGCGGAATAAAACTTAGATTCAACACAAAAGGAAAACCCGACAGGATCTAGATTACAAAACCATACGAACACGACGTAAAGATTAATCTACCAATGAGATTATAGATACCTTTGTGGTTAACAAATAACTGATCGAGACACCAAGGTACAACGAACGAATGCTAGACACGAACCAAAAACGCGAGCAGCAGGTGTGGCGCCTGATAGCAGCGGCGGCTTGGGAGTTGCTGGCGGTGACCGGAAAATCGCAAAGGGAGTGGACGGCTCCCTTGTGGTTGGCGTCTAGGGTTGGGAGGATTATGTTAGTGAGATTAAACTCCTAATCTCCTTATAATGTCTTTTAATTGCTACCGGGCCCAAAGTCCAATACGCAATTAAAAGCCCGAACCCGTTTATGTTTTAATAAAAGATTAAAACAATATATATTATTTATAAACTAGTATAAATAATAATTCCCGTCTAATGAATATATATAAATATATTTCATCTCGCTATTTATTAGTAATTACCAGTTAATCAGGTTAAGTGGATTTAATGTTCGTTGCCCTAGGTGTAACTCTTACGGGTCATAACTCGGTCAGTAGCGTTAATTAATCGAAACCGGACATATAATTCCAATAGTCTCCCACTTGGACGGCTTTCGATTAAGTTCCTTAACGAAGACAACCAGAGGTGCTCTAGCTGCACATGGTTTCCCCTAACAAGGTATGAACTTTAAATTCATTAACTAAAACATCTTGCTATTAGAAATAATTTACTATTGCAAGACAATAGACTTATGGTAATCATTGTCATTCATCCTTTATGTAAAAGACATCAATTGAGTCAATGAGACATGGATTAGATTCATTCTCATATAGTGCTCAATTATTATTGTTCTCGATCAAGATTCATAGTGGTCCAATCAAACACACAGTCAGTTTAGGTAAGGCCTTCCACTTCACCAGTTTAAATCACGAGGGCGCCACGATGTCTAACTGTTACATATCATGTAAGAGTACAAAATCCCTTATTGACTACATACAACTCCCACTGAACTTCAGATCTGTTCCTAACCAATGCCTTTATGACTTGCAGTTACGCGACAGCGGTTGACGGTGATTAAAGAACAGTGCTCGATAAACGAAAGTTCTAGTATGCATCTCAGGTCAGAGGATACTAAATGAGTATACCAATATCAAAACATCTTATGATTAAAATACATGAAGATGATTTGAAGCGAGTTACATCCAACGTCATCCATGATGAGGTCTGTGAAATTGGAAGTCAACTACTTGAGTCTAAGTTCAGAATAGTCTTAATTCAGAGTCGTTCCCACGATTCTGACCGACTGATATGTCCTAAATTATACATGTTTTGCATGCATAATAATCCTCATATTATGGTACTAATTGATTAATAACCTTGTAATTGATACTTAAAACGTTAATACTTCACAATTGCAGGTTATTCGGTGCTCCAAGATAAACTAAGCAAAAACCAGCTTAAAACATGAAGAAATCAAGCTTTTGGAGGACCAAACCCGAGCATTGACCCCCAAGAAGTCAAACCAGGTCAACAGCAAGTCAACCAGCAGCTAAAAGACGAAACAGGGAAGCAAGGGAGGGATGCACGGCCGTGCATCCCATTGCACGGCCGTGCAATGGCCTCCTTGCTACCCAAGGCTCTAGTACAATGTCCTTTGTACCCTGTTTGATTCCCGAGGTGTTTGCACGCCCGTGCAATCCAATGCACGGCCGTGCATTGCTCATTTTGAGGCCTATAAATAGGAGGCTTGGGTTATTCATTCCACACCCCCATCCAAATCTTAGAACAGCCATCTAAACCTCATTTGAGAGCGTATTTCATAGTTAGAGTAGAAAGTAGTGAGTGGAGGGGCTCTTCCTCCTTGTTCCACAATAGGGAGACTACGAAACTCAGCGTTTTGCTAGTTAGTATGGCCATTCGTGGCTAAACTCTTTGTATTGTTTGGGTGAAGATGAAGTTTGGTGCATGTTAATGTTTAACGTATTAATCCAAGTGATGTGTTTATGTCTTTAACTATTCGTCCTTAAAACCACCATTTTGGTGGGCTTTTATTATTGTCTAAATCCGTCTTTATATTTGAAAATGAAATGTCGTTAGGACGAGGCTCTAGCGGTGGCCCGAGTCACACATTTGTTGTAGTCATATCACTGGATTAGTCGACTTAACATTATCACTTACCAAGCGAATTCGAAACCCAAAGCAATACTATTCGTAACCTGATCATTTTCCGACATATTTACTTTCCTGTTATTTACTATTCTGTCCGTTACATTTCTATTACACACTTCACGCACGTTTTAACTTTTCGGCTATTTACTTTACCACCATTTACTTTTCTGTCATTTACTTTCCTGTTCCACAAGCACACAAAACTCACTCACTAATTAAACCGGCTAAACGTTAACAAAAGTTGAGTATTGGAATTCGACCGTGTCCATTGGTTCGATACTTGGTTCTTACCTAAGCTATATTACGCTGCGATAGGTACACTTGCCTATGTGTTTTTAAGTTAAAGTAATTATCATTTTATAAATTTAAAACCTGATCACGTAAAACCATCCTAAAAATATATTTATTATATTTTTATATATTAAAACATTAGCATCAAGTTTTTGGCGCCGTTGCCGGGGACACGGTGATTTCAAGAAAAATTCGAGTTAACGGATTAGCCTTTTTAACCTTAACATTTCATTTTTATGGTTTGTTTTGATTGTGCTTTACAATAGCTTTCATGGATGACAACTACGAGAGTTGTTATGGAGGATACCAAAACGACTATGAGTACCACTATTCGGAGGTTTGGTGTGAGATCTGTGGGGAACCACACTACACTCAAGATTGTTATCACTATTAAGGGTATTCTATAGATTTCCAGCAACCCTACTGGCAACCATATGAGGAAACCACACCTCCCCCAAGATATTCAACACTCAGCTCTAGATTCCGACTCATGGACCCCGGGAAATCTATTTCGTCATTTGGAAGAAATTAAGGATCAACTCATAATGGGCTTTCCAACAGAACAACAAGATGATTCGTTCAAAGTCCAAGAATCGAAAGTTATAGTTTCAACATCTTTAGTAAGGTCAAGTGACTCTAAGGAGCAAGAACCTTCCAACTTCACAAGCATGGATCAGTCGGAGGTGTGACCGGATGATTCAGAAGAGAGGGCTACTGCAACTTTACAATCACTTCCTGACTTCTCTGAGAAGCTTGAAGCTAAACAATCAAAGGAGCCAGAAGAGCGAAGATCTAAAGAAGAACTGCTGGGAATCCTAAATATGGAAGCACAAGAGCATGTAATCACCAACAAACAAATGAAAATGGTGGCACCTTTTCCTTGCAACAATGATAGCTGGCCAGTGACCAAGCATATCAGTGAATCATTCCATGAATCACATAAGCCACAAGATAGGGCATATCACTCTGAGGATCATTTCGCATGGAAGAAGCAACGTTCAACCAACGAAAACTACGTGACAAAATTATCATACCGGGGTGACCGTGTCCTTCACTACATGGGTTTCTTGAAGTTTGGTCTAGGAAATTTCAAATGGTGGTGGCGTGATTTAATTACACCATTTTCTTTAGCTGGTCCAGGATGGAATTCACTAATTCCTGGATCAGCTTATTATCATCGTACGCATGGTTATCAAATGGGTTTGACGAACCTCTCCATATTACAAGCCACCCATTTGACCGATTATTCCACCATGAGCTCTAAATTGGAAATTCACGAAGCACGTACGGGTCGGGATAAAGACCCTTAAATAAACGTGGCGCTTCCGAGAGGCAACCCGTGATCATGAATAAATTGAGAAGTTGGTGCATATGGCAGAATCATGGATCTCAGGTTTGAATTTTCAAATTTAAGTTTCTCATACTTCAGCCCTAGGTATGCCCTCTCGATACTAGGACCTTAGTAGATTAACCACTACCTTTTATTTTCGTTGTCTGCTTTTATGTTTTCCCTTATGTGTCAGGTAGAATAGCATCACCAGATAGTCTCTCTACTTTTTTTAGGAATCGCACTCCATCTCTACAACCTGAGGAATCGGAAACCACATCAAATTTCTGTGAAATTCGATGAAGTCTTTGAAGCAAAGTGTTGACAGCACCAATAAGTTTTGGCCTTAGGTTTTACACTGAATTGACCGGGGGAGTACCAGTTTCTTTTCCCTTAAAACTTCATGCATTTAAATTCCTGCATAGCATTTCATTACATGCATTTGTACATTGAGGGCAATGCACAGTTTTAAGTGTGGGGTGGGGAATTAGAGATTCAGGACTACTTGTAACCTCAAAGCAGTAAAATTTCAACTTGTGATTTTCTACCCATTTGACTAAAATATTACAAAAACATACCTTTTGTAAAACCCGGAAAATTTTCAAAATTTTAAACTTTAAAACCTCTTTGAGTTCGCACCTAATTAAATAAAATGAATACATGGTAAGTAGAAGCAAATGAATATTATGCAAAACGATTTGCTAAACCCTATTTCATCCGTTTTCATGTGAGGAAAATCAAGCCTATTACACAACATCAAATTTTTGGCGCAGTATATAATTATCCGCTAGATCTTGCGTTTGGCATTACTGAGTGTTTTTCGATTGAATTTTATGCATAATTAGAACTTGTGTGACTTATACATATCAAGACCATGAACTAGTATAGATATGAAAGTGATTGAGGCACCTAGGACTTTATTACCCTTTTCCCTAAATCCAAAAATCCCAAAAACATAATCCGCTTAGATCGCCCTTTGAGCTTTAGCCTTTTCTTTTCTACTACCTACAATTATCACCCAACCAGCTATTCGTAAACACCGGTTATTGGCTAACTGTCTGCAAAATGGAAAAATTATCCTATGTCGTTATTTCAAGTTTATTACCATTGAGGCAACTTCGAAAAGATTCTGTTTTACTCAAAAGAATCGGAATATACAAGAAGTTGGATGTATTAGGAAGAGCAGCCGAACTATCTGCAAGGAATTGATGGAAATATTATTTCAAGGAAATTGAGGAAAAATAATTATTGAAGAATTTGTCTTGATATAAAAAAAAAAGAAGTTGGTCTTTTACCGGTTAGACCTTAAAGAGCTAGATATGCATTCTTTTGATTTCAATTTGCTTTTCTGCCTTCATTTCGCAAAGCCTGAATTACCGCCCGAACTCCGAGAGAAAGTTTTCAAAGCAACTAGTGATGTTAGAAAATGGTGGCGCAAGCAAGAACAACTGCCACCATTCTGCGGCTTGTCAAAAAGTGCAGCCAAAAGATACGAAAAATGTGTGAAGTGTGGCAACTGGAGCCACAATGGAAAATGTAGCAAGAATCAAACTCATTCCCAAAGTGAATATACGCATCTGATCAAAGTTGGAGCTGTTAGGCTTCAAGCCGAAAGTTACATACGAAGAGGCAGTAACGTGTACTACGCAGTAAGGAAAGAGTTGGCACTAATGAGAGATCTTGGTCTTGGAAATCTGACCATAAACAAGACCTCGGATTAGTTATACCCTCATGATCCGAGTACTGTAAATGACCTGTTAGTATTTTCTATTTTAAGCCATGAAGTCGTAGCTGCGTGTTTCACGATAGCTGCAGCCTTTCAAACCTTTTAAATCCCTAAAAAACCAAAAAGATTTTCATCTTCACCCCCTTTATTTTTATTTTAGCCACATTACAACCCTTTTAAAGTCCTCTTGATTCATGCATACTACTTAGTTAATTGGTGGAGACTTGATTTGCATACAAGCTTATGATCATTGGATAATTCAATTCGAACTTGAGTGTTCTACTTAACTTACATTATCTATACATATATAGCCCTAGAGTTGAGTGAAGATTGTGAGGAGTGAAACTTTATACATAATTGAAGTTCTAGTAGGCTTGCCATGGATTCCATCATAGAAAAATACAAAAATAGAATAAGCAGCTCAAGAGTTATCCCAGAATTTCCAACTACTTGGAGTTCCATTTCCCTTGTAAAGTTTTTAGTTATGGGTATGATCATGCATGAGTTTGCTTGAGGACAAGCAAAGTCTATGTGTGGGGTATTATGATATGTCCTAAATTATACATGTTTTGCATGCATAATAATCCCCATATTATGATAGTAATTGATTAATAACCTTGCAATTGATACTTAAAACTTTAATATTTCACAATTGCAGATTATTCGGTGCTCCAAGATAAACAAAGCAAAAAACCAGCTTACAACATGAAGAAATCAAGCTTTTGGAGGACCAAACCCGAGCATCCCATTGCACGGCCGTGCAATGTCCTCCTTGCTCCCCAAGGATCTAGTACAATATCCTTTGTACCCTGTTTGATTCCCGAGGTGTTTGCACGCCCGTGCAATCCAATGCACGGTCGTGCATTGCTCATTTTGAGGCCTATAAATAGGAGGCTTGGGTTCTTCATTCCACACCCCCATCCACATCTTAGAACATCCATATAAACCTCATTTGAGAGCGTATTTCATAGTTAGAGTAGAGAGTAGTGAGTGGAGGGGCTCTTCCTCCTTGTTCCGCAATAGGGGAGCCTACGAAACTCAACGTTATGCTAGTTAGTATGGCCATTCGTGGCTAAACTCTTTGTATTGCTAGGGCGAAGATGAAGTTTGGTGCATGTTAATGTTTAACGTATTAATCCAAGTGATGTGTTTATGTCTTTAACTATTCGTCCTTAAAACCACCATTTTGGTGGGCTTTTATTATTGTCTAAATCCGTCTTTATATTTGTGAGTGTTCTTGATTTTTAAAGTGTAAAACCTTTTTAATCAAACTTCTCTTGACACTTGTACGTCTTTATACAATTAGAGATTTATAAGACAAGGCTTGGTTAACACTATTAAGGTCGTACGTCTTTATACGAACTTATTATGCAACCAAGAATTGGTGAACTCATGTTGGGAACGGTACGTCTTTATACTTGGTCCCATTGTTACACCGCCTCCCGATGAGCAAGATATAATCACCTATTTAACTCTAATACAAAGCATGTTACGTTCAATGTCTTAAACCAACCCGGAGATGACCATTCGATGGGTTGAGGGTAATTGTTGTCCTTAGCGGGAGGCACTACCACTTATTAAAGCTTTTAAATTTGAAAATGAAATGTCGTTAGGACGAGGCTCTAGCGGTGGCCCGAGTCACACATTTGTTGTAGTCATATCACTGGATTAGTCGACTTAACATTATCACTTACCAAGTGAATTCGAAACCCAAAGCAATACTATTCGTAACCTGATCATTTCCGACATATTTACTTTCCTGTTATTTACTATTCTGTCCGTTACATTTCTATTACACACTTCACGCACGTTTTTACTTTTCGGCTATTTACTTTACCACCATTTACTTTTCTGTCATTTACTTTCCTGTTCCACAAGCACACAAAACTCACTCACTAATTAAACCGGCTAAACGTTAACAAAAGTTGAGTATTGGAATTCGACCGTGTCCATTGGTTCGATACTTGGTTCTTACCTAAACTATATTACACTGCGATAGATACATTTGCCTATTGTGTGTGTTTTTAAGTTAAAGTAATTATCATTTTATAAATTTAAAACCTGATCTCGTAAAACCATCTTAAAAATATATTTATTATATTTTTATATATTAAAAAATTACGCATTACCGACTACAGATAATTAAGAATACAATATTCATGGATTAAACGTATTAAAATCAAACACATTTATAAGATTCAAAGTTGCATTTAACTAGTAAATCAATTGAATTCAAAAGTACAACTGTTTAAATGTTTGTACATCCAAATACTAAATCAAAACATATCGATAGCAAATCTAAGACCGATAACATTTCTGTGCTGATCATGCTTCTCCTGAGTCATCGGCTTAGTGAACGGGTCCGCTAGGTTTTGATCTGTGTTTACTTTGCTTATCATGATGTCTCCACGTTCCATAATTTCCCGTATATAGTGGAACTTTCTTAGAATGTGCTTGGCTTTGTGATGAGATATGGGCTCTTTGGCTTGAGCAATAACACCTGTGTTATCACAAAACATCTCGACTGGTTTTCGAATGCTTGGAACCACATCGATGTCGGTTATGAATTTCTTCATCCAAGCAGCTTCCTTAGCAGCATCTGATGCAACTATATACTCAAATTCGGTGGTTGAATCCGCCACCACACTCTGCATGGAGCTTTTCTAGGAGATAGCTCCTCCATTTAGAGTGAACAAGAAACCTGATTATGAGCAAGAGTCATCTTGGTCACTTTGGAAGCTGGCGTCAGTGTAACATCTTACAGTGAGCTCATCTTCTACTCCTCCAAATATTAAGAACATATCTTTAGTCCTTCTCAAGTACTTTAGAATGTTCTTGACTGCAGTCCAATCAAGACTTTGTTAAAAATGACTGGTCATACTTAAATCATATGAGACGTCATGCCAAGTACATAACATAGCATACATGATAAAACCAATCGCCGAAGCATATGGAGTTGCTTCCATACGCTTAGTTTCAATGTCCGTTGAAGGAGATTATGATTTGTTCAATATAGTTCCTTTAGTCATAGGAACACCTCCTTTCTTGGAGTTTTTCATCTTAAAGAGTGCCATCACTTTGTCTATGTATGTGCTTTGACTTAGCCCTAGAAGCCGCTTAGATCTATCCATGTAGATCTTGATTCCTAGAATGTAAGTTGCTGTTCCAAGATCTTTTATTGCAAAACAAGTTTCCAACTGGTGCTTAACTTCGTTAAGCAAAGGGGTGTTGTTTTCAATGATAAGTATATCATCCACATACAAGATGAGGAATGATATAGTGATCCCACTAGCTTTTTTGTACACACAAGGCTCATCTTCATTTTTGAAAAAAACCAAACTCTTTGATCTTTTGGTCAAAACGAAGATTCCAACTTCGAGATGCTTGTTTGAGTCCATAAATGGACTTATTCAGTTTACACACTCTATTAGGATATTTTGGATCAACAAAACCGTCAGGCTGTACCATATAGACATCTTCAGAGAGACACCCATTAAGGAAAGTGGTTTTGACGCCCATCTGCCATATCTCGTAGTCATAGTACGCGGCTATGGCAAGTAATATCCTGATCGATTTGATCATAGCAACGGGCGAGAAGGTTTCATCATATTCAATGCCTTGAGTCTAAGTAAAACCTTTTGCAACTAGCCGTGCTTTATAGGTGTGTACATTTCCATGCATGTAGGTTTCTCTTGAAAATCCATTTACTCCCTACTGCCCGAGATTCGGGGGGGGGGGGGGGTAGCTCAACCAAGTCCCAGACTTGATTGTCACGCATAGATTGCATCTCGGCGTTCATGGCTTCCAGCCATTTTACAGATTCAGATTATGAAATAGCAGATTTGTAGTTAGTAGGTTCGTCATTAGACTCGGCTACCGATAGGACTTCGCTCACGCCATTAAGTTGGGGTGTGCCAGGTGGAGTGGGATGTGAAACTATTCCATGCTCCTTAAGATGATTGATGAACTTTGATCTGATATATTCACCACCTCGATCTGATCGAAGTGTCTTTATCGTTTTACTGAGTTGGTTTTCCACTTCATTTTGAAACTCTTTGAACTTTTCAAAAGTTTCATGCTTGTGTTTCATAAGATAGACATAAGCATATCGACTGTAATCATCGATGAATGAAACGAAGTATCTTTCATGATTTCTAGACATGGTTCTGAAAGGGCCACATACATCAATGTGTATGAGTCCTAGCAGATCCTTGGCTCGTTCACCAATGTCGGTGAAGTATCCCGTAGTGAGTTTGCCAGCTAAGTAAGATTTGCAGTCTTCAAAGGAGTCATGTCAGGTGGATTCTAGGATCCCTTCGGATTGGAGTCTTTTCATGCGGGCCTTGCTTATGTGACCAAGTCTACAGTGCCATAGAAATGTATCGTTGATGCTAGATTTGATACGTTTAGAAAGATTGTATATGTTATTATTTATTTGAACGTCAACCTCACAAATACCGTTTCGAGGTTTAGCATCAAAATAGAAAATATCATTCAAGTAAGCATAAATATAAATTCCACTGAAAACGTACTTAAATCCTTGTTCAAACAATAAAGAAACCGAAATAATGTTTCTAGTTAAACCAGGTGCAAACAATTATTTAAGATAATTACAAGGCCAGAATGACATGAAAAGTGAAATGTTCTAGTTGCAAGAACATGTACTCTCTTCCCATCACCAATGATGAGTTTTATGTCGCCTTGTTTCAGCTTCTTCCACTTTTCAGGCTCCTACAATAGCATTAACGATGTGATAAGCACATCCAGTATCAAAGATATCTTAAAACAAAAATTAATGAAAACTATTTTTTTTATTTAAATTCAAATGTTTCTACGAATTATAATCTAATCACTTCACCTTTTGTTTATTGAACATCTAGAATTACTTCCCACCCCTCTTTAGAAACCCTTTCTAACACTAACTTATATAGATAAACATAAATGATGTGTTATGGGTTTCCTTCACTTTTCAGCATTAAGTGTCACCTGAGTGTCACATCACCATATCTTACTCCATCTTTCACCTATGTTATATCCATCTTTCACTTTCACCTATTATTTTTTAGTTTTCAATATATTTAAGAGAGAGAGATTGTGCGGTGATGGATTTGGATTGGGCAGCATCAATCCCCCACAGTGTTTCAAAAGTGTGATGACTTCAACGATGGGGGACAGTGTTGCCGCAACCCACCGCACCTCCATGTCATCCTTACCGCAATTGCGTTGCCACCATAGCACATAGCCTAATATTACATCATAATTAATTGCCAATGGTTTTTAAAGACGTTAAGTTAATAAATAATGTTCGGGACCGGTTTGTGAAGTTTTAAGAGGAGGTGAAAAGCAGGTAGGATTGACCAATCAAAAGCCAAGTAATGATATTACATAGATAAAAAGCTACACACAGTTGATAGTTCTTAAATGGCGTCAAGTGTTACAAAAACATGAATAGAATATTGTGGGATGTTGGCAAATGAAATGGGTTTAAGTATTTCTCATGGCACATTCTGATACAGATAAAGATTAGATTCATATTTTATCTATAATTTAAGTTTGAATTTGAATAATTATATTTTTTAGTTTATTATTATCTTTAAGTTGTTAGAAACTAGTATAAATATTAGGGTTTAACGAATGTTTATTATAAGTTTTTGAGTTGAATAGAAAGAACGAACTTTGTTCTTGAATCATTTGCTTCTTTGAGACATATGAATAATCATTAGACTTGAGCCATTTGATTGCTTCCGAAACTGCATCATTTGGTATCAGAGCTGTGGTTGATTCAAATGGTTGTTTGTGGAGTGAATCATCATCTCTATCGCCGAACTGCCGATAGAGGCAGCGATCGAGTCCTGTTCAGTTCACAAGGTTGCAAGTTTTAGGAAATCAACCCTGAAGCTTTCATCGGGGATGAGAACCGTGGGAAGGAGGAGTATCCTGGAGGTTGTAGCGGTATTTATCCATCACCTCCTTGTTTTGATGATTATGGAAACGAAGAGGTGAGCAAAGAAGATTATTTATGGGTTATAAAAGCCTTGAACGGGTTTGTCATTCAAGGAAGCGAATCATTGCAGGGGATTCATTTTTTGTCCGGGTCCGATCGTGGTGCGACGGAGGGAACTACGGGTCTAAACGGAAAGACTTTGAAGCGAGAGATGTCGCAATATGCGAGAACGTCCAGGACTATTTTTCTTGAATTTTGGATGGTCTATTCGGGTGTTAATGGTGAATCTCCAGTGGCTACGGAAGATGTTCCGGTTGCCATTAGTAATCAGCTATTTCTTGGTGAAGATCATGTGGGTTTGGAAAGTCAAACAAACAAACCAATAATGGAGGAAACTTTGAATTTTGAATTTACAAGATTGGAAGGTGATAAGGATGGTGAATCCGATAATAACATGCATGATTTAATTGAGGATAAAGGTGGAATTAATGCAACTTAAATGGAAGACTGTATGCCCCAAGCAAATCATGTTGTTATTTCCAAAATAATGGTAAAAATTGAAGACCTACAAGTTGGACTCGAAGAGGATGATTGGGTCAATTTTGAGCTATACATCAAGTTTTGTTTTATCTTCCAACTCATTAAAAAACGCAAGGCAGGAAAAAAAGGAGCCGATCTTTTCGACGTTCTCAAGACTCGAGGGCGAGTCTTTTTCGAGGACGGGGAGTATGATACGGATAAAGATTAGATTCATATTTTATCTGTAATTTAAGTTTGAATTTGAATAATTATCTTTTTTAGTTTATTTAGTTTATCATTATCTTTAAGTTGTTAGAAACTAGTATAAATATTAGGGTTTGATGAATGTTTATTATGAGTTTTTGAGTTGAATAGAAAGAAAGAACTTTGTTCTTAAACCATTTGGTTCTTTGAGACATGAATAATCATTAGACTTTTGAGCCATTTGATTGCAACATTCATAACTTGAATCGATTGCAACATATCAGATACAACAATAACAAGATCACCCAATTTGAACATACCTCGGGCCTTTAGTAGAGCGAAAATGGTATTAGACCACATTGTAGGTTTAGACGTCTTCTAACCGAAGTATCTCCTGTGAAAGCAAATATGGGGCAATCAGGCCTGTTACATGACAAAAGAGATGCCATGTATCCGTTTTTTGTGTACACAAAAAGAGCATCCACCTCCAAATTATTAGCTGCAAAATCATCAAACTATACAGTAATACAGATTAGTGGATTTAATATCGTTGATTAGCAGGGTGTTGACGGATCCCATGAGTTTTCCGGTAACCGGTAAGAAATGGATCTAATATGACCAACTACCACTGTTGCAGTATTTGATTGATTGATTCTAAATGTAACCTTTCAAAAAGAAAAAAAAATGTAATGGCATTACTTATATGTGATGAGCAATTTCGACCCTTTTACCTTTTCGCTTAAAATGAAACATGTTAAATGGGCTGGGTTGGTTCTAAACCCCTTAATTAAAAAACTAATTAAATTCTTATCTCAAAATTCTAGATTTTGTTATCACATCCAATACATTATTTGTCTGTAAAATGCAAAAGAAAAAATATGGACAAAAATTAGTTAACGGGACCCATTTTAGCTCGTGTAAAAAATAACCTGTGTGACTTGTTACTTAACCAATTTTGCTAGCTCTAGATTGTTGTATGTGCATGTCACTTCAAACATATCCAATAAAAATCACACTTCAAAGAAAACCATAGAACAAACAAAACAAACATATCCGGTAAAAATCCCACTTCAAAGAAAACCATAGAAATTGTTGTAATTTTCAAACTAATAAATAATAATAATAATATTGACTTCTCACCCATGACTGACTCACCAGACAACATAAGAGTTGTCTCACGGCTTCTGAAACATCAGCCACTTCGGCACTGGTAGGTGTGGGGTACTCGATCATGGATTCAAGTAGTTGAGATGCCACTATTACTGGTTTATTCAACTGTCTGCACATTTCAACAATCTTTTGTTGAGCCAGTGGAACCTGTTCTAACGGTATTTGTGCACCCCGATCGCCTATAGCTACCATGGCTCCATCTGAAGCTAGATTTATCTCCTCCAAATTTTTCAATGAGTCAACGCTCTCGTTCTTCGCGACCACTGTTGTCTCCCTGCATGATATATCAGCTCAATTACACCATTTCCCTTTCTTTTTTACTGTTTTAGTGGAGAATTTATAAAGTTATATTTTAATGAATAAAACATCCTAAATCATTTTACTGAAGATAACTTATTATTATTCAAATATTCAAACATATTTGACACACGTATCTGTTTTTTTTTAATAACGGAAATGTTTTGGAGTCACCCAACCTGGCCCATCTAAAAAGGTCAAAGTACAAATGAAAATGGATGATCAAAGCACACAAATAGTACCTAAATAATACATTTAGTTATTTGAGAAGTTTTTGGTTCATTTTGCCTTTAAATCATTATTAACATTCTTATTTTGTATTTCCATTCAAAGAAAATTGGGATAAGACCCACAAAATGGAAACGAAGAGTGGAGAGTTAAGGTCTATGAATAAAAAAACATAAGCCTAAACAATTTCTTACCTATCAGGAGATCACGCTTTGATGTAACTTTTAAGATGATTAATATTGAATTATGAATCTCAATGATCTCCACAATGAATGGAGGAGAGTATATATAGAATACAAAGATACATACAAGTACTACAAGAACAACATATTTACAAAACACACACAATATCATAAAGGTGGGAGACTAATATCTTCCCTCAAGCGAGACGGTGGCGGTCCAAGACAAAGCGTGTTATGAAAGAATTCAAATTGTGGTCTTGGAAGACTTTTTGTGAAAATGTCAGTCACTTGAAGCTTGGTTGGAATAAACTAGGTGTGAAGCTTCCCCGAGGAGACAAGTTCTCGAATAAAGTGATAGTCAAGTTCAATATGCTTCATGCGTTTGTGGGAAATGGGGTTTTGGGTGAGAAAAAGGGTTATGCGATTGTCACATAGAAGTGTAGGACGAATAGGTGGTAGTGCATGAACTTCTTGAAGAAGATGCGTCACCCAAATAAGCTCAGCAGTTGTATTTGTCACAGCCCGATATTCAGATTCACAACCTGAGTGAGATACGGTTGGTTGTTTCTTAGCACTCCAGGACAAGAGATTACCCCCCAAAAAAATTGAGTAGCCATACGTAGAACGACGGGTCTCAAGACATCGAGCCTAGTCTGCATCAGGGTAGCCAAGCAGTGATGTATGTGTTGGTGAAGAAAATGTGAGCCCATATGCCAAAGTACCTTTGATGTAGCGAAGAATGCGTTTGACGCATTGAAAGTGATCGACGATAGGGGCATGTAGAAGTTGACTTGCTTGATTTACCGCATAGGAAATGTCGGGTCGAGTGATGGTTAGATATTGCAATGCACCAACAAGGGACCGATAGTGAGTGGGATCCGAGTATGATTCCCCTATGGCAGACAACGACACATTGGTGGATAGCGGGGTAGATGCAGGTTTGGTATCAACCATGTGTGCCCGGTCCGAGATTTCCTTGGCATAGACAGACTGATTAAGAAATAACCCTGTGTTGGTGTAGGTAACTTTAAGCCCAAGAAAATAATTTAGTTCCCCCAAATCTTTAATTGCAAATTCCTTATTTAACTTAGTAACAAAGGAGCTGATAATGGCATCTTGATTATGGTTAGAATTAAATCATCCACATAAACCAAATGATACATAATGCATGAGGCCCGTTTAAAAATAAACAGGGAAGTGTCGGCCGACTACACATGAATCCATTAGTAAGTAAAAAATGTGCTTAAGCGTTGGAACCAAGCACAAAGGGCTTGTTTAAGGCCATATAAAGCCTTATTTAATTTGCAAACATGGTCGGGGGGTAATTAGGGTTAAGGAAATCGGGAGGTTGTTCCACATACACACACTCGTTAAGTTGTCCATGGAGGAATGCACTGTTGACACCAAGTTGATGTAGTTTCCACTTATTAAGGACAGCCAAAGTAAGGATGATACGTACAGTTGAGGCTTTAACAACCGGGCTAAGAGTGTGTGAGTAATCGAGGCCGGGTGTAACACCCCAATTTTTAAAGAAAATAAAAGTCCAGGGGCTAAAGTGTAAATAGCCAAAAGATGAGGGGTTGAAAATAAAATAATTCTAAAATTTGGACGATAGCGGACCACTATCGGGCTTCTAGCGGTCTGCTACATGTGGAGAAAGGCAGTTATGATGGCTAGACACGTGTCAGGACACTAAGCATCAACCGCAACCCTATGGCGGACGGCTACGAGGTCCCTAATGGTCCGCCACGCCGCAATCTGGATAGCGGACGGCTACCTAAGCGCTTAATGGTTCGCTACTTGGGCATTACGCATGACAGCTGGCTAGTGGGCGGTAGCGGACCGTTACCAACCCACTTAACGGTCCGCTACCTTGATAGTTTATGTTAAAACAAGGAAGGAAGTCCAACATGACTGTTACAAGCACGATGGTTACGAGTGCGGTGCGTTAAATATGCTTCATGCGTTTGTGGGAAATGGGGTTTTGGGTGAAAAAAAGGGCGATGCGATTATCACATAGAAGTGTAGGACGAAAAGATGGTAGTGCATGAACTTCTTGAAGAAGATGCGTCATGATGTCGCCCAGACGGTCTATATACAACTCTACTAAATCTAACCTAGACTCCTAAGTAATAAATGGAGTACCTTCAACTAAACCGCACTGATAGGTAAGTGGACCTATCGAGTGTAGCACAACTTAATGGTAAACCGAGTTATCGAACCCTAGAGACACTATTATAACTATACTAGACTCTGACTCAGACAAAAGATTGATTGATGTGGGGTTGACTACACTAAAGATTAACTACTAATGCATTCGACTCAAACTATCAAGATGAAGAACTAAGGAAACAATCAGAGAAGAATACTACCTAGGTCGGAATCCTACTTGCAAAGCACAACTTCTATCGATTCTGGAAACTAAGATGGATTTGGGTTTCTAAGGAAACAACTATAGACTACCTAGTGGATCCCTAATCACTCTCAGGGTGTCACCAACTAAGGAACCTAAAAGATGTAATAAATCACTAGATAGTGGATTACCTTTCGGTCTCTGCAACAATGATAATGTACCCGAAAAACAGATCACCTTTCAGTCTCACTGTCCACAATACATTCGAAGAATGCACGGGGTAATCTCAAGATAAGAACTATGACTCAGAATAGTAACAATCACTAGACATCTAAACCAACTTCCTCTCAGACAGTTGACACTCGGATTCATAATGACGAAGACTAAATGACTGACTCTCACTTCTTGAGTATTAAGACACGATACACACTCAATCTAATCTATACTCAATCACAACTCCTATTGATCACTATGTCTAGCAAACCACACCAACAATCACAAACCCTAAAGTCTATGACCTAGATACGCAAATCAAACTCGAAGACATCCACAATCAACGCACTAAATTGAAATCAACAATAAATCAGAACTAAGCATGCAATATTCATCATAATTATTAACTCAAGATTCGTTACAAAATCATTAAACCATCATCAATAACCAAAACCAATAAAAATCAAGACTTTAACAAAGTATTCATCTAATGACCGAGGCAGTATCAAGGTTTTATCCTAAGATCATGCTCAAAACAACTAGAACAGAATTATCAAACAAGAACATGGTTCAAACGCAAACAATCAACGATAAAAATCAAAACTTGAAACCGAAGACGCTAAATCTAACGAACCCGGATTCGAAAGCTCAAATCTTGCACTTCAATTGCCTTCTCTAGCCCTAAAATCACCTCTGGTGTCTCTCTGGACGGCTGAATGTCGAACTCCTCAAAGAATGGGATACAAAATCTATTTAATTATCGAATTAGGGTTTTTGCAGATTTTTCTACCTCTCACGTACCGCGAGACAAGTTCATGGGTTCCTCGCGTACCGCGAGGAACAAATTAGTCGGGCGCCCATTTAGGAATCATCGCGTACCGCGAGACTCTGAAGCTCCTCCCCCGCGTACCGCGAGAGCATGAAATTCCAACTTTTTGACTTTTGTTCTCCCGGCTTCATTCTCGTGCCTGGTTTCTTCACGTATTCACTTGTATTCATCATGAGCACCTGTAGACAAGACAAAGACTCAATAGTATACAAAAACGACTCAAAACAAAGATAAAACTAATCAAAACGAACTAAAACAATAGGAATAAAGATGTGTGTTTCGCACTACATCAAACATCCCCACACTTAACCTTTTTTCGCCCTCGAAAAAGTCTGCAATAGAATCATAACTAAGATCTAACTCAACATTCACAATTACCAATTAGCAAAACAATACTCAAGGGTTAAAAAGCAATAATCAGTATTTTTGTCTAATTAAACCCAAGCACCAACTATCTAGCCCCCGTAATGTGTTCTAATTCCATTTTATACATTTATCAATCAACCTATGAGACTCACACTTAGAAGTTACACCTCTACCTAATCCCATCTCATGGTTATGTCTAGGAACGGATTAAACCATATAGATTTACCCACCATGTTAAACTAAGATTTATTTGCTTATGAAATTAGATGAAATATGGAATGAATGGTATGATAATGAGCATTAATTCAAGCAAATGAACTTTCGTCTAGAGGCGTTTCAACCAAGTCACTATCCCGGAAGGTAACACATAGACTAAGTCATATCAATAAAGCACATAAGAATCACTAAGTGGTGTTTTCTCCAAGTGACCATCCCGGAGGGTAACACATAACCAAAACTTATAATTCTAATCAATAAGCTCATGAATTATGGACATATGGATGCGGGCGCCACCAAACTCGGATTTATTCTCATAAAAAGAGAATGGCGTGCCAAAAATTTTAAAAACAAATAGATTTTATCTTAACGTGGTACCTATCACCCTATGTTGACAGTTTCAGTATTACCGACTCCATAAGATGAGTACCTACACGATTTCATGATTTAATTAAATGATTAATCCTAAATAACACTTACAAGCTATTTTAGCTATTTAAGCTGGCTGGGTCTACCAAAACATCACTAATTAGACGCGTTTTCTATTATTTAAATAATTTAAAACTCAACAAGTAGATCTAGTTGTACTATCATTTTCCATTTTTCTTTGCAAAACTTATACTTTCAAAGGACATTTTTCAAAATTTTTCAATTTTTTTTTGTATTTTTTGAATTTTTATAGACAAGACAAACTAGACAAACTAGACACTCACATCCCCACACTTGAAAAACACATTGTCCTCAATGTGAAGCAAGACACAACTAAAAATAAAAAATGCAAAAATAAAACAGGAAGCGACTTAGCTGGTAATGTATATGCTCTCGAATGTATCCAGCTTTTGCTTTCCTCTTGTGCACCGTATAGCATTTCACAAAGTTTATACAAGTGATGATCGACCCCACCCGAATGGAGATTGAGTACTGGCGGGATGATAAAACTTGCAAAATAAACCTCACAACAAACCCGCCGCATTAAACTGACTCAAATTTAAATAAAGACTCAACTGACTCACTAAGACTCTGGATAGAAGGTAGGAAAACGTACCCGATGTGTGGCAAACACATAGACATGAATACCACAGCAAGGTAGATCATTGGTCACGAACGGTCTAAGTTTCCCATGGTAATGGTGGTCGGTGAATGATTTGGATAGAAGTGATGGATGATAATGATAATGGATGATGGGTATGTGATGTGGTGATGATAGTCGTGGGAGTGGTGACAGATGCAGGTGAGGGATACATGGAAAAACAAGAAAGAAAGGCAATTCCAGGGTGCCTCGCGTACCGTGAAGAACAGGCGGCCACTCCTCGCTTACCGTGAGGGAGTGGCATTTAAGCCGGCCTTGTCATTTGTCTCTTGCGTACCACGAGAAATGACAAACAAACCCTTGCGTACCTCGAGGGACCCCTGGTGACAGAAAGTTAAGGGGGTTTTTTATACTTAGAAAATTTTTCACCCCTTAACTTCTTTTCACCCGAATTCCATAAAAACCTATTCCAAGCACAAAAACAAATGTTAAAATACCTGGAACTTCGTTCCCGACGATTTTCCTCACCGAATCAAGCGTGAATCCCTGCAAGACACGACACAAACAAAACACACACATCGAAAGACACACAAATGACACGGACTCAACCCAAAGAATGCATACAAACTCTACGTCCCGGGCACTTATCCGAGATTCAAGCAAGCCTATCAGGAGGCTTCTCCTTGATTCTAACCGGAACCGCCTACAACCTACGCGGTCTCCCGGTCCTCTACAAACCTAACAACCAAACAAACACTACACATCTCTTGTAACTAACATGTAGGTCCTGAGCAGAACTGTACACACAGATCTGCGGAGAAATTCTTCAAACAGTCCGGATCGAGAGGCGGAATCTCTGGATCCGGTATCACTCTCGAATCAGAAATGGGTAGAGACGGGTGCGGGAATCACATACACGAACAGAAACATATAAAAGTGAAAAGAACAGATAACTGGAGCATAAAACGTATGATTCTTTGATTGATATGAAAATTAAAAGGCTCCTCACACACTCTACAATTATCTCACCCCAGGGTGAGCTCCCCCTGGGGTGGTGATTCCCTCTACAGACACACACTCACTCCTAGGACATAATCTGCTATATATAGGAGGCCAAGCACATGCGCCTTGTTTTCCAAGCCACCACCCAATGGGCCTGAAAAATAGGTATCGAAACTACCTAGTATTGATTTAACAAATGTTCAACCGAAACTAGTAGTTTCGATTGAACAAAAGTTCAACTGAAACTAGTAGTTTTGATACTGTAATTTCGATTGACAGCATCAGTCTCAAAATTATACCGAACATAACACACAGGTCCTTCCGCCACAACTTATACCTACCTGGTCCGAAAATGACACTGTTCAAATAACCATGTGACAGATAGAATTCAACTAGGGGATGATGTGACAATCCGGACTTTTCCAGTTAACCCCGTTAACCAAATCCAGTTAAATTCTAACCTAGTTACTTAACTCAAACTTCAGGGACTATTTTGTCATTTTTCCAAACTCTAAACTACAAGGACTAGTAGTGTAATTAGTCCAAACCCTAATCACATTGACTTTAAGGTCAAATTCCACCTAATAGTATCCCTGTTGACTTTTAATAGTCAAACCTAACCAAATCATAGCCCAAGTAACGTAGTTTAAAACTTAGGATCTATTATGCCAATTTCCTAAACTTCATACTTGAAACCAGAGGGACTAGTATTATCATTTACCTATTTTTGATTCCCTGTTTGACCTGAGAAAGTCAAAATCACGACCTTGATCAAAATTCAAATCCTATAACCGATCTCGGTTCAAATAGTAACTAATATGCACGGTTAAGCAAGTAACGAACCTGATCAATGCTTTAATCATCGCAATTATGTCAAATTAAACCCAATTATGGGCATTAAACCTATAACCGTCAACATCTCCACCGACCATTATCAAATTGAGTTGATTTCTCTGTTATTCCCTCAATTCACAACCTTCACACCTCAAACGAATACTATTGAAGCTGTTGCACACTTGAATTTCGTCGGAGAAGCAACGGAGATTACCGGGAGTCAACTCAGACACCGTCGGCATCAGTTCTAGTCGACCACCCTCAATTTTTCATCCATTCTGGTAACCATCTACACCTATAGCTTAGTTTCTATGTCTGGAGCAAAAGCCCTATGTTTATTTGGGCTTACTACATCAATTTCAGCATGAACTCAATTCTAGGGTTCATGCAAAACTGGTTTAGTCGAAATCCAGTCTAGAACCTGTATAAGTCCAATTAACTATTACCACTAGACTCGTAATCATTAGTATAGTGAAAGCCCTATGACTAATTAACCTCACAACATCAAATTTATCATGATCGAAATCTAGGGTTCATCGTATTTCGAATTCAATCGAACCCGACCCCCAACTCAGTCTCAATCAAATCAAACCACAGAATTAGATTTTTGATACTCTATTTGCCAAAAGCCCCATGGTTTCTACAAGTTTTAATATCAGATTTAATCAATTCGAATTGTGGTTTCAAAACTAGCGTTTCGGTTTTTCAATCGAACAATTAACGATTCCAGACTCAATGTTTTTGCAATCAAACTTACCCACATACTCGCATACCACTAATGAAAGAAACCCCTATGTTATCATGGCAAATCGCGATCAAATTCGTCGAGATTGGGACTGGTTTTCGTTTCGGGTTCGTAGGGAGGAGAGAACATAGGAGTCCTCTGTGTAAAAATCGTTTAGAAGCGGGTTCTGATACAATAACCTAGCAGGCGGAGTTGGTTAGGCTGTTGGGCTTGTGCGCAGGAGACCCGGGTTCGAGTCCGGTCTCCTGCAATCTTTTTTTGGGACTTTTCCATTATATTTATTTAATAAAAATCATTTCTAATACTATTATGATAATATATTAATATGTTCTAGCCCGGTAAACCACCAGTAGGCTCGGGTTTGGTTTTATAACTTATAATCATTATTTTCACTTTTAAATTAATATATTTATATTATTTTCAAGACACGACTCCGTATAAAATATTATGGGTATATTATTTTCAACCCGTGACCTCAACTAAAAATAATATATTTAAATATTATTTCGCCTCGTTTATTGATCTCGTGTAACGTTCCAAACTAAATAATAATATAATTGTTTATATTATTTACACACGTTATTATCCTCGAATAAAAATAATACATTTATTATTTTCGCCACGTAATTGATTATTGTGCTTTTTCTCCGAACTTAAAATAATATAATAAAGCATATTATTTTCTTAGGCCGTTATTAAATGACACAAACGCGTGAATATATATTTCTTTTAATTAATACCCTTCGTAATTGGAGACGTTTGACACGAAACGTATTTATCTTATTTTATTTATATTAAGAAATTCTTATTCCCGTGGACATGTTCGTCTACTCGTTGATCCTAAGTATGTTCTAGGACGACCTAATCTTCCGTGTCGTCGTCACAAATCCCATATGTCCCTAACTTATGTGTTTATAATTTTAGGGCATACGTAAGCCGTGCAGGCTAACACTTGAGGTTCTAAATCTCATACTTGTGTGATACTACCTCCTACGCAATGCAGGTGAGTTTCACGGCCCCTTTTTAATTGTTTTACTATTGGGGGAGAAACATGCTTACACACAAAACATATTTTACTTGTTTTCCTGTTGAGGAGAAACAAACATGTACACAAACTATCATAATTTTACTTGTTTTCCCCGTGGGGGAGAAACAGGTACGCAGACAAACATTATGTTACATGTTTTTCCCGTTGGGGGAGAAAACATGACACAACTATTTTAGGTTATTGTAATTCATATGTTATTACTGTTGAGGCTAAGCGTGACACACTATCACAGAAAGTCCTCATCATACATCGAACCGTTAATATGGATCTTAGCAAGGTAATGTTTAGTAGTACTACTAGGTTTGACAAGCCCCACCCGCGTTAGTCGCGCTAACTCGATTGGAGGTTGAACATGTGAAATGTTAGCCTACTCACACCGTCAGTGTTAATAGACCTGGCAGGAGGCAAATAAATAAACAGTCAGCTTCGGTTGCGAGCGCTTTAGTAAGACATGAACATAGGCTAGCTACCTATAGATATGCATAATGAATGTACATAATCTGGCAAACACTCTCTTATTGCAAACTTGAAAACCTGTGAACTCACCAACCTCGTGTTGACACTTTTTCTTACATGTTTCTCAGGTCGCTTTGGCACAGTTTGCGCACTTAGGACATGCATGGAGTCCTATTGTCATATCATACATTTCAAACATTTTAAATAGTTTACTTAATTATTAATTAACTCTTATTGCGTGTAATTACTTTTGACTTCATTTTTAACGTTTACGCTTCCGCATTAACTCTAAACTTTTATGTTATGACATTTCAAATCCCATATAGTGTCGTTTGATGTAACTAATGACTGAGATCCTGGTGTGTCACATTCCAAACGGTAAAACTCCGTTAGTTGAAATTGGGGGTGTGACAAATCAAGTAGTTCATCACCCTTAAACTCCCCACACTTGGGTTAGCACTACCCTAAAATCAGATGAATCTGTCAAAGTTTGGGTTCTCTTATAGGGTGTCCTAGACCTAAGGAAACTGGAACTAGGGGCTGGCTCAGCAATCCTACCCGCAGAACAACGAATAGGTGGAGGTTCAGGAATAAGATTTTTTATGGATGTGACCTCTAAACCTTCACCAGGATCATCAGGATCCTCTACACTCTCCGCCAACTTCCCCACACATGGGGTTTTGCCTATGATCTCATCTAACTCTAGCATTATCTCCAGCAGATCATCAGGCATATCTTCGCCACCGTATTCGTCCGGTGCATCTAACAACTTCTCCAACTCTATCGCCTAATCCGATGGTTCTTCTAAATTAGGGGCGGGTTCATCAACTTCTCTCTCTGGATCAGAGTCCTGATGATAGTCCATAGATGTATCAATCATGCACATGGAGTGGCTCTGCTCACTAGCCCCCTTCATGGACTTTGTAGCATCAAAGGTGACCAACTCATTCCCCACATGAAGTGTGAGCTTTCTGTCAAAGACATCAATCAATGCCTTAGCGGTGCGCAAGAATGGGCGCCCTAGAATGAGTGGGACTCTGTCATCCACATCCATATGCAGGATGATAAAATCCATGGGGAAGACAAATTTGCCTACTTTCACTAGAAGATTTTCCATAATTCCACATGGATACTTGACTTAGCGGTAAGCCAAGGATATGCTCATGTGCATAGGCTGCGGTTAACCTTGGTCTAGCTGCTTATAGATAGAATATCGCATCAGATTGATGCTAGCACCTAGGTCAGCCAATGCGTGGTTTAAGGGAAAACTGCCAAGCAGACACGGGATCGTGAAACGAATCGAATCTGCCAGTTTCTCTGGCAGTTTGTTCTGAACCACCACAGAACATTGGTCACTAAGTGAGACTTCAGAGATCCCCTCTAGCTTCTTCTTGTTGGAAAGAAGATCTTTTAGGAATTTGCCGTATTTTGGCATGTGCTGGAGGACCTCTATGAATGGGAGATTAACCTTGAACTGTTTAAAGGTATTCAAGAAGTGACCGTATTCCCTAGCGTGTTTATGTGGCAACAAGTGAGCTGGGTAGGGAACACGACTCAGGTGAATCCTGGGGGTCTTCCTCTCCACCCCTTTCTTCTTCTCCTTTGCCTTCTTGGAAGGCTTCTCCACTACGATATCCTCATCCACCGGCTCTTCCTCTTCCACCGGTGGCTCTTCTACCATCTGATCTTCTATCATCTTAGCATCTATCTCAGCAAAGCGAGCTCTCCAATCTATCTTCTTCACATCTTCAGGCGAAGGGATGCCATAGCTAGTGCTGTGGGAGGCTTCCTCCTCTATTTCATCCTCCTCTCTATGACTCCTGATCGACACGGCCATCACTGAGGCGTTAGAACACTTATAGGCCATAGACGCTTCACCCTGCTTCTCCTTCAAACTCTTAGCGATGTCCTCTATCGTGCGTTGTAGATCCTGGAATGCTGACTGTTGATTCTTCAATAGAGTGTCATGGGCATCCAGTCTCTACCGAGCGTCCCTGTCCTGCTGGACTAAATGGTCAAGCATCTGTGTCTGATTCTCAATCATCTCTTCGATCCTTCTCATGCTAACACTGCTTCCCGAACTTGCTCCAGCTTCTCCTCCTCCTTGCTGATTCTGGCGACCAATAAACCCAGGTGGGTTGTTCCCAGATCTCCATCCCGAGCCATAAGATATATTGTAGTTGTTGTACCCTTAGATCTGGTTATGGTTACCAGCAAAACTCACATGCTCCACGCTAGTATCAGTAGTGACCTGATGCACACCTCTAGGAGAAGAGGCGGGTATCCTAGCACTAGGAATGGAAGTCCTAGTAGATGGCTGATGTTGTTCCGCCAGAGCGAAGCTCTCGAACATCTCTTCACACTAAGCTGGCTACAGTTTATCCATGAAATGCCCCCCCCCCACAGTTGTGTTGAACATTTGCTGGTTTTCGAAGGTGAGGCCATTATAGAACCTCTCCACAATTGCCTAGTCAGAAAGACGATGATTGGGGCATCGGCTCAACAGCGTGTTGAAACGCTCCAAGGCCATGTGATAGGGCTCGTCAAGGTCCATCCGGAACGAATGGATCTGGTGCCTAAGGCGAGCGGCCCTCGAAGGAGGATAGTACTTTTTGAAGAATCTGGCTTGCAGATTGATATATCCTAAATTTTACATGTTTTGCATGCATAATAATCCCCATATTATGGTACTAATTGATTAATAACCTTGCAATTGATAATTAAAACGTTAATATTTCACAATTGCAGGTTATTCTGTGCTCTAAGATAAACAAAGCAAAAACCAACTTAAAACATGAAGAAATCAAGCTTTTGGAGGACTAAACCCGAGCATTAACCCCCAAGAAGTCAAATCAGGTCAACACAAGTCAAACCCGCAGCTAAAAGACAAAATTGGAGAGCAGTAGGGCAATGCACGGCCGAGCAGTGCCATGCACGGCCTGCAAACCCTACCTTCCTCTCCAAGGGTCCAATACACTGTCCCGTGTACCCTGTTTGATTCCCAAGGTGTTTCCATGCCCGTGCAATCCAATGCACAGTCGTTCATTGCTTATTTTGAGGCCTATAAATAGATGGCTTGAGTTCTTCATTGAAGCATCCCTTACACACCCCCAAGAACACACCAGAGAAAGGTTATTTCGTAGTTAGAGTGTAGTAGTAGTAGTGAGTAGAGAGGCTCTTCCTCCTTGTTCCGCAATAGGGGAGCGTACGAAACTCAGCGTTATGCTAATTAGTATGGCCATTCGTGGCTAGATTCTTTGTATTGCTAGGGTGAAGATGAAGTTTGGTGCATGTTAATGTTTAACGTATTAATCCAAGTGATGTGTTTATGTCTTTAACTATTCGTCCTTAAAACCACCATTTTGGTGGGCTTTTATTATTGTCTAAATCCGTCTTTATATTTATGAGTGTTCTTGATTTTTAAAGTGTAAAACCTTTTTAATCAAACTTCTCTTGAAGCTTGTACGTCTTTATACAAGTAGAGATTGATAAGCCAAGGCTTGGTTAACACTATTAAGGTCGTACGTCTTTATACAAACTTATTATGCAACCAAGAATTGGTGAACTCATGTTGGGACTTTATACTTGGTCCCATTGTGTTGAAGCACTTTCCTGTGACAACACTCTGGATAGAGTCTTAGTAGTTGTATTTTCATGTCTGTAATTGTCTTTGTATGTAAGAGTCTTTATGTATTAGTTTATCAAGTTGTATTTACTTTTACATATTGAATGTTGCATTTCTTTCTAAGTGTTTTGCGCACTTACATGTGTGCAAGAGAAAGCTCCTGCATACTTAGCAAGTACGCAAGAATACCTTTGCGTACTTGTTAAGTACGCAAGAGCATTTTGCCCTGCGCACTTGCTAAGTGCGCAGTCATCAGGTCAGGTATAAGTAGGATAGGTTGACAGAAGTTAAGTACGCAGGCTTTAGTGCAAATACGCAGATTGTAATCTCAGTGCTTTTCTCTGTAACCTTCAAGTGTTTATAATACAAAGAACGTTTAAAGTGTTTTCTCTTGTCGGTTTACTTTGTTTAGCTAGACTCTCCACCTAGTCACGGCATTTCGCACCCGGTCCGACTAGTAGACCCACTTGCATGTGACGATCCGCCACACCCGAGGGACCTACAAGTGGTATCAGAGCATTTGCTTCTGATTTCGAGTGTTGTGAGTGAGTTTGGAGAGTTTTTACAAGCAAAAAGAAGTATTTTTGTTGATTTTTGTGATAAAATAGGGGTAGCTCTTGAGCACTATTTTAGAAACAAAAATTACTCAAAAACTGATTTTTGTTGTGTATTTGAGTGTTTTGAGCATCAAAGGTTGGTTAGAAACAAGTTTCTGATCCTTTGGCTCATTTGCATTGATAATCAGACGAATTTTTACCATCTCCGGCGACTTTCAGGTGACCGAAAAAGTTTGGTGAGAGTTGCTGAAAAGGTGTTGTGCGTACTTACCCTTTCTGGCAAAAAGTACAGTTTTGTGCGTACTTGCTAAATACGCAAGACTTATCTCCTGCGTACTTATAAGTGTGCAAGACTAAACTTGTGCGAACTTAAGTTATATCCTGCGTACTTACATTTACTCCTGCGTACTTACAAGAGGAAATCTAAATACGCAAGACCATTTCTCAAGTGCGCAAGGCCAAAACCAAGTGCGCAACTGTGTCTGACTTTTCTGAAATTTGACTAAGTGTTCACTATGTCGAATCTTCAGAATCTTGGAAACCTGCTGAATTATGATAATGAGATTGGTACACCACAGAAACCACCAAAGTTGCTGAACGTGAATGATTATTCCAATTGGAAAGCACGTTTCGAGCACTACATTTCTTATACCGACTCATCACTATGGATACCAATCCTTGAGGGATATAAGCATCCCACACACATCTATCTTGATGAAACCATGCCCAAACCTATCTCTAAGCTTTCTGACGAAGAAAAGAAAGCTTATGATCGTGAAAAGAAGGCACTTGGTTCGATCACTATGACATTAACTCGGGAATTGTTCCACAGTTTTCGAGGGTATGACAATTCTAAGGATCTCTAGAAAGCTTTACAGAAGAGATTCGAAGGAAATAGTGACATCAAGAAGAGTAAGAGGGTGTAACATTTCTGATTTTTAATATCCGTATTTCAAATTCAATGTAATGCATTTCAAACCAAATTCTAGTGCACCGTTTTGTTCTATTCGTACCATCAACTAAATACTATATTTCAATGTTAATCCACAAATTTTACATGGTTATAAGCTACTAAAACACTACATAAGTATCTATTTATACAAACATGTCAAAAACTAAAGTTACAAGGGCTAATGTTGAAAAATAACAAGAAACCCTAATAGACACGGTCGCACCTCGTTCTGGCATGGTCACGCCGAGTGCTTTGGCACGGTCGCGCGACTTGCTTTGGAACAATCGCGACTGGTGCCTTAGCACGGTCACGCCTCGTTTGGGCACGGTCATGCCTAGTACCAGTTGAAACGTAAATACAGTTTTAATCACCCGATCGTTGAGTTCCATAACCGATTTACACTTCATTACCATTAACGAAAGAAATGACATTTCCAATTACAACAAACGTATCAGATTAATCCAATTAATCTCAAAAATTCTCTCAAGCATTCCAAAGAAAACACAAAACCTCCTTGCGATCCGAATTCTCTCAATCAAGCAGCAGAGTCTGTCACACCCCGCCAAGGCGAAAACGCGAGGCGTAACGTTCACTGGTTTTCGAAGCATATGATTACCGCAAACACATACATGATATTTGATACATAACCAAAGTTTAAATGTTTACATCCCAAAACATAACTTAGTTTTTACAAAATTTAAGATTTCTCAAATATGACTCAAAACCATGAGTTATACAAGTGAAATCCTTCCAAAAGCTGTATCCTCATGTATGTAAGTAACCTACATTGCTAGCCTGGAAACCACGTTCATTTTCCTGAAAACATACTTAAAAACGTCAACACGAGGTTGGTGATTTCACAAATTACTATAAAGAGTTATCATAAACCCAATGTTTAAACCTGATCATTTTCACCTGATTAAAACCCTTTATTTAAACCTGATCACTTTAGCCTGATCAAAACTCTTTTGTTTAAAACCTGATCGCTTTAATCTGATCAGAACTCTTTTGCTTAAAACTTGATCACTTTAACCTGATCAGAACTCTTTTGCTTAAAACTTGATCACTTTAACCTGATCAGAACCCTTTTGCATAAAACTTGATCACTTTATCCTGATCAGAACCCTTTTGCATAAAACTTGATCACTTTAACCTGATCAGAACCCTTTTGCATGTATTACCAATGAATTTTGTGACATTTCAAAAATTTTTCGTTGCGGAATTTATCGTGTAAATATTAACATTTTATATTTAATCAAATTATTACAAATGGGTATATTGGCAAATTTCAATTTATGTACTTTTAATTTTAAAAATATTTGAAGGTTATAAACTATATAAATTATGTTATTAAATTAAATAATTTATATAAATCAATGGTTTTCAATTTTATTTACCATTCAATGAGATTGATCTTAAATAAAAACATAAGTTTTATGAAATTTTATATGCTTAAGTTTTATTTGGTTTTTATACAAATAAGTATTTTTTTGTTATGAAACTAATTTAATTAGAATTTTATAAGTTTTAAAAACTAATATAAAATTCTATACAAAAAAATTCTACATTTAAAAAGTTGCATATTTAATAAAACAACATATTTTAATAAGATTTATAACTTTTATAAAGATTATTATTTATAAAATAATAATAAAATAAGTTTATAAAAACATTTTTAAATTAATTTGATTTAAAAAGAAATTTAAATTAATTTATTCATTTAAAAGTTCAGGGGTTGTATTGTAATAAATCGAACTCAAAGGTTTTAACAGAAAATAACTGTAGGGTCTGTTTCTGGACAATTTAAACTTCAGGGACCCATCCGTATTTATTTTAAGGGTTAATTTAATATAAAGACAAACCCCAGGGACCAAAGTTGCCAACTCCCCATTCGCATTCCCGGTCACCCCCTTCGATTGTCCGGCGGTCCGAGGCTTTCTCCGGCGAACACCCCGACAGGGCTGTTCCCTGCACCTCGACGCCCGACAAAAGCGTCGCTGACTTCGCCTCTCCCACGCAAACCAGAGCCCTCGACCAATTTGTCGTTCAAACATACGAAAAGTATGATCCTGTTTGTGGCCGAAAGTTCACGCCGCGTAATTGACCCCGACAGTAGACCTCCACGCCTGAAAAAGGGCTCGACAGCTTCGTCTCGTCCAGACGAGTATCGGGGCAGGCTCAATTGCTTGTCTCATTGTCGGAATCAAGCTCGACTATAAGAAACCACTACCGGTCCTTCTCGGGCTCCATTCTCTCTCGACTCTCACTCTCACTCCAAATTGAGAATTCCATCACTCTCGTCGTCCCTGAAAGAAGTTGTGACCAAGAATTCAGAAGCTAATCCCACCCAGAAGTCTAGTTCCCGTTTTGGACATTTTCGGTTCAAAAGTCTCTGCCGACCAAGCCCTTCGCGACTAGGTTCGAGTCTCGATTCGATTCCTGTACCTTCTGTTATCATCAGGTAACCTATTCCAGTCGAAATCTAGACAATCGCTCGAGGATTACCGGGCAAACCAAGTGTCCTCGGACACGGTTTGCCGGTTACCGAGAACCAGCGACCAGTATGGTTAGTGTGGTTATCAATTAAACGACACCCACATAACCAGCGATGGGCAGTAGCCCGGCTGGTTATGCGTGTGTGTGTTTGTATCACAGGTCGCGGGTTCGATCCGGGTGGCCTACGGCCCAACCCCATTTTTGCTCCTGTTGTCTTTTTTTTATTTTATTTAATTTTCTTAATTTATTTTAATATCATTTTTATACACTAAAGACTAAAACGAGTCGGTTTGATCGTTCGTTTATTTTGAAACCAATTAAACAATCTTTTTAATCCATAAACTATTCCATTTTTATAAATCTTGTAATATTATTTAAATACATTTTTATATATAAATATCTTATATTTTTATAAATCTCGTAATATTATTTAAATACATTTTTATATATAAAATATCTCATATTTTTATAAATCTTGTAATACTTTTATAAACTTACTTAAATACACTTTTATATATAAAATGTCCTATATTTTTATAACTCTTGTAACATTTTTATAAACTTAATAAAATACATCTAATATATATAAAATGTCTCATCTTTTTATAAACCTAGCTACATTTTCAATAAACTCGTTTAAATAAATCTTAAATATCAACATAATTGGTTAAATAAAGACTTATCTTTTTATTTATTATTATTGTTTAAATACATTAAACATAATGATTAATTATTTAAAAATGTAATATTTTATAAGTCAAAGTTTTACAAAACCGTATTCATTTTCTACCACATTTTATACAAATAAACATTAAGGATATTATTATAAAACATATACTCATTTAAATACGAATACGCACATACATATAACATACAATAATACCCATTTATCTACATAGGGTTTCATTTTGCTTAGACTTCAACATACTTATCACCTACACGCGTGGACAAATACCCGCTTGCAAGGTGAGTTACATATCCCCTATTTACATTTTTATACATTTTGGGGTGAAACGTAATCTGTGCATACTTACATACAATTCAACTTGTGTTTACATGTGTAGATTATTGTGCTTTTGTGCTTGATCACTTGTTATGCTATGGATACTTTTAGGATGGTTTAAATTATGTGTAACCCACATAGTCTTGATTCCATGCCTATCACTTTTAGGGTAGCGGTATGCTATGCCTATCACGTTAAACCTTTATGCTTATATACAAAATTACATGCTTACAATTGGTATACATATAGTGAAATCTCCACATTTTTCCATATCATACCATGTCAAACTATGAATTGTATAAACGTTTTTAACTAAACTTTTATCTTATTTAAACATATGTAAACTCACCAACTCTCGTAGTTGACACTTGTTTTGGATTACGTTTCAGGTGAAGATATGTGATTTTGTGACTATGTGTTGAAGGTGCTACACATAAGGCTTTTGGACCTAGTAAAATAATCATGTGTAATATTCTAGAATAGGGTGTTGTAACTTGAATTGTATTTGGATATTTGGTATTTAAATCTCATTAATGAATTATGCAACCTTAGTAGATCATGTGCTTATGAACAATCATTCTATTGTCCGCCTCGATGATTCCGCCATCGGTCGGGGTGTGACAGATTGGTATCAGAGCCATGGTTATAGGGAATTAGGTTATTAGACACAATGACCTAGACTATAACCCTAGGACTCCCTTTTATGTGTTACATGCTAAATGATTATTTGCTATGTGAATTATTTGTAGTTAGGTATTATTTGAATTTTCCCAAGTTTGGTACATGAGACTTATACACATACATACAAGGCTTAAATACATGATACATACTTTACATACACATTTGACAAACAAACTTATGCAAACAAATACACTACTTATCCCTATTCACACTCTTTCCTAATCCGTATTAATTGCAACAAATTCTACACGTTTTATGCTCATAGACTCTCAAAATCTTGAAAATCTCGTCAACAACTTAATTTCTTGAGACCAGTAAAGGACACGTGCAATCTGGAAGGGTGACACCTGTACATTGGGTTTTCTGTCTAGGAAAGCATTTCGTATAAATCCAAATAAACGGACCCGTATGCTTTCCTGGGAATTCCTGAAGTGAGTGTTTACCTATAGGCTAAAGCATGTCTCTTTGAAAGTTTCGGGAAATTTATTTAACGTTGATAAGTCAATGTATTCGCAAGGATACAATCCAAACTTAAACTCAAAATTTGGGGACATTATAGCAAGATAGGAAGAACTAGACAAACATGCAAAACAAATCATTATTAC
This sequence comes from Smallanthus sonchifolius, assembly GCA_023525975.1. Lineage (NCBI taxonomy): Eukaryota > Viridiplantae > Streptophyta > Magnoliopsida > Asterales > Asteraceae > Smallanthus > Smallanthus sonchifolius. The sequence goes on from CM042019.1 coordinate 94,739,236, forward strand.
GGGTGCACACGTGATAACGATTTGTAGTGCATGCGAATCCCGGCCATTCCTATCGCGCGAATAATGATCCATGTTATCATATCCTCCCAGGAATAGATTTCATGGCTTATTTCCCCTATTCTTTAGTGTTAAAAATTTTGAATGAATTATGTGATCAGTTTTAGTCAGAACTTACATACATTATCATGCGACATGATGAGTGTCATCTCGCGTTCCTGCTTACATTATTGTGAACAGTCTACCAACTGTAGCACATGCATGCCTATTTTAATCCTAAGTCTCATAAAATTTTGACTTTTCTCGTGGTATTTTATAGAATGCCTCCCCGTCGCGCAGCTAATGCTAACTCCAGCAATCCCAACACTGACCTTGCTGCACTACTTACTCAACTAGTAGGCCAAATGATCCAAGCTAACAACAACAGTGATGGGTCTAATACGCAAGGGAATGGTGCAAACCCGCCATACTGTACATTCAAGCATTTCAATACTTGCAACCCCACCAAATTCTTCGGGACGGAAGGTGCTACTGGCCTTCTTCAATGGTTTGAAAGTATGGAGAGTACTTTCCTAAACAGCGATTGTCCCGACAACCTCAAAGTCCGTTATGCTGCCAGCGTCTTCCAAAAACGAGCACTCACATGGTGGAACGGTGAGAAACGTACTCGAGGCAACGAATCCGCTATGTCCTTATCTTGGGACGAAATGAAACGACTTATGACTGATGAGTTCTGTCCTCGCAACGAAATGAAGAAGCTCGAAGCTGAATTTTGGGATCTCACCCAAGATAGCGGAGAGAATTTGGCTTACACCACTCGTTTTCAAGAACTAAGTCTACTCGTGTCCCACATGGTTACTCCCTTAGCGCGGGGAATTGAGAAATACATAAGTGGACTGCCTATGCCACTCCAAGACACCGTATTGGGAAGTAATCCCTCCACTCTCGAAGACGCTATCCGTTTGTCTGCTGTGTTGACTGACAATCACATCAAAGCGGGTACCTTATCCAGGAAGGGTACCAAGAAAGTGGTCAACAAAGCTGCTACTTCTGTGTCTGACAAAGATGAAGAACCCAAATCTTCCCATCATGATAGGAAGCGTAAGGCCCAAAACTTCGCGGCCGTCATTCCTGCCGTACCTGTGACCCAAGTTACTCCTGCGGGTCAAATTCTGAGAAATTATGTAGGTTCATTTCCCCAATGCCCTACTTGCAAGTATCACCATGCCCCGCATGCTGCATGCCGTCTATGCTCAAAATGTGGACGCTATGGACACGTTGTTACTACTTGCCGTGCTCGCACTATCGTTAATCAAGCTACTCAAGGCAAACATCCAATGCCTCTCACTGTCACCTATGGACGGGCCTGTTACGAATGTGGAGACCCAAACCACTTTCGAAACCAATGTCCAAAACTTCAAAATCAAAGTGGTCCTCGTGGACGAGCATTTAATATAAATGCTAACGAGGCTCCGGCCAATGACGACACTGTCAACAGTACGTTCCTTTGTTCCCTATCTTTATACATCCGTTTTATTTAATATTCATGCCAATAGAAAAATTGTGTCTCTTGCTTTTAACCAACTATTTGCTAAACAACCAACCAATTTTGATAACTCGTATATCATGGAAATAGCGGATGGGAAATCCATTGCTATGAGTTCTATAACCCGGGATTGCATATAACAGCTATGCTATCACCATTCATCTCATCCCTATACTTTTGTGAAACAAACCTATTATGTTTAAACTCGGTCATACAACTTGCTAGCTCTGTTAAAGTTTACTTAAATTGTTGAAGTTCCAAATCCTAGTAATTATGCACGGGGAATCCCCGGTATATCAAAGGGGTGGTGGGTTAGCCGCTGGTACACCCTATACATAAACCCACTTGATATAACGAGTATAAACCATGCATAAGTACTAGGAAGAGGATCGGTTCTTAAATTGTTAGACATATTTGTGCTATAAAACCACTCATAGACGTGATAACATTTACAAATTATATGCATTTCATTGTACAATTTTCAATTGAGAAAGGTGATTTAATTAAAATGATCTAAATCCTAGTAATTATGCACGGGAAATCCCCGGTATATCAAAGGGGTGGTGGGTTAGCCGCTGGTACACCCTATACATAAACCCACTTGATATGACGAGTATAAACCGTGCATAAGTACTAAGAAGAGGACCGGTTTTTGAAAATGTTTTTGCAAATTTTAAAAATATGAACGCCCGTGGGGTGGAGTTTTAAAAGAAAATGCCATGTCACGAGGTGATTGGCACCAATATTGTTAAGAATGGTTTCATGTAGTTTACATCCAGGCGTGTATGAACAATTGTATGCATAAGTCTCACTACACCATTAGATCAACTAATTATCAACTCGACTCGAATTAGCATCGTCATCCGTTATCATACGATATTTCCCCGCTGAATCTTTCTCTTGTGAAATAATTCCATCCTAAGTCTTTTAACATCTCTTTCTCGCTTCTATAACCTTCGCTAATCGAATTTCGGGACGAAATTCTTCCAACTTGGGGAGACTGTGATATTTCAAAAATTTTCGTTGCGGAATTTATCGTGTAAATATTAACATTTTATATTTAATCAAATTATTACAAATGGGTATATTGGCAAATTTCAATTTATGTACTTTTAATTTTAAAAATATTTGAAGGTTATAAACTATATAAATTATGTTATTAAATTAAATAATTTATATAAATCAATGGTTTTCAATTTTATTTACCATTCAATGAGATTGATCTTAAATAAAAACATAAGTTTTATGAAATTTTATATGCTTAAGTTTTATTTGGTTTTTATACAAATAAGTATTTTTTTGTTATGAAACTAATTTAATTAGAATTTTATAAGTTTTAAAAACTAATATAAAATTCTATACAAAAAAATTCTACATTTAAAAAGTTGCATATTTAATAAAACAACATATTTTAATAAGATTTATAACTTTTATAAAGATTATTATTTATAAAATAATAATAAAATAAGTTTATAAAAACATTTTTAAATTAATTTGATTTAAAAAGAAATTTAAATTAATTTATTCATTTAAAAGTTCAGGGGTTGTATTGTAATAAATCGAACTCAAAGGTTTTAACAGAAAATAACTGTAGGGTCTGTTTCTGGACAATTTAAACTTCAGGACCCATCCGTATTTATTTTAAGGGTTAATTTAATATAAAGACAAACCCCAGGGACCAAAGTTGCCAACTCCCCATTCGCATTCCCGGTCACCCCCTTCGATTGTCCGGCGGTCCGAGGCTTTCTCCGGCGAACACCCCGACAGGGCTGTTCCCTGCACCTCGACGCCCGACAAAAGCGTCGCTGACTTCGCCTCTCCCACGCAAACCAGAGCCCTCGACCAATTTGTCGTTCAAACATACGAAAAGTATGATCCTGTTTGTGGCCGAAAGTTCACGCCGCGTAATTGACCCCGACAGTAGACCTCCACGCCTGAAAAAGGGCTCGACAGCTTCGTCTCGTCCAGACGAGTATCGGGGCAGGCTCAATTGCTTGTCTCATTGTCGGAATCAAGCTCGACTATAAGAAACCACTACCGGTCCTTCTCGGGCTCCATTCTCTCTCGACTCTCACTCTCACTCCAAATTGAGAATTCCATCACTCTCGTCGTCCCTGAAAGAAGTTGTGACCAAGAATTCAGAAGCTAATCCCACCCAGAAGTCTAGTTCCCGTTTTGGACATTTTCGGTTCAAAAGTCTCTGCCGACCAAGCCCTTCGCGACTAGGTTCGAGTCTCGATTCGATTCCTGTACCTTCTGTTATCATCAGGTAACCTATTCCAGTCAAAATCTAGACAATCGCTCGAGGATTACCGGGCAAACCAAGTGTCCTCGGACACGGTTTGCCGGTTACCGAGAACCAGCGACCAGTATGGTTAGTGTGGTTATCAATTAAACGACACCCACATAACCAGCGATGGGCAGTAGCCCGGCTGGTTATGCGTGTGTGTGTTTGTATCACAGGTCGCGGGTTCGATCCGGGTGGCCTACGGCCCAACCCCATTTTTGCTCCTGTTGTCTTTTTTTTATTTTATTTAATTTTCTTAATTTATTTTAATATCATTTTTATACACTAAAGACTAAAACGAGTCGGTTTGATCGTTCGTTTATTTTGAAACCAATTAAACAATCTTTTTAATCCATAAACTATTCCATTTTTATAAATCTTGTAATATTATTTAAATACATTTTTATATATAAATATCTTATATTTTTATAAATCTCGTAATATTATTTAAATACATTTTTATATATAAAATATCTCATATTTTTATAAATCTTGTAATACTTTTATAAACTTACTTAAATACACTTTTATATATAAAATGTCCTATATTTTTATAACTCTTGTAACATTTTTATAAACTTAATAAAATACATCTAATATATATAAAATGTCTCATCTTTTTATAAACCTAGCTACATTTTCAATAAACTCGTTTAAATAAATCTTAAATATCAACATAATTGGTTAAATAAAGACTTATCTTTTTATTTATTATTATTGTTTAAATACATTAAACATAATGATTAATTATTTAAAAATGTAATATTTTATAAGTCAAAGTTTTACAAAACCGTATTCATTTTCTACCACATTTTATACAAATAAACATTAAGGATATTATTATAAAACATATACTCATTTAAATACGAATACGCATATACATATAACATACAATAATACCCATTTATCTACATAGGGTTTCATTTTGCTTAGACTTCAACATACTTATCACCTACACGCGTGGACAAATACCCGCTTGCAAGGTGAGTTACATATCCCCTATTTACATTTTTATACATTTTGGGGTGAAACGTAATCTGTGCATACTTACATACAATTCAACTTGTGTTTACATGTGTAGATTATTGTGCTTTTGTGCTTGATCACTTGTTATGCTATGGATACTTTTAGGATGGTTTAAATTATGTGTAACCCACATAGTCTTGATTCCATGCCTATCACTTTTAGGGTAGCGGTATGCTATGCCTATCACGTTAAACCTTTATGCTTATATACAAAATTACATGCTTACAATTGGTATACATATAGTGAAATCTCCACATTATGCCATATCATACCATGTCAAACTATGAATTGTATAAACGTTTTTAACTAAACTTTTATCTTATTTAAACATATGTAAACTCACCAACTCTCGTAGTTGACACTTGTTTTGGATTACGTTTCAGGTGAAGATATGTGATTTTGTGACTATGTGTTGAAGGTGCTACACATAAGGCTTTTGGACCTAGTAAAATAATCATGTGTAATATTCTAGAATAGGGTGTTGTAGCTTGAATTGTATTTGGATATTTGGTATTTAAATCTCATTAATGAATTATGCAACCTTAGTAGATCATGTGCTTATGAACAATCATTCTATTGTCCGCCTCGATGATTCCGCCATCGGTCGGGGTGTGACAAATTTGAATACTAACCCGATCTATTGACCCCATTTGTAAGCTTGCAAGAAATACAAAATAGTATGTAATGTACGAGACCGTAACCAAACCCCGACCTTTTGTGCCTCCCCCTCGCCTTTTTGCGAGTAAGACAATATGCGGTCATTCGGCCCTTTTGACCCCTGGTTAGCGCGACTAACCATGACCGGAGGCGTCACCCCCAATAGTACTATCCATATAATCCCGGGCTAAAATAGCTAATGGTTACTAACTTATTCAGAGGACTTTAAGCGCTTTACTTTTCCCTCAATACACACATACGGTCAGATCATTAGTTCAATTCATTTACACACAAAAGTCTTTTACAAGTATGTTTCCACCCCAAATCATTTGAAAAACTTAGAAAAAGGGGAATTAGTGAAACTCACCTCGACAGTATGACTGCTAGCAAACACTTGAATAACCGTATACCCCGCTTATCCGTACCCTAAATACACAAGGATACCTTACATGTTAAGACTAACCGTCTTAAACACAAGTTGTTCATCCGCCTTAACGAATCCCGTTAAGTGCGTCTTTGTTTAATAAAACCGTGTTTTATCGTGACGACCCGTTGGTGATTATTATTCCAGTCTAGACGCTTTACTTATTTTCTAAGAAACTAATATATTTCCATATTGGTGACTTGATACGTTTGTCAAAAATAAATATTATTTTTGTAACATCATATAATATATTTATATTATATTTCGCGTATTACCATATAATTATTTCGTATCAATAATGATATAAAACTACAAATGTCGTTCAAGTATGTTCTAAGCATGCGAGTCGTCCTACGTGCACATAATCCATGTTAACACGTACTCATACAATTTACTCGTTCCGAATGACATTTATTAACGTGTTTACGTTCAACATGCATTTATTTATATCTATTTATGCACACAAATATAATCATGTTTTAACAATCCAACATATATTTAAACAAGTTTCTCAATAACATATGATTATTTATCCTTAAACCGAACGTGTTTATATTTCATTATTCGCGTCTACGTTCCATGTTATCAACAAGTTCTAAACATATATGTTTTCATTTATTTAGTTGTTTCATATTTCGTTTCGATTTAACAAGTTTCCCGTTATTTATATATATATACCATGACTTCTACATATATCCATATATATGAAACGTTTAACCATGTTCATACTTGACAATATTTTCAGATTCGCCAAACTTAAACACATGTATGTTCCATACGATTACACATGTATACATACACATATATTTTACTTTTTCATCAAGTATTACGTTAGACCTTTAATTAATCCATGATTTATTAACATATTCCTTCAAGTATCTAAAATACATCCCCATATATACATATATATTTATATACATATATATACACTAAATTTACCTTTAAACCATCCCAAATCATTTAATCAAATCAACATATATATGTTTATATCTCCAAGTTTGATGACCACAATTTCATGCACACATATATTTAGTCACATTTCTTACTTGTCAAATGTTAATCATGCCTTTTTCTTTAATCCTTTTCTTTGGTCATCAAGTTTTTCAACAAGGACACATACGTCAAGATGTATATACATATACAAGTTTCTATATTCATCCATGTATGCATGTACTTACTCATTCCTAGATTATTAATCAAATTAGGCATGTTTACATATACACATATATATCTCAGCCCATACACATGTATATATTATAGCTTTAAATCTTGAAACCATGAAATCATGCTATCACTTGTCACAAAATCATTAAAACAATAATCATGTATATATATTACCAAATTTCGGCCTTTATACATATTTCTCCACCAAACAAAATTTCTAACTTAATAAGTTAAGCTTTATAAAAATTTCCTTGAATCTTGTAAATCCTTTGTTTATTATGGTGAACAATATGCTTAGATCAAGAAAATAGAGGTGGGACTAGAGTTTGGTGTCAGTTTCTTACCACTAGGCAAGCTAGGAGAAGAAACAACGTGTAGAAGGTGATGGATGCTTGGTACTCTAGCAAAACCGACCTCTTGAATCTTCGAGAACTCCTTGGATCTCTAATCCTTCTAGTTAGCTTTTCTAACTTTGTTTCTTGAATTTGGTATGTGAGTGTGTATGCATGTGTGTGTGCCGTATGTGTATATATATATATATATATATATATATATATATATATATATATATGGAAAGAGAGTTTAAGTGTTGGATGCTTCAACACTCCATCATCATTATCCTTCATGATGATAGAATGGATTTGACCATTAGTTGGTTTAACACTCAATGAAAGATGGTTCTATGACACAAGACCATGATGGGTTAGTAGGTGATTTGGTGAATGGGTGGCCCCCATTGAGGCTCTCGGCCAAGAGGGGTTGGGGGGGTGTTGGGTCTTGTTCCCACATGTGGTATTAATCTAGTTATTAGTTGAGTGATTTTTGGGTAGGGTATACCCGGTAGGCGCTCTCGTGATCTAACGCTCAGTGTTCGGATTTTTAAATGTCAAAAACCCTATATATTTTGTATCTTGATTATTTTTCAATAATCCACTAATTTAACACGTCATAGTTAATGTTTAACTATAATATATATGCACTCGTAATAATAACTCGTCACCATGAACTGATATCGTTGTGTTCATTTTTAATAATCTTGTCACCAATATATATGTTTTTATATCAAAGCGTATTACTAGACTTTTCCGGAATAAAGATTTGTTAATCACCAACGACGTTCCTTGCGGGTTATAACCGTTTACTTCCTAGTAATTCTAAAAATTACTAAAGTATAATATTTGTTCCTTTGCTAGACTCCATGACAAAACTATGTCAAAATAATAAACCAGGAAATATAATTAATGAACGTTCAATTATGAAATATGGATATTGACCTGGTATGCTGGGTGTCACAGAGTGACGCTACTCGATTCTCCCTAAAGCTCCTAGACTCTCTGGTTTAGCCGGAATCGCATCGGAAGACGCCGGAAGCCATCCGCATCGCCGCCGAGACCCTTTCCTACCGTTCGCTATCAATTCGCCATCATTTCGGGTAATTGAAACCTTGTCCTCTATCGATTTAGTCTTTAAATCAAAAGCCCCATGTTAATTTGGGCTTACAATATGGAAATCATCTTAAACCCGAATCTAGTTTTCATTCAAAAATGATTTAATCGAATCCGACTCTAGACACGTTTTAAGTCCAATTAATCTATGCAAAAAGACTCGAAATGATCTAATGGGTGAAAGCCCTATGATTTCCAACCCTGTTATTATAAGAATTAGTCAATTCATTCCTGATTTGGAACAGACGCGGTCGCGCTAATCATCTAGAGCGGTCGTGCCTCATGAGACGCGGTCGTGCCGACTATCAGCGCGGTCGTGTCCTCCTGTCCAGACCCAAACATGCCCTTTGGCTAATCTCAGTCGTGTCTTAGGATCATAGACACAATCGTGCCAGACCAAGGCACGGTCGTGCCTAATGATTTAGTTAGTTATGCCTCAGTTTGATCAACACGGTCGCGCCCTGGCTAGTGCCCTCCCCAGGCACGGTCGTGTGTGAGTTAAATTCTTGGCAGAATTATAAATTTTATATATTTTTCAAACCATAAATATTCTGATTAAATTACAAAATAAAAATAACTGATTTTTATAAAATTGCATTTAATCTTCTTTAGAAAGAACAAATATTTAATAAATGGAAAATTATTTATTTAAAGTTTATAAAATTTAATTTACAATTATTGCTAAACCTTTCATTTAAAAAGTATTTAAATGGTTAAGTTACATTGTATAAATAAATAAATAAAATAATGATTATTTATTTACTTTATGTTTAAACAAAGACATTTATTTATTTACACTTAATTTCATTTAACACTTGTAAGATTTTCATAAACAATAATTACTTACATTACTTATTTAATTATTCAAACTCAAACCTTAATCAAAATGTTTTAAAAAATATTCTTTCAAACTTTATATATTTTATTCAATACCTCTAATTACAAATCAATGACCTTTTTACACTAGTCCAAATGCAACTTTAGACTTAGACTTTGGTGCACACTATTAATACCATATACATTACACTTTAGGTTAACTTGTGCATTTCAAGGAGCTTTATTCTATCTAGTATCTTTGTTAGCTACGCCTCCAATCAAGTGAGTATTTCATAGCCCCTTTTACTCTTTTACACTTTTGGGGTGAAACATGAACTATATACAAATTACATGTTTACATTTACACAAACAACACAAGTACAAATCCTATTTACATTCATGTGTACAAATTTGAGCTTTATGCCCGAGTGCTATGTGTGCTAACTTTTGTATGCTATTATGTGCAATCATTAACTATTCAAGCCGACGGTTTTCAATGATAGATCTATTGAGTCTGACAAACCCACCCAGATTGGGGTGATTGATACCGACAACACAATTTTGCATGCTAGTTACAAAGGTTTGATTGTACATGGTTACACAATAGCTGCTCCCCATAAATGCCTTATTTATCATGTTATGTAAGGATTTGTTTTACAAACTATATGCTATCTATATAAACCTGTGTTATACTCACCAACTTTTTAGTTGACTTTATTTTATTCATGTTTCAGGTTATAATGTGTGAGATTGATCAAGATGTGCTACACATAGGCTTGGACTTAGTTAAATTAAATAAAAGAACTCTATGTATTTCAATTTTGTTCTATCTTGGATTTGGTTGTGTTTGGACTACTTGTTATGAAATTTGATGTTTAATATATTCAATCTAGTAAACCATGTGCTTATGAACAGTCTACATGTCCCGCCCCGATGATTCCGCCATCGGTCGGGGTGTGACAGATTGGTATCAGAGCCTTGGTTATAGGGAATTAGGTTATTAGACACCTTGACCTAGACTATAACTTTAGGACACCTACTTGTGCTATGTTTCATGATTTCATGTTATATGCTACATGCTATATGTTATATATTGTGTGTTACATGCTATGTGCTACATGCTTACTATGATTAGTTATTATTTTATTTGATAACTTAATTGTTAAAAATCCATGACTTATTAATATATACTTAAATGATAAATTAAATAAACAATATCCTTTCCTATATCCTAAAACCTCATAATATTCTTATTTTCCTTCTCTATCTTTATCTTTCTAAGCATGTGGAAACTTCATGAAGCGAAAATTCATAAAAATTTCTTTATTTCCTCGTTAAGGTTTTTAAGCTTTGTTAATTATTTGAGGACACGTGCAATCTGGAAGAGTGGCACCTGTATTTTGGGTTTTCTGTCTAGGAAAGCATTTCGCATAAATCCCAATCAACCGAGGGACCCGTATGCTTTCCTGGGAATTCCCGAGATGAGTGTTTACTTATAGGCAAAAGCATGTCTTCTTGAAAATTATATAAGTTTAATTAACCTTAATGTGTCATAGTATTCGAGTGATTATATCACTATTTGAGTACAATCCAAACTATGATTATCTATTTATTTTATTATCTTATTCTATTAAATCCAAACAATTCTCATAAGTTCTTACATCTTTTCTTGTCTTGTGAAAATCTGTAGAATGCCTCCTCGTCGTACTCCCGCGGCCAACACCAATACCGACATTGCTGCTATTCTTGCACAACTCGTGACACAACTCACTCAAGCTAATAGTGCCACCAATGGCAACAATGGTGGAAATGGTAGTAATAGTGGTAATGATGGTAATGGTGGAAATGGTGGTAACAACCCATCTCAATGCACCTTCAAGCACTTCAACTCGTGCAATCCCCTCAAGTTCTATGGTACCGAAAGAGCTACCGGACTCCTTCAATGGTTCGAAAGCATTGAGAATACCTTTCTCAATAGTGACTGCCCCGACAACCTTCGTGTCCGTCATGCCACAAGTGTCCTACAAAAACGGGCACTCACGTGGTGGAATGGGGAGAAAAGAAATAGGGGTGTGGATGTAGCAATGGCCTTACCTTGGGATGAGGTTAAAAGGCTAATGACCGAGGAATTATGTCCTCGAAATGAAGTGAAGAAACTTGAAGCTGATTTTTGGGATCTTGCCCAAGATAGTGGTGAAAACTTGGCATACACAACTCGGTTCCATGAGTTGAGTCTTCTTGTGCCCCACATGGTCACTCCTCTGTCCCGCTGCATTGAAAAGTATATTGGGGGACTACCTAGGCAAATTCAAGATACTGTCCTAGGAAGGAATCCCGCAACACTTGAAGATGCTATCCGCTTATCCGCCACCTTAACTGATAACCATGTGAAAGCGGGAACACTTACTAAAAAGGGCACCAAGAAAGTTTTTGACACTATAACCCCTCCTACTCACAACAAAGAAGCCACAACTGAACCCTCCCGCAATAATAGGAAAAGGAAGACTAGAAACTATGTTGTGGTCACTCCTGCTATTCCTATTAACCAAGCTACACCTATGGTTCAAGCACCGGCCAAAAAGCCATATGTTGGGATCTACCCACTTTGTGCCACCTGCAACTACCATCATCCCCAAAGCATCCCATGTCGCCTTTGTACTTATTGTGGGAGATATAGCCATACAGTTAATGTTTGTAGGGCCAAAGCTCTTGCGGGCCAAGTCAACCCACCAAACCAAACCAACACCCAAGTGGTTAATCAAGGCGTACCCGCTATTGCAAATGGGCGAGCATGTTATGAGTGTGGCAACCCGAACCATTTCCGTGATCAATGCCCAAAGTTAGTCAATGCTAGACAAGGTGGAGCTCGTGGGCGTGCTTTCAACATAAACGCCAATGAAGCTCAAGCCAACAATGATGTGGTCAATGGTACGTTTCTTGTTAATAGTCAATATGCCTCCATTTTATTCGATACCGGTGCCGATAAAATTTTTGTGTCACTTAACTTTGAACCTTTACTTGCAAAGACACGATCCCAATTAGAGAAAACCTTTACCGTCGAAATAGCAAATGGTGACTCCCTTACAATTGACTCCGTTATCTATGACTGTTCTCTAGAACTTAATGAACATACATTCCCAATCAACCTTGTTCCAATGCCACTAGGAAGCTTTGATATCATCATAGGCATGGATTGGCTATCAAATCATCATGCCGAAGTCGTTTGTTTCGAGAAGTGCATCCGAATACCCCTACCATCGGGAGAAACGTTAAGATTCTTTGGTGAAAAGCCTTGCAAAGGACTTAAGTTAATGTCGTGCACTACCGCCCAAAAGTACCTACGAAAGAAGTACGTGGCCTTCTTAGCTCATATTGTTCAAAAGGATGTTAAAAAGAAGAGTATACAAGACATTCCCATCATTCGGGATTTTCCCGAAGTATTTCCCGAATATCTATCCGGTCTTCCACCCGTTCGTCAAGTAGAATTTCGCATTGATCTTGTGCCCGGAGCTAACCCCGTGGCTAGAGCTCCTTACGGTCTTGCACCTTCTGAAATGCAAGAACTTTCAAGTCAACTTCAAGAGCTCTCCGACAAGGGATTCATTCGTCCAAGTCATTCACCGTGGGGTGCACCCGTCTTATTCGTCAAAAAGAAGGATGGATTATTTCGCATGTGTATTGACTACCGCGAAACAAGCTTACTATCAAAACCGTTATCCTTTGTCTAGAATTGATGACCTCTTTGATCAACTTCAAGGTTCTACTTGCTTCTCAAAGATTGATCTTCGATCTGGTTATCACCAAATCCGTGTGCAAGAAGACGATATTCCAAAGACTGCCTTCCGAACAAGGTATGGTCATTACGAGTTCATGGTTATGCCTTTTGGACTAACCAATGCACCCGCGGTTTTCATGGACCTCATGAATCGTGTGTGCAAACCGTACCTTGATAAGTTCGTGATCGTTTTCATCGATGACATCTTAATCTATTCCAAGACTAAAGCCGATCATGAGCAACATCTTAGATTGGTTTTGGATCTCTTGAAGAAAGAACAACTATATGCCAAATTCTCCAAATGTGAATTTTGGTTAAAAGAAGTTCAATTTCTTGGTCATATTGTAAACGACAAGGGTATTCATGTTGACCCAGCTAAGATCGAAACGGTTAAGAATTGGAATACCCCGAAGACCCCCATTGAAGTTCGTTCATTCCTTGGGCTTGCGGGATATTACAGTCATTTTATCTCAAACTTCTCTAAGATTGCTGTCCCCCTTACCGCTTTGACTCACAAGGGTAAGACTTATGAATGGGGACCAAAACAAGAAGAATCTTTCCAAACCCTCAGACAAAAGTTGTGCAATGCTCCCATTTTGACTCTCCCTGATGCGAGTGATGATCTAGTTGTCTACTGTGATGTTTCTAACCAAGGTCTCGGTTGTGTCCGCATGCAACGAGGCAAAGTAATCGCTTATGCGTCAAGGCAACTTAAGATTCATGAGAAGAATTATACGACGCACGATCTCGAGTTGGGTGCGGTCGTATTCGCATTGAAGATTTGGAGACATTATATCTATGGCACAAAATGTGTGGTGTTCACCGACCACAAAAGTCTTCAACATATCTTTAACCAAAAAGAACTCAATATGAGGCAACGACGTTGGGTTGAACTCCTTAACGACTATGACTGCGAGATTCGTTACCATCCCGGCAAAGCGAATGTTGTAGCCGACGCTTTGAGTCGAAAGAACCATGTCATGCTTCAATGTGTTCGAATTCAAACCGACATTCAAAACCGCATCTTAGAAGCTCAACACGTCTCAGTCACCGAGGGTAACATGTATGAGGAAATGTCGTGTGGTGTTAAACTTCTGCTTAAATCTAAACCAAATGGATTACTTTATTACTTGAACCGTATTTGGGTTACCGATCGCGATGATCTCCGTACAATTCTCATGAACGAGGCTCACAAGACTCGTTATTCTATTCATCCTGGTGCGGATAAAATGTACCAAGATCTTCACCAACAATATTAGTGGCCCGGTATGAAAAAGGACATTGCTCTTTATGTTGCCAAATGTTTAACCTGCTCCAAAGTCAAAGCCGAACATCAACGTCCTTCTGGTTTACTTGAACAACCAGAAATTCCCGTGTGGAAATGGGAAAACTTAGCTATGGATTTCATTACCAAGCTCCCTTGCACCTCGAGTGGTTATGATAGCATTTGGGTGATTATTGATCGTCTCACCAAATCTGCTCATTTCTTGCCTATCCGTGAAGACTATCGGGTTGAGAAACTAGCCCGAATTTACATTGATGAAATTGTGAGCCGTCATGGTGTTCCCTTGAACATAATATCCGACCGAGATGCCCGGTTCACTTCTCGATTTTGGCAATCTCTCCAAACTGCTCTTGGCACACGATTGGATTTGAGCACGGCTTACCATCCCCAAACTGATGGTCAAACCGAGCGAACAATCCAAACACTTGAAGACATGCTTAGAGCTTGTGTAATCGATTTTGGTGGAATTTGGGATTCACATTTATCCCTCATTGAGTTCTCTTACAATAATAGCTATCACACAAGTATCAACATGGCTCCATTCGAAGCTCTTTATGGTCGCAAGTGTCGTTCTCCTATCTGTTGGAACGAGATTGGTGAAGCACAAATCACCGGTCCCAAGCTAATTCAAGAAACATCCGACAAGATTATTCAAATCCGTGACAACATCCGAACAGCGAGAAGTCGGCAAAAGAGTTATGCCGATAAACGACGAAAACCCTTGGAATTCCAAGTCGGTGACCTTGTTCTTCTTAAGGTGTCCTCGTGGAAGGGTGTGATCCATTTTGGAGAGAAAGGCAAGTTAGCCCCTCGCTATGTTGGTCCATTCAAGATCCTTGAAAGGATTGGGAAAGTGGCGTACAAAATCGAGTTACCTCCATCTCTTGGCAATGTGCATCCTACATTTCATGTATCTAATCTTAAGAAATGTCTCGCCGATGGGAATCTCCATATACCGCTTGATGACGTGCACATTGATGAAACGATGCACTTCGTTGAGAAAACGGTAGAAATTATGGATCGTGAAATCAAGCAACTCAAGCGAAGTCGTATTCCTATTGTCAAAGTTCGTTGGGAGTCTAAGCGTGGTCCTGAATACACTTGGGAACGAGATGACCAAATGAAGCTCAAGTACCCCCATCTTTTCACTGATGCCGTAGTTTCCTCTAGCTAAATTTCGGGACGAAATTCCCTCAACATGGGGAGACTGTAACATTTCTGATTTTTAATATCCGTATTTCAAATTCAATGTAATGCATTTCAAACAAAATTCTAGTGCACCGTTTTGTTCTATTCGTACCATCAACTAAATACTATATTTCAATGTTAATCCGCAAATTTTACATTGTTATAAGCTACTAAAACACAAGTATCTATTTATACAAACATGTCAAAAACTAAAGTTATAAGGGCTAATGTTGAAAAATAACAAGAAACCCTAATAGATACGGTCGCGCCTCGTTCTGGCACGGTCGCGCCGAGTGCTTTGGCACGGTCGCGCGACTTGCTTTGGAACGATCGCGCCTGGTGCCTTAGCACGGTCACGCCTGGTGCCTTAGTCGTGCCTAGTACCAGTTGAAACGTAAATACAGTTTTAATCACCCGATCGTTGAGTTCCGTAACCGATTTACACTTCATTACCATTAACGAAAGCAATGACATTTCCAATTACAACAAACGTATCAGATTAATCCAATTAATATCAAAAATTCACTCAAGCATTCCAAAGAAAACACAAAACCTCCTTGCGATCCGAATTCTCTCAATCAAGCAGCAGAGTCACGCTACTCGATTCTCCCTAAAGCTCCTAGACTCTCTGGTTTAGCCGGAATCGCAGCGGAAGACGTCGGAAGCCATCCGCATTGCCGCCGAGACCCTTTCCTACCGTTCGCTATCAATTCGACATCATTCCGGGAAATTGAAACTTTGTCCTCTATCGATTTAGTCTTTAGATCAAAAGCCCCATGTTAATTTGGGCTTACAATATGGAAATCATCTTAAACCCGAATCTAGTTTTCATTCAAAATAGATTTAATCGAATCCGACTCTAAACACATTTTAAGTCCAATTAATCTATGCAAAAAGACTCGAAATGATCTAATGGGTGAAAGCCCTATGATTTCCAACCCTGTTATTATAAGAATTAGTCAATTCGTTCCTGATTTGGAACAGACGCGGTCGCGCTAATCATCTAGCGCGGTCGTGCCTCATGAGACGCGGTCGTGCCGACTATCAGCGCGGTCGTGTCCTCCTGTCCAGACCCAATCATGCCCTTTGGCTAATCTCAGTCGTGTCTTAGGATCATAGACACGATCGTGCCTGGCCAAGGCACGGTCGTGCCTAATGATTTAGTTAGTTATGCCTCAGTTTGATCAACACGGTCGCGCCCTGGCTAGCATGGTCGCGCCCGTGGTTTGAGCACGATCGTGCCCTCCCCAGGCACGGTCGTGTGTGAGTTAAATTCTTGGCAGAATTATAAATTTTATATATTTTTCAAACCATAAATATTCTGATTAAATTACAAAATAAAAATAGCTGATTTTTATAAAATTGCATTTAATCTTATTTAGAAAGAACAAATATTTAATAAATGGAAAATTATTTATTTAAAGTTTATAAAATTTAATTTACAATTATTGCTAAACCTTTCATTTAAAAAGTATTTAAATGGTTAAGTTACATTGTATAAATAAATAAATAAAATAATGATTATTTATTTACTTTATGTTTAAACAAAGACATTTATTTATTTACACTTAATTTCATTTAACACTTGTAAGATTTTCATAAACAATAATTACTTACATTACTTATTTAATTATTCAAACTCAAACCTTAATCAAAATGTTTTAAAAAATATTCTTTCAAACTTTATATATTTTATTCAATACCTCTAATTACAAATCAATGACCTTTTTACACTAGTCCAAATGCAACTTTAGACTTAGACTTTGGTGCACACTATTAATACCATATACATTACACTTTAGGTTAACTTGTGCATTTCAAGGAGCTTTATTCTATCTAGTATCTTTGTTAGCTACGCCTCCAATCAAGTGAGTATTTCATAGCCCCTTTTACTCTTTTACACTTTTGGGGTGAAACATGAACTATATACAAATTACATGTTTACATTTACACAAACAACACAAGTACAAATCCTATTTACATTCATGTGTACAAATTTGAGCTTTATGCCCGAGTGCTATGTGTGCTAACTTTTGTATGCTATTATGTGCAATCATTAACTATTCAAGCCGACGGTTTTCAATGATAGATCTATTGAGTCTGACAAACCCACCCAGATTGGGGTGATTGATACCGACAACACAATTTTGCATGCTAGTTACAAAGGTTTGATTGTACATGGTTACACAATAGCTGCTCCCCATAAATGCCTTATTTATCATGTTATGTAAGGATTTGTTTTATAAACTATATGCTATCTATATAAACCTGTGTTATACTCACCAACTTTTTAGTTGACTTTATTTTATTCATGTTTCAGGTTTTAATGTGTGAGATTGATCAAGATGTGCTACACATAGGCTTGGACTTAGTTAAATTAAATAAAAGAACTCTATGTATTTCAATTTTGTTCTATCTTGGATTTGGTTGTGTTTGGACTACTTGTTATGAAATTTGATGTTTAATATATTCAATCTAGTAAACCATGTGCTTATGAACAGTCTACATGTCCCGCCCCGATGATTCCGCCATCGGTCGGGGTGTGACAGAGGGATCTTCTCAGGAAGCAGTATGAGTGCTTCAGATTTTTAGAGAACGAATCTTTAGATGACCTCATCTCTAGATTCTATCATTTACATACTGAGTTGAAGGCTTTTGAACTCAGGTATCCGGATGAAGAGATGGTGGAAAAGTTTTTGGATGCTTTACCACCCAAATTTGAGATGTACACAACCCTGATGAGGGAAAATCCTAAATTCTATGAGTTGACAGTTGAGGAGGCAATAGGAAAGGTTCAAGCTCTTGACATGAACCTAAGAAGAAAGGCGAGCTCTAGAAGACCCCCGATACAAGAACCTTCTATGTATCATGGGACGACTTCTACATCCAAGTCATCGGGCTCTGGAATTGCCCTCTTCACTTGAAATCCTACTGAAGAAGACCACTCAACTGGGTGTGGTGGTCATGCTTGCTATGCTTCAGGATCATGGTTGGGGTCTCATCATCAAAATACCTCAAGAAATCCTCCTGCTACGTCTTCAGCTAACAACTCAGCTATAGCCAGAATAGCTAAAGATCATGTAGCACTATTCTCATCTTGTATGCTTGCATATGAAAATTTCATAGGTGGCGAGCTTACTGATCCAGAGACGATTGAAGAAGATTTTAATCAAGTGGATCCTGATGACATGGAGGACATGGATATTTAATGGAATATGGCCATGCTATTGAGGAGAGCAAAGCGTTTCCTGAACAGAACATGAAGAAAGTTTATTGGCGGGCATCCTAATGCCAAGGTCGGGTTTGACAAATCTAAGGCCAAATGCTACAAGTGTCTGAACTATAGACACTTTGCTTGTGAGGATGCCATCATCGCACAAACCCAGGTTGGTCTCATGGCTTAGATCATGGAGATGATGGAAGCAGAGAAAAGGGAAGCTTCTGTAGCTGATACAGAGGAGGTGAAGGAAGCTGAAGGAAAGGAAGCTTCTGTAGCTGATGAAGAGGAATCAACAACTGCTGTTGCTCTCATGGCCATTGGAGAAGCAACAAGTTCATCGTCTGAGGTAGATTCTAACCCTTTCTCTGTTATTTCATGTTCTAAATGTCTAGGGCTAAAACTTGAAAATTCTAGGCTCCAAGACAAAATCAAACCCCTGAGTTTGGCAGCTCTAAATTATAAAGAAAATGAAAAACGTTTTAAAGATTCTATTGAAACGTTGAAAAAGGAAAAATGTGAATATTCTTTAAAAATAAGTGATCAACAGCTTCACTTAGATGTTGCATACAGGGGGTTAGAAAAACGGAACAATGAAATCAACAAACTGCAAAATGAGATCTTGCAGTTAAAATGCACTAATGAGAAGTTGAAAAACTCTCGCTTTGTGGTGGAACACTACGAATCTGTAGTTAGACAAATGAATGGGTTAGGGCTGGGTACTAATGCCATTCCTCCACCAGTGAGCGGGAAGTTTGTCAATAGTTTAATAGACATTGATCTCACTTGTCTAGATGAGTCCTCTTATAAGGATGATTCCCCTAATAAGGATGAATCCTCAAGTAAGGCTAACTCCACATCTAGTGAGGAGTTTGTTACTGCTTCTGAAGATGGGTTGGTTAACACTTACCCTGAAGGAGCAGTATCTGAGGAGTTGTTCACTGAACAAAAGGTAAAGAAAAACGTTATCACTAATGGTGATAATTGCATTTTAACTGAACCCGATATCATTGAAACAAATGATAATCTAAAGGTAATGCTTTATGGGGGGTATAAAAGTCTTAACCAAGCAAAGAAAGAGGCTTTTTCAGCTCATTATGGGCTTGGGTATAAAGAAAATTTGGAAAAATATTATACTCCCAAAAACCAAACTGTTAAGGTTCAGACTAATGTTCATAAACCAACTCCTCCTTCTCATAATGCTGAGTTATCTAAGGCCAGATCTAATGAGCCTTACAAGAGAACTTATGTAGACAAGAGGAACTGTTTTCACTATGGCTTGGTTGGTCACATTTTTGTGAATTGTCCTTCTAAGAACCAAGGGAAACAGCATGATGTTCCACAACCAGCTGTTATCCCCAGATCGCCACCAGTGAAACCATCTCCCAAACATCCAAAGCAAAATGTGGTGAAACCACCAGTCAAACCGATGGTAAAGCCTAAGACCAAATCTGAAGCTAAACCATTCGTTTCAAGAAAGGTAACGCAACCTGCTGTACCCCGTGTATCAACCTCTGGTAGTACACGTACTGGTGAGAAACCTGTGGCAAGACTCTCTAAGCCACAGAGGAGGAGACGGAACAAGAGGTTGAGAAAGCTTGAACAGCTGACTTCAGTTCAATCAGGTGAAGCTTCCACAAGTTCACCTGCTGTAGTTGAACCAAAGTCTCCTGTTTCGGTTAAGAAACAGAAGAGATCCTGGACTGCCAAATCCAAAACTTCTCAATCTCCTAGTTCTATTTCTTCTAAAGATTCATCAATTTTGAACAGTCATCATGACTGTGAGTTAAAGGAAGTAGTTTATTTTGAAAATGATGGACGAACCAAGACCACAATGGCTTGGGTCTCCAAATCTAACTAATTCTTTTGTGACTCGTGCAGGGACGTCTGAAGGGTACTATCTCTAACCGCTGGTATGTAGATAGTGGATGTTCCAGGCACATAACAGGAAACATGGCCCTGCTTCAAGATGTTAAACCATTCAGAGGCGGCTATGTGGCCTTTGCCGGAGAAAAAGGCGGCAGCATCACGTGTCAAAGTGTGGATTCGAACGGTTGTGTCACCTTTGACAATGTCAACTTCTGCGAGCAGCTGAAGCATAACCTGTTGAGTGTCTCCCAAATGTGTGATAAGGAGTACTCGGTGATGTTTGACAAGTCAGAATGCCTGATTCTCAAACTCGATTTTGAAGTTCCAGAAAATTGGATCCTGATGAGAGCGCCAAGAACAAACGACACCTATCAGATCGATATGAGGGTGGTAACAACCACCTCATCAGTTCCTACCTGTTTGCTTACTAAAGTGACAGAGCTCGACTCCATCTTGTGGAATAGGAAACTCGAACATATTTCGTATCGTAAAATGAATCATCTTGTCTGAAACGGTTTGGTAACCGGGGTTCCTAAGCTGAGGTTTACCATTGCAGATGACTGTATGACTTGTAAAAAGGGCAAACAGCAACGAAAGTCTCACAAGCCCAAGCTCCAAAACTCTATTGATACCCCTTTGGAGCTATTACACATGGATCTGTTTGGCCCCATAAGTATCAGGAGTATTGGAGGTAAGTCGTTCTGTCTAGTAGTAACTGATGATTTCTCACATTTTTCTTGGGTGCATTTTTTAGGTACTAAAGACGAGACTGCTGATATTATTCAATACTTGATCCTGAGCTTGGAATCTCTTTGCAAGCTGAAAGTTAGAAGGATAAGGAGCGACAACGGAACTGAGTTCAAGAATAATTTGATGGAGCTTTTCTGTCTCAAGAAAGGGATCCGTCACGAATTCAGTGCACTGTACACGTTTCAGCAGAATGGAGTTGCTGAACGGAAGAACAGAACACTGATTGAGACTGCAAGGACTATGCTGTCGGATGCAAAGCTTGCTGTCACTTTCTGGGCAGAAGCCGTTAATATAGCTTGTCAAGTCTTAAACAGAGTTCTGGTTGTGAATAGGCACAACAAGACTTGTTACGAGTTGATCAACAATCGACTCCCCAATCTTGATTACCTAGTTCCTTTTGGTAGTCCTTGTTCCTTGTTGCTACAGTACAAAGACCGCCAGTCTAAGTTTCATGCAAAAGCGGTGGAAGGCATCTTCTTAGGATACGTTGCCAACTCGCCTTGCAAGAGAGTGTACAACATAGAAACTCATACTGTCGAGGAATGGTTTGAAGTGGACTGCAGTAAACACGGCATTCCACCAGAACCAACAGGTCCAACTTGGGGTTTTGATTATGATGCGCTATTCAAGTCATTCAATCTTCCTGATCTATCTGCAGATGACGCCGCAAATGTGTATGAATTACTGGGTGGCGGTGATGACTCCAGCTTCTCTACTCGTGCTACTATACCAATTATAACTCCTGATTCCAATGTTGCATTTGCATCTGGAACTCATGACAGTGATGACAGTGAAGATGTTCTTGTTGTTGGAGATGAAGCTCAAGCCAATCCTAACACAACTGTAGGAAATGAAGCTCCAGCTGATCCAATTAACATCGAATCTTCTTCCTCTGGAGCATAGGAAATGGGGGAGTTAAGCACGAATCTAGATCCAGAAATTCAGGAACCGATTGTACCGGAGACGAGAGTGCATAGGAATCATCCAATCGACAACATTATTGGTGATCCTTATGCCGGTTTTCAGACTCGTCATCGAACCATCACTGAGAACACCAGTCTTTACACAGAGATACTTGACACTGGTGTCATGGAAACATGTCTGCATGCTGCATTCGTGTCCCAGTTAGAGCCGAAGAATGTGAAGGAGGCTCTCACTGACAACTGCTGGATTGAGGCGATGCAAGATGAATTGTCTCAATTCCAAAAGTTGCACGTGTGGGATTTGGTTGACTTGCCAAAGGGCTTTCAACCAATTGGAACCAGATGGGTGTTCAAATGCAAGACGGATGATCGTCATGTTGTTGTAAAGAACAAAGCAAGATTGGTTGTTCAGGGTTTTTATCAGCAAGATGGCTTGGATTACACGGAAGTATATGCCCCAGTTACTAGAATTGAGGCCATTCGACTGTTCTTGGCTTATGCCACATATGTCGGATTCAAGGTCTATCAACTTGATGTGAAGAGTGCTTTCCTTTATGGTAAAGTTCATGAAGAAGTCTATGTCACTCAACCTCCCGGTTTGAAGATCCACATAATATCAATAAAGTGTATAAGCTCGACAAAGCACTTTATGGTCTTCATCAAGCACCGCGGGCATGGTATGAGACATTATCTTAGCATTTACTGTCTAATGGTTTCGACCGTGGACAGATTGACTCGACTCTCTTCATTAGGAAAGCAGGAGGTGACATTATTCTTGTACAAGTATACGTCGATGACATTATCTTTGGATCTACCAATGAAGGGATGTGTAGGGAATTCGAGCAGGTGATGAAGTCCAAGTTTGAAATGAGTAATATGGGTGAATTGTCATTCTTCCTGGGTCTGCAAGTCAGTCAAAGTGAGGATGGCATTTATCTACATCAAACTAAGTATGTGCAGGACATCTTATCAAAATACAAGATGAATGATAGCAGTACTTATGGCACACCTATCCTAGTCAATCATGGTCTGCATCCTGACAAAGATGGAAAGGATGTAGATAGCAGATTGTACCGTGGGATGATCGGATCACTTATGTATCTCACAGCTTCAAGACCCAATATAATGTTTGCTCTGTGCTTGTGCTCAAGGTTTCAGTCTCAACCGAAGGAGTCACATATGATAGCCGTGAAGAGAATTTTCAGATACCTGAAAGGGAAACCCCGATTAGGTCTTTGGTACTCTAAGCAGCAGTCATTCGACTTCAAACCCTACACTGATTCAGATTATGGCGGTTGTAACCTTGACAGAAAGTCAACTTCTGGTGGATGTCAATTCTTAGGAGACAGACTGGTCTCCTGGCAGTGTAAGAAGCAGTCAAAGGTTTCTGTCTCAACTTGTGAAGTAGAATACATTGCTGCAGCGAGCGGTTGTTCTCAGATACTGTGGATTCAGCAGCAGTTGAGAGACTACGGCTTAAACTTCACTGGAACTCCTCTATTCATTGACAAAAATGCCACAATGTCCATCACAAATAACCCGGTGAAACATTCCAAAACTAAACATATAGAGATTCGCCATCATTTCATCCGTGATTGTGCTGAAAAACATTTAATTGAACTTGTAAAGGTTCACACGGATGACAATCTTGCTGACCTTTTCACAAGGCATTTGATCGATCCCGTTTTGAGCATCTTGTCAACTTGATAGGAATGTTCAATCCTGATTGAAAATTAATTTTTCTTAAATCAATTCAATTCATGGAAGTTAAACTTTATTTCTTTTAAATTTTCTGTATAGTTCTTTTAAGTTTCAAAATATTTTACAAAAACAAAAATAGAAAATGGAGAAAATTTCAAAGTTAACTTGAGAAAAGGGGAAATGATAGTACATCAGAAATGATCTAAACGTCACAGACTGCTCATATGGGAAATGATTGCGTCATTCTTACTTAACTGTTTAACTTATTATGTTTTTAATCTGCTTATTTACAAGTAATTTAAATTGTCAGTAGGCTGTATGCGTCTTTGAATAACTAGTAGTGTGGAAACTAAATCTAAATTACAACTGTGATTTGAACCCATGTTTGCAAGACTGTGTGCGTAAAAGAATAGAAAAGATCATTATCAGATATAGGATGTTAGATTTTGGCAATAATTTTCTTTTGAGGTCAGTTTCGGGTTATGTCGTTAGCACAATTAATGCGGTTCATCTCACTGCCCATACTCACAAGTATGCAAGGAGATATTGAATCAAGACATGTCTCTACATTAACCGTTGAGCATGTATTCACCCTTGAATCACTCCTGATTCATTGAAATCAAATCCAGATAAAAGTTAGATTCCCTTACCTTAAAACTCAAACACCATATATATTATCCTGAATCATCATACCAATATTCAATGAAGAAAATCAAATGAAACCAAGACAAATGAATCACTCGATTCTGAATCTTATGATTCCTGATAATACTTATGGATTCTGCTTGATTTTTCCTGTGCTAATAGATGTAACTTCATTCTGAAAATTTAGAAAATCATTGGGAAAATCTTAGATGCCTTGAGATAATGCAATTTACATTAGTATAGCATATCAGTGGGGTACACGTTGTATATCTTATAAATAATACCTTAATACACAAGAATGTGATACAAAGATGCTTATAGTTTCAAATCTTATAATATTGTCAACTTGAATTACTTGTTTATGTGCTTATTACGTATGAATAAATAGTAATCCATGACATGATCCCATATTCTTTGATGTTTATATTGTATCGTTTTTGCTAAAAGATAGCTTGATATGATCCTCTGCTCGTGTCTTTGATCAAAAATAGTTTGTGTGAATTCTTGTATATTTTATTAGAAAAGATCAAAAAGATTTTAAGTTTATGCATAGTTCAATTTTATTCAGAAAAGCCAAAAATATTTGTGTTTAACCTTTCTGAATTATATTTGAATCCTCCTGATTGAATATTTTTATCTTGTTCGTTATTTGACTTGAAATACTTCATAAATTCTGAGTTTAAAATTTGCGCACTTAAGGGTTGTGCGTACTTGTCAAATTCGCACGAAGTAAGCCTTGCGTACTTAACAAGTACGCAAGAATTAAAGCTTGCGCACTTGTAAATGCGCAAGAGTTAACTCGTGCACACTTAACAAGTACGCACGACTGATTGAGGCTGGGTATAAAGTGACACATAGAAAATTTTCTCAGTTTCATGCTTTCAAACGAAAACTTTTCCCTCTGCAAATTTCACTCAAAATCAAAGTGTTCCTAAACCATCTTTTCGTCCCGTCTATAGTTTCATCATCTCATTTCATCGATTTGGTGAGAATCTAGGCTAAATCCATCCGTGAAATCGTAACATTTGGACCGATTATTGACTTAGAAAAATTTAGGTTAAATCCGTGAATTTTTGGGAAATTATAGGTTGTTTGGGTAACTTATTGTCTGTAACATGCGAATAGGAACCTTAATTAACTCTTAATCATCCTTATGACCTCGATTTTGAGCCGTCGGTTGAATTTTATTCGACAGTGGGTCGGGCGACTTTTTAGGTCAAAATTGGTCTTGGTTAAGTAGTTTGTGGTGTTGATACTGGTCGCATAGGTTAGAATCATTGATTCCGACCTAGTGGCGACCTAATCGACCCGTGTTTTGAACGATCAGTGTATTTTCAACAATCTGGAATTTTTATCAAGTGGTGTTCTTGCGCACTTAGCAAGTACGCAAGAAGCAATTATTGCGTACTTGCTAAGTACGCAAGAGGAAAAGACTGCGCACTTGGCAAGTGCGTAGGACCAACACTTGGGAAAAATTCTAAGTCTAAAAAATTCTGTTCAAAGAGTAACTACTGTACCGTGTCATGTTTGTTCATTTCCAATTATACGTGTTGTTCTGATTGTGTTTTCTGTGTGTTTTTGCAGATTATGGCTCGGGCGTTTACTAACGAATTCAACCTGTTAGCAAACACTCAACCCGAATGGAAAGGTGCAGCATTGCAATATAAGGAGATAGTTGATTTCTTGAACCGCTCCAGAATCAGCTATACTATCTCGGCTGACCCGACCGTGTCAAGACCTTATTTGGAGCAATTCTGGGAGACAGCGGAACACGACTGCACGGTATCCCCCAATGTCATAAGGGCTACCGTTGCTGGTCAGGCTATCGCTTTTTCTGAAGACACCATAAGAAGGGTCCTGCAGTTCAGAGACCTTGCTACCGACCCGACAGCCTATCCAGACTACTATGTGGATGGGTGTTGGAGGCAAAGAATGGGATACGTCAGAGCGAGGGACTATGCCTCATACAAAAAGATGTGGGTATTAGACCAATGACGGTATTTCGCCCACGTCATGATCGTGTACATCTCGTCAAGGAAAGCTGGTAAAGATGCCATGGGTCATGACCTTGCAGCAGCCATGGTGGGCTTGTCTCTTAGTAGGGGCTACAACTTCTCACGCTACATCTTCAAAGCAATCAATGACCAGATCAACACAGCAGAGAAGTTTAGATTCTTATTGTACCCTAGGTTTGTGCAACTCTTGATTGATGATGCATTGCCAAAGCTTCCTGCTATAGGGGAGAGACTGCAAGTCAAGCGGGTGGACAAAAGAGTATTTGCTTAATTCTTAAAGCCAGGCAGTGTAGAACCTACCCCTGTGCATACAGAACTCTTTGGCCACCTACTCAATGAAGCATATGTCGCACCTGAAGATTGGAATTGGTATAGTCCCAATTCGGCACCAGAAATGAGTGAAAACTCTGATGAGCAACAACAGGAGGAAATGGAGAGTGATGATTGTTTGTCTGAGGATGGAGAAGACGAAGGCGGTGATGGTGGTGCTGAAGAATCCGATTCAGAAGCAACAGAATCAGATTCTTCTGATTCCGATGACGCACCATCGTAGGCACACCCCAGGAGATCGGCACAGGTAACCCTACCTGAGTCGTCCTCCAAAAGAAAGCGACAGAACTCGAGCAGCGAATATGAGCCATCCTCTGACTCTGACGCTGCTCTACAAAGACAAAGACGAGAGAGTGCTCATAAGAACAGGGGAGATAGGCAAGAGGTTGCTATTTCCAGGGTAGTAGAGGTCCCGACTGTGCAACAAGTACAAGTTCCAGCTGCCAGTCCAGATTCAGCCTCTACCCCACCAGCACAGCAATTGTACCGTAGTAGGAGAAGACCACAAGTTCAAGCTGACGTGGTAGTCACAGCAGTCACAAAGGATGTTCCTGTGACGGTGACCCTCCCTACAACATCAGTCCAAGTGGCGGTGACTAATCCAATTGTCACGGAGTCTGTCACCATCACCCTTACCACAACACCCACTCCCATCATCTCATCCACAATCCCAACACCCACCATTGAGCCGTCAAGCCAACCCTTTAATTATGGTGACTTCACACAAGGGTTTGACTTCGACACGATCTTCGCCTCCCCTATCCATAATACCGAAGCATCATTGTCTAGGCATCCTGATCCAAATGATGCAAGGATGGATGTGCTAGAAACCCAAGTTGTTGGACTGCTGAAGACTATTCAGAAGTCAAAGGAGGAATCTGATGCTCAACAAGCACAGATTAATTCACTAGCCGATGAAGTTAGGATTCTACATAGCCAGAGAACGATGACTAATGAGCGACTGAAGAATGTAATGGCACAGAATGAGCTGTTAATGAAGACAAATGAAATGATTCTAGGCCACAGAACTTCACTTGAGCTAAGGCTGGATTTACAAAGAAAAGAGCACGAAGCGATGGTCAAATTAGTTGCAGAACTGACCAAGAAGCTTGATGCTCAGGGGGAGAAGGAGAAGGAGAAGGAGAAGGAGAAAGAGAAAGAGAAAGAGAAAGAAAAGAAATCCACTGGTGCTGAGCCTTGTCATCCAGTCGACTTGACTAAGGATGACGATAAAGACAAGGATCCTGAAGCCGGTCCTAGTGGAGGTGAGCACCAAGCTTTGGCAATTGTGCCCATCTCTGCTATTCCAATGGCTGAGGGGGAGTTTACTCAGCAAGAGGGTGGTGATACCTCTGGTGGTGGTGAGAAAGGAAAGTCAGCAGCTGAAGTACTTAAGGACTTATCTGATGATGAGATCCTATATCTAGAGCCTGACTATTCCAATGAAGAACAGATCGATGCTCTCTTCAATCTAGAAGAAGGAGAGATCGACTCTGGTGATGATTGGGATGATGATGACAAAGATGTTGTGATAGAAATTCCCAAGGGTGACGGGGAAGGAGAGTACGAGCTAGAAGATGGAGAGATCTTTGAATTTCCATCCTTCGACGCTCCGCTCGACACAGGTTCAGTCGAGCAGGCCAGTAATGTAGAAGCCTCGACTGAAGCCTCCCCAGTCGACCCTACACCTGTGGACCTAGAGGCACCAAAAGAAACAGACATGCCTTCCACTTCATCAAAGGGTCCAGCTTCGGTGTGGCAAAAGACGTCTATCATAGACAAGAACGGAGCAACGGGGATGATCTTGGCTGTAAGGTTCGAGGAGGACAAGCAACTGTTCGCCATCAAAAGATCTGGCGGGATTCAATACTTGAAACCCACCAGTGAAGCGTTCAGCTCCTTACCCAAATACGACCTGGTGAACCTAGCAAACCGAGAGCTGCTGGGTCATTCCAATCACGCAGTGGCGATGGGTTTGTGGGTGGTTCTGCAGCGAGAAGCAAGATCAGGGAAGTTCGAGATGTTCAAGCCTCAAGTGGCCAAGAGAGTCAAGGATAAGCACGCTGTACATCCTGTGACTAAGAAGCACTTAAAGAAATTGGTATACAAGCCAGTGCGATGTGAAATTAAGATTCCCCTGAGCAAGTTATCTCAGGATATTCTTGGTGACATGTGGTACTGGTACGTAGATCCAAAGATGGGCAAGGATGTGATCATGGGAAAGGGACGTTCCGAGAGTGGGAACTTAGTGTCAAAAGAACTGATCATAATATTTGATGAAGTCTGCTTCATCAACTTTTCTGTGAAAGATCTGGAGGTACTAGCAGAATACTATTGCGTCTACACGGACGAATGGACAAAGCTCCTTGCTTCTAAATATGACAAGGTGATCAAGTTCTGCCTTGAATACAAGAAGAAGATGGAAGCTAATGATGCACAGCTGTGAAGATTGAAGATTGAAGACTGAAGACGATGAAGATCCCGAGCTGTTGTCAAGGTGGAGTTTGTTGAAGCACTTTCCTGTGACAACACTCTAGATAGAGTCTTAGTTTGTATTTTCATGTCTGTAATTGTCTTTTTATGTAAAAGTCTTTATATATTAGTTTATCGAGTTGTATTTACTTTTACATATTGAATGTTGCATTTCTTTCTAAGTGTTTTGCGCACTTACATGTGCGCAAGAGAAAGCTCCTGCGTACTTAGCAAGTACGCAAGAATACCTTTGCGTACTTGTTAAGTACGCAAGAGCATTTTGCCCTGCGCACTTGCTAAGTGCGCAGGCATCAGGTCAGGTATAAGTAGGATAGGTTGACAGAAGTTAAGTACGCAGGCTTTAGTGCAAATACGCATATTGTAATCTCAGTGCTTTTCTCTGTAACCTTCAAGTGTTTATAATACAAAGAACGTTTAAAGTGTTTTCTCTTGTCGGTTTACTTTGTTTAGCTAGACTCTCCACCTAGTCACGGGCATTCCGCACCCGGTCCGACTAGTAGACCCACTTGCATGTGACGATCTGCCACACCCGAGGGACCTACACATTGTTACACCGCCTCCCAGTGAGCAAAATATAATCACCTATTTAACTCTAATATAAAGCATTTTACGTTCGATGTCTTAAACCAACCCGAAGATGACCATTCGAAGGGTTGAGGGTAATTGTTGTCCTTAACGGGAGGCACTACCACTTGTTAAAGTTTTTAAATTTTCAAATCAAATGTCGTAAGGACGAGGCTCTAGCGGTGACCTGGGTCACACATTTGTAGTAGTCATATCACTGGATTAGTCAACTTAACATTATCACGTACTAAGCGGATTTGAAACCCAAAGCAATACTATTCGTAACCTGATCATTTCTGACCTATTTACTTTCCTATTATTTACTATTCTGTTTGTCACATTTCTGTTACACACTTCACGCATGTTTTTACTTTTTCTGCCATTTACTTTACCGCCATTTACTATTCTGTCATTTACTTTCCTGTTCCACGAGCACACAAAACTCACTCACTAATTATACCGGCTAAATGTTAACAAAAATTGAGTATTAGAATCCGACCGTGTCCATTGGTTCGATACTTGGTTCTTACCTAAACTATATTACGATGCGATAGGTACACTTTCCTATTGTGTGTGTTTTTAAGTTGAAGTAATTATCATTTTATAAATTTAAAACCTGATCTCGTAAGACTATCCTAAAAATATATTTATTATATTTTTATATATTAAAAACGACACATCACAAATCCTCCCATGTGGTGATAGAGTTTTCTGGGAGGGTGTCAAGCCAAGTAGATGCACACCCAGAGAGCGAGAATGGGAAGAGACGCAAAAAGATTGTGTCCTTAGGCACACCCGTGATATTAAAGGTATCACATATGCACACGAAGCGGGACAGATGTCCGGGTGCATCCTCATCCTCAAGCCCATGAAACTAAGTAGCATGAGTGATCGTGCTCGTGAAATGTGACGGGATCTGCCATGTCTTGGTGTTCGGAATAGCGGGGCATGTGATCGAAGATCTCGTCCTGGTGACCCTGTCACTGGCCTTCTGGTGTACGGTACATCTCGCTGGTGGGTCAGCGTCGCCCATCATAGGAAATGGAATTGGGTTAGTAGAACGTTCCTGGGATTTGCACAGCTCTTTCAAACGCTCTCGAAATTCGCGGGTGCGCTCTTGTAGCTCTTGTTCGGGCTCTGGAAAACCTGAAAATGATGGTGATCCCTGTGAACGAGTATTGTGCATAAGCAGAAAGACTCTAGAAGGAAAGAGACAAAGACTCAAAGACAGAAACACTCGATTCTAAATTAGACACACAAATAGCATGTAGGACAAGCACACAAACAAGACTCAAAACAAAAGAAGACAAATAAACCAAAAATCAAACAAAGAACTAATCAGAGTTAATATTGCTATTGCCAAGTGTCCTCGGTAACGGCGCCAAAAAGTTGATGTCACCCAGACGGTTTATATACAACTCTACTAAACCTAACCTAGATTCCTAAGTAATAAATGGAGTACCTTCGAATAAACCGCACTGACAAGCAAGTGGACCTATCGAGTGTAGCACAACTTAATGGTAAACTGAGTTATCGAACCCTAGAGACACTATTATAACTATACTAGACTTTGACTCGGACTAAAGATTGATTGATGGAGGGTTGACTACACTAAAGATTAACTACTAATGCAGCAAACAAATTCGACTCATACTATCAAGATGAAGAACTAAGGAAACAATCAGAGATGGGAAGAATACTACCTAGGTCGGAATCCTACTTGCAAAGCACAACTTCTACCGGTTCTGGAAACTAAGATGGATATGGGTTTCTAAGGAAATAGCTCTAGACTACCTAGTGGATCCTTAATCACTCTCAGGGTGTCACCAACTAAGGAACCTAAAAGATGTAATAAATCACCAGATAGTAGATTACCTTTCGGTCTCTCCAACAATGATAATGTACCCGAAATACAGATCACCTTTCCGTCTCACTGTCCACAATACATTCAAAGAATGCACTGGGTAATCTCAAGATAAGAACTATGACTCAGAATAGCAACAATCACTAGACACCTAAACCAACTTCCTCTCAGACAGTTGACACTCGGATTCCTAATGACAAAGACTAAACATCTGACTCTCACTTCTCGGGTATTGAGACACGATACACACTTAATCTAATCTATACTCAATCACAACTCCTATGGATCACTATATTAGCAAACCACACCAACAATCACAAACCCTAAAGTCTATGACCTAGATATGTAAATCAAACCGGAAGACATCCACAATCAACACGCGGAATTGAAATCAACAATAAATCAGAAATAAGCATGCAATATTCATCATATTTATTAACTCAAGATTCGTTACAAAATCATTAAACCATCATCAATAACCAAAACTAATAATATGACCGAGGAAGTATCAAGGTTTTAGCCTAAGATCACGCTCAAAACAACTAGAACACAAGTATCAAACAAGAACATCGTTCAAACGCAAACAATCAATGATAAAAATCAAAACTTGAAACCGAAGAAGCTAAATCTAACAAACCCAGATTCGAAAGCTCAAATCTTGAACTTCAATTGCCTTCTCTAGCCCCAAAATCGCCTCTTGTCTCACTCTAGACGGCTGAATGTCGAACTCCTCAAAGAATGAGATACTAAATCTATTTAATTATCCAACTTTTTGACTTTTGTTCTCCCAGCTTCATTCTCGTGCTCGGTTTTTTCACGTATTCACTTGTATTCATCATGAGCACCTGTAGACAAGACAAAGACTCAATAGTATACAAAAATGACTCAAAAAAAACTAATCAAAATGAACTAAAACAATAAGAATAAAGATGTGTGCTTCGCACTACATCACGTCACCCAAATAAGCTCAGCAGTTGTATTTGTCATAGCCCGATATTCAGATTCACAACCTGAGCGGAATACGGTTGGTTATTTCTTAGCACTCCAGGACACAAGATTACCCCCCAAAAAATTTGAGTAGCTATACGTAGAACGACGGGTCTCAAGACATCGAGCACAGTCTGCATCAGGGTAGCCAAGCAGTGATGCATGTGTAAGTAAAGAAAACGTGAGCCCATATGCCAAAGTACCTTTGACGCATTGAAAGTGATCGACGGTAGGGGCATGTAGAAATTTACTTGCTTGATTTACCGCATAGGAAATGTCGGTTAGAGTGATGGTTAGATATTGCAATGCACCCACAAGGGACCGATAGTGAGTGGGATCCGAGTATGATTCCCCATTGGTATACAACGACACAATGGTGGCTAGCGGGGTAGATGCAGGTTTGGTATCAGCCATGTGTGCCTGGTCCAATATTTCCTTGGCATACACAAACTGATTAAGAAATAACCCTGAGTTGGTGTAGGTAACTTCAAGCCCAAGAAAATAATTGAGTTCCCCCAAATCTTTAGTAGCAAATTTCTTATTTAACTTAGTAACAAAGGAGCTGATGATGGCATCTTGATTACTGGTTAGAATTAAATCATCCACATAAACCAAAAGATACATAATGCATGAGACCCGTTTAAAAATAAACAGGGAAGTGTCGGCCCGGCTACACATGAATCCATTAGTAAGTAAAAAATGTGCTTAAGTGTTGGAACCAAGCACAAAGGACTTGTTTAAGGCCATATAAAGCCTTGTTTAATTTGCAAACATGATCGAGGGGTAATTAGGGTTAAGGAAATCGGGAGGTTGTTCCATATACACACACTCGTTAAGTTGGCCATGGAGGAATGCATTGTTGACATCAAGTTGATGTAGTTTCCACTTATTAAGGACAGCCAAAGTAAGGATGATACGTATAGTTGAGGCTTTAACAACCGGGCTAAGAGTGTGTGAGTAATCAAGGCCGGGTGTAACACCCCAATTTTTAAAGAAAATAAAAGTTCAGGGGCTAAAGTGTAAATAGCCCAAAGATGAGGGGCTGAAAATAAAATAATTCTGAAATTTGGACAATAGCGGACCGCTATCGGGCTTCTAGCGGTCCGCTACGTGTGGAGAAAGGCAGTTATGATGGCTAGACACGTGTCAGGACACTAAGCATCAGCCGCAACCCTATGGCGGACGGCTACAAGGTCTCTAATCGTCCGCCACGTCGCAATCTGGATAGCGGACCGCTACCTAAGCGCTTAACGGTTTGCTACTTAGGCATTACGCATGATAGCCGGCTAGTGGGCAGTAGCAGACCGCTACCAACCCACTTAACGGTCTGCTACATATGACAAATCAGCCCTATAAATAGATGAGTTTGCCGTTCATTTCAACATCAAACACAAACACACCACCACCATACACACAAGCACTCAAATCGAGGAAGTCCAACACGACGGTTACGAGCACGACGGTTACGAGTGCGGTGCATTAAATATGCTTCATGCATTTGTGGGAAATGGGGTTTTTGGTGAGAAAAAGGGCGATGCGCTTGTCACATAGAAGTGTAGGACGAATAGACGGTAGTGCATGAACTTCTTGAAGAAGATGCGTCACCCAAATAGGCTCGGCAACTGTATTTGTCATAGCCCAATATTCAGATTCACAACCTGAGCGGGATACGGTTGGTTGTTTCTTAGCACTCCAGGACACAAGATTACCCCCCAAAAAATTGAGTAGCTATACGTAGAAAGACGGGTCTCAAGACATCGAGCCCAGTCAGCATCAGGGTACCCAAGCAGTGATGTATGTGTTGGTAAAGAAAGCGTGAGCCCATATGCCAAAGTACCCTTGATGTAGCGAAGAATGCGTTTGACGCATTGAAAGTGATTAACGGTAGGGGCATGTAGAAATTGACTTTCTTGATTTACCGCATAGGAAATGTCGGGTCGAGGTTAGTGTCACACCCTAACCGACGGTGGATTATACGTCGGGGCGGACGCGGTTGTTCAATAGCACAAGGTTGACTATTAAAGTTTAAATAGTTTTATTAAATAACTTCAAGGTTTCAATACAAGGAATAAATCAAATACATAGCAAGAATACAAGTCTAATTGATTAAGCATTCTAGGTCCAAGCATCCTATGTGATCACGATAAAGTCTCATGTTGTAGAACCTGAAACATGTGAAAGAATCTGTCAACTACAAAATAGTTGGTGAGATACAAAGGTTTTGACACAGTTTAACAATTATTTGAGAAGAATTACAATTCACTATGATATATGCATTCTATAATGTAAGTATGAGAACAAGTATCTTAAACATTGTGCACTTCAACCCTCCAACCAAGTTTAGGCATAACCCGCAGGTTACCCTTATAAGTCTAAAGTTTAAAGTTTAATTCAGTAACAATCACCAAGGGCTCCCCCCCCCCCCCCCCGAAGGGGTCAATCAATCAAGGTGGATTGGTCAAATACAATAGATCTATCATTGTTACCAAAGGCTTGATCAAAGTTAATGAATGTGCTAGTTTTAAGTTTAATCTAAGCATACAAGTCTCAAGTTTAACATAAGAATAAGCATCTAGTAATAGTTGTACAATAATTGTATAAGTTTAAAGCTTTGAACATGTTTCACCCCAAAAGTATAGAAAGGAAAAAGGGGCTAAGTATACTCACATGGATTGACGAAAGATTATCCGACAAGATTAAGTGTTGCAAGACTTTGAGGGAGAATATCCCCACAATAAGCCTAAGAATACAAGTCTAAAGTTTCAAGTTTGTTTCTACAAGTCTAAGGTAAAAGATATAGGATTTCAAGATTTGACTAGGGTTCCAAATGGGAGACGGGAATGATTATGTTTATAAAGTCAAGTTTAAAGTAAAGGTTTTGAATGAATGATGCAATACTTGGATATCGAAGTTTAATAAGTTTATAGTATAGAATAATTAAAATAATTATTCAAAAGTTTTACAACTATTAATTACATATGTTAGGTAATAATAATCAGAATGGTTTTCTAAGTATTCGTAAATGGAGTTGAAGTAATTGTTAAATGAAAGACTAAATAATTATTAAATAATTATTTAAAATATGAATAATTATTAAAGATTACTAATAATTATTGTAAGGATAAATAATAAGTGTTTAAAGAGAAATTAATTATTAAGGATAAATAGGTATCTATAAGAATAAACAATATAAATCATTTAGGTTTTACTAAAGTTTCAAGCATTAAACATTTATTTTACAAATTATCTTGTAATAAATAATGTTTATAAGTTTAAATAAATGTCAAGTTTCCATAAGTTTATAAAATAGGATTTCTTATAAGGTTTATGTTTTAAATTATAAGTTTATAAATGTTTTTAAGTTAAAGTTTCTATTTAACTTTTATAAGTTTGCAAAAGCTAGAAAATCAATTAAAGCATATTTATTTCTTATGTTTCCAATTAAAATAAATAAACAAGCATAAAATCTAGTAAATATGAATTTCATTAAAATGTATAAGTCTAATTGTTTATAGTTAAGTTTTATAGATTTATGAAATTCTTATAAGTTTTATGCTTAAATTAGATTAAGTCTTTCCAACAAAAAAAAAATAAATTTGGAAATGTTGAATTCAGGAGTAACAAAATTGAAGGTGACGGTTTGCATGCACATGTCGGTAACCTATTTTCCACCGTTTTTGTAAGATTTTGAGCTAAATTGATATATATTCTCTTATTTGAGTGGTTGACCACTTTGTTTCACATTTTAGAACTTGCATAATGTTGATACATGTTGAGAAAGTTTAAACTAAATTCACTTATTAATAATTTAAGTTTCTGAGTTTATAAAATAGTTTCCATTGTATGCATAAGTTTTATGAGGTTTAAAAAAAATATTTTTATAGTTTTTTTAAGCATTTAAAACTATTTTTAAAGAATTAATTATTATAAGTTTACTTAAGTTTTATTTAATTAAAGATGTTTCATAATACAAAACCGTAGATAAAAATCATTTCTAGGTTTATATAAGTTTAACGGATTTTATAAAATTTATTAGAAATTTTAAATCTGATTAAATAGGCATAAAAAATGAAATAAAATAAAACGGGACTGGCCGGATCGAACCCGCGTCGCTTCCCGGGTCACGAACACACATACAAGCCTAACCACCCGGCTACGGGCCTCGCTGGTTGTTTATACCCGGAAAAGAATAAGTTAAGCAATATCTCAAATCCTTCCCAATTTTTCATATGAACCCTAGATCAAGAACCCGTAAATTCGAACTGTAAATCCCTCTGTCATTGTAAATTGACAGAGGGCAAATGATTATGGAATGAATACGAAACTTTTGGCTTTCGAATTACATGAAATGAAGCCGAGATGAGGGAGAACGTAACTGAGGTGGTCGTTGGCGGTCGCAGCTTCAAATCGGAAGTTGCAGGTGTTAATCGGAGAAATTTAGAGTGAAGAAAGTTTAGGGGTGATGTTGATGAGCTACGGAGGTCGGTATTTATAGGCAATTAGGGCATTAAATGATCGAACGGGTTGGAGGATGGTGGTTGAGCCGATTTGAGTAAATCCCGACATCACGCGTTGCTTCGGTCGAAATCAACCATCATAGCACCTTGGGGAGGGGTCGCATGCGCGAGATGAACCCGAGGTTCATCGAATCCGGACTGGATTCGCGTTTTCGGAGGAAAAGGGGTCGGAACTGGGGTCTGCGAGTTTCGAACCCTTGACTGGTTTGGATCTTGTGTAACATCCTAAAAATAAAACGACGGTTAAAATGACGAAATAAACGAACGAGGCATGTCGGGTCGGGTCAGATGGGCTAGAAGGGGAGCCTCCCCTATAAATAGCCAAGGTCACAGCCCATTTCTCTCATTTGCAACTTCTAGAGAGAGAAACCGTAGAGAGAGAAATTGTCGGATCGACCCGAGATTTGAGAAGTGTGTTGCTCCATAACTCGTGAGAAGAACCTCCCGATCAGAAGCTCGATTCAGGTAACGATCCGACCTAAATCTGAGTTTTTGTTCGTTTTTGGGTTTTTCGGGTTTTGGGTAAAAAGGTTATGTTTGAACGGATGAAACTGGAAGATGAGTATAGATTTAAGTTCCTTAATGGAAAACGAACGTTTTGAATGCAACAGGTTCGGGATCTTGACATGATCAGACCCGAATGCGAAAGTTAGGGTTTTCGCGAAGAACAGGTCGTGCGCACGGAGCAGGTCGTGCGCACTTGCTAAGTGCGCAGGAGGAGGGACCTGCGCACTTGCTAAGTGCGTAGGAAGAGGAACCTGCGCACTTGCTAAGTGCGCAGGAGGAAGGACCTGCGCACTTGCTAAGTGCGCAGGAAGCATGGTCTGCGCACTTGCTAAGTGCGCAGGCAGCAGGGTCTGCGCACTTGCTAAGTGCGCAGACATCAGAACTGATGAAGTGAAGTCAGTATGTTAGAATGGTTAAACCGTTAGAGTCGGTATTGGTCTGATGTGCATTAACTAATCAATTCAGATCGGAAGTGAAGTTGTTGGACCTTTGTTAGGACAACCGAGACTAGCTTATAAGGTGAGTTCTAGAAGCCCTCTTTTAAATGTTTTAATAATGTTTTTGGGCTGGTGTGCACACGTGATGATTTTATAAAACGATGTTTATGAAACGATGTTTATGAAACGATATTTACGAAGGTTGTATGTAACGTTTTATAAAATAATGTTTACGAAGGTTGTATGTGACGTTTTATAAAATGATGTTTACGAAGGTTGTATGTAACGTTTTATAAAATGATGTTTACGAAGGTTGTATGTGACGTTTTATAAAATGATGTTTATGAAGGAAGTATGTAACGTTTTATAAAATGATGTTTATGAAGGAAGTGTTTATGAAATATTTTGCCAAAAGAAGTTTACGAAGTGTTTTAACGAAGAGAATGTTTTTAATAAAACGTACGAATGCTTTAACTGAAGTTTTTGAAGTAAAAGAAGCGAAGGTTTACGAAAGTCACAAACGAACGAATCTACCAATATTCCTTAGGGAATGAAGGTTAAGGGATGGGAAGGATGTTATGGGCCTTTACCTTTTAGGGGCCTCTGTGGCTGGCCAACTGTTGTACAACTGGGGCGATGACGGTCGCCAAGGGGATTATCGTGATCCTTGAAGTTGGTACGATTTACCTTACGGGGTAGTCGTGCTTGAAGTTAAGTACTTGTGTCCGACGAGATGCAGTGCTTGAAGTTTGGTACGCGCTATCCTTTGGGACGCCGTGCTTGAAGGGTTGAATGACCTAAGTATCGGGCCCTAGGAGTTCCTCACCCGAAGGACAGTACGGTGATGATGGGCCTAGTGGTGGTGATCCTTAAGTTATTCAACCAGTATGTAACGTTTGGATTTGACGGTTACGAGAAGGCACAGATTCTATATGTTCGTTGACTTATGAAGTGTTATGTTTGTTATTGCATTATTTACGTACGCTTTTTATTAAATGAAGTATGAAATGATGTTTTTTTGGCAATTTATTTGAAGTTAAGGTTTTATGTTAAAACTAGAACTCACCAGCGTAGCTGACGTTTTTAAGTGTGCACATTCAGGTTAAGGTAGGTTATGAGGATGGACGGTGATGCTTGGCAAGCGAGAAGAGTTACCCGGCTGATCATGAAGACTGGCATCCCGTTATGTTTAGTTATGATGTAAATATGTTTTAAACTATGTTTACGCTTCCGCATGTATGAACAAGTTTTAATTATGATGAATGAATGAAGTTTTCCGCTGCGTTATTTGATATTCATGTTTAAGAACTGTTTGTGAATGAGTAAATCCAACAAGTGGGGCCTCCCGGGTTTGGGGCCTTACATCTTGGGAGTTTAAGCTTATGGCAGAACAGGTCCCTGATGTTTCTGAAGTTTACTTTTTAGGTTAAAAGTATAGTTTTAGTTTTAAAACCAGTTTCAGCCTTTGACAGTTTTGGTCCCCGGACTTTTATAAAATAATTATGTTATTTTATAAAAGAACTACATTAGTTTTATAAGTTTCATTATTTTATATATTTATAAAATAATTTCTAGGATTTATGATTCATAAGTTTAAGTATAAGTTTATAAATTATCTATATAATTATAAACTCATATGTTTTAAGAATTTTGATAATATCTTGTTTAATAAAGGTAAAAAAAATATAACAAACATACTTATATATATATATATATATATATATATATATATATATGCATATATGAATGTTTTCCTTAAATCTATATTAAATAAATAAAATAAATTACTTATTTAAGGAAATAAGAATTTAAATTTTAAAATAATACGATAAGCGTTTTAAAAAGTACATCAGAAAATCCGGGACATTACAGTCTCCCCTACTTTAGGAAATTTCGTCCCGAAATTAAAGTAGAAAGTTTCTGTTTTTCCCATATTTACGTTCATGATACGCACAGGGATAATGAAAAGGATACTTTACGTCCCTTAGTAAACTACGGGTTACATTTAGAATCCTAACTGGAATGATAGGAATAAGATTACGCTCAAGTTTCTAAGTTTTCAAAGTCTGGGGCTACCAAAAGTTTCTCTACGTAACATATAGTTTCATTAAAATATAGGAAGATTCGTTTTCAGAGATGTATTCGAGAGAGTAACTGCTAAATTTCCATTCAGGATTGCAAGTGAGATGCATCACTTAGGATGGACTCGATAGTAGTGTAATGATTTGAGTTTGTAGTCTAATACGTCTAAGGATTTGCTACGGTACCTAAGTTCCATGGCTACCCTTTTGCGATAAGTCTTAGATCACAGCACACGACAGAGTTTACTATGTCTTTCCATACGCTGATTTTCATACTTACGTGTGCACCCGCAAGCATTTAAATCGTCGCATAGTCCGCATAGGTCCTTCCGTTTGTGCGTGGATCAAGAAAGAGTACAAGAATTTGTTTAACTCATGACTAGTGTTTCCACGTAAGAGTGATCATTGATTAACGAGTCCCTTAGAGAGAAACGTCATTCAATGATTAAAGAGAGAAGAATGTGACAAGATCTA
Source organism: Smallanthus sonchifolius (assembly GCA_023525975.1). NCBI lineage: Eukaryota > Viridiplantae > Streptophyta > Magnoliopsida > Asterales > Asteraceae > Smallanthus > Smallanthus sonchifolius. The sequence goes on from CM042019.1 coordinate 94,780,220, forward strand.
GAGTTTCAAAGTTTCCTCGTGATTGAATAAGAATACCTCAATCATCGAGTAGTTTAAAGTCTTTACACTTTCCTCGTTTTTGATCAAGAATACATCAAACCTTGAGTAATTTAAAAGTCTTATACGTTCATCATGTTTGAACAAGCATACGTTAAACATGGAGTAGTTTAAAGTCTCATACATTCATCATGTTTGAACAAGAATACGTCAAACATTGAGTAGTTTAAAGTCTCATACGTTAATCATGTTTGAACAAGAATACATCAAACATGGAGTAGTTTAAAGTCTCATACGTTCATCATGTTTGAACAAGAATACGTCAAACATGGGGTAGCTCAAATTGTGTTTGAACAAGAATACGTCAAACATAGAATAGTTTAAATTGTGTTTGATCAAGAACATGTCAAACATAGAATAGTTTAAATTGTGTTTGAACAAGAATACGTCAAACATAGAATAGTTTAAATTGTGTTTGATCATGAATATGTCAAACATAGAATAGTTTAAATTGTGTTTGAACAAGAATACGTCAAACATAGAATAGTTTAAATTGTGTTTGAACAAGAATACGTCAAACATATAATAGTTTAAATTGTGTTTGAACAAGAATACGTCAAACATCGGATAGTTTAAATTGTGTTTGAACAAGAATACGTCAAACATCGGATAGTTTAAAGTCTCTTAGTTTAGCCTCAGTGTATAGAAGTATACGATTACGTTTTGAGTATAAAGCGGTTATCTAAATACTCTAGTATTTAAAAGAGGTGTGGGACAGCGTTTGGAACAGGATTAACCGTTATACGCTCTTCCACAGAAGATTCGAGTTGTCCAGAAGGTTAGGTGGATCCCGATGTTTGGTTTAGATAGGAGTCAGGGGATGTACTCTGCTAAAGAGAGTAATGTCCTCCTTCCTGCTAGTGTCTAGTATCAAGAGTGAAGTTTCCTCGCGTATATGAAAATGAACGTTTTATCAAGTCTTACAAGGCTTAGTTAGGACGAACACAAAAAGTTTTCAAGACTAGGAATCCAAGTATGCATTTGAAAGTAGGATAAGTCAGTTGATCACAAGTTTCAATATTAAGACTTACATGATCCTTTATTGATCATGTTTAGTTTTAAGAATACGGGTTTGAGTATTTGTATAAGTTTTTGCATGACTCAAAAGTTTATGACCTCATAGTTGTGTATACAAAGTTTTATGTTTTTAATAACGTGCATTTAAGCTTTTAGTTTCCGTTGTGATTCATAGCAAATCTTTTACGTGACAAGGGTTGAATGAAGAAAGTTTCCTAGCATAGGGTAACGGGAAGAGTTTCGATGAGGTTTATGATAGTGTGTTTACAAATGATTTATCTGGATTCATAACAGAAAGTATAGTTTTCTTTTATATAATGTGTAATTAAGATGTTTCAAAATGACGAGTTAGACGATGGTAAGTAATATAAGTAGGATTATAAAAAGGTGTGTATGATTGTCAAACAAAAAGTTGGGCAAGTTTAGAAGTGTGAAGTCTATATAAGGGTAAGGATCACAGTTGATTACGACAGTGGTTCGTAAGTCATGTTGTTTTAAAAGGGTGCTTACGAATCAGAAGGTTTATTCAAGTTTTTATTCTTCAAGTATACGTGTCACTTAGGGTTTTTATAGTTTAATGCCACGTTGTTAATTATCTCTAGTACTAACGTGAGCTACTCTTGACGGAAGTGTTTGGGTAAGAGGTGTTAAGTTTGTAGTGCTAGAAGGAAAGTCAAGCTGGTAAGTGATAACAAGATAAATTTCAAAATAACTTTCGTTGAAAGTTTCAAAATTGGGACTTCTAGCCCTTACATAAGTTGATTTAATATGTTCAAAAGGTTTTTATTCATAATACTGAGTTATTACAGTATTACTTTCAAAAATAGTTTTTGATTGGAGGTTGATGGGCTAACGAGGAGGATTCCCGAAAGAAGGGGTGGTCACAAGGACTCACTTAAGTACCCAATTTCCCTAGCCAGAACTTCCTCATGGGCCTACAACTTCTCTCAGTTGTTGTCACCGATGTTTGGGTTTATGGTACTATGTCGAGGTTCATTATGGGTTTAGAGTCTTAAACGTAGAGCTTGTTTATTCTATAGTAGGCTTCCTCTCTTGCGGGAAAACGATCAGGTTACTAAACCCTTTGTTAGTGTACTTTAGGTTTAAAAGACGTTAAGTTTTGTTTACAAGAAACGGTGATGTGTAAGTTTTAAGGACGCATGAAGGTTTTGAGGTATATAAAAGTGTAACAAAGTTTTGAGTTAGTCATAAAATGAAGTTTGCTTGATTGATGAAAAAAAATGAAATGAGGCACAAGGTTTCCCCTTATGTGCCATGTTTAAAAAATAATGAAGTTTGTAAAAGGACTTGTAGGGCAATACTTGGTTTTAATGGGCTGTTAGTTCAAGGATCATGAAGTTTAAGGGTGTATGAACACTTTGAGATGTATAAAAGTGTAGCAAGAGTTTGAGTGAGTTATCTAGAGTAGTTTGGTTGAGTGATGAAAATAAGATGAAACACAAGGGTTTCCCTTTAAGTGTTATGTTCATAAAATAATGAAGTTTATAGGAGAATTTGTAGAGTAATACATAGTTTTAAGGCTTGTATTACAACGATCATGAAGTTTATTGGGTAGTATATGTATGAATATAAGTTTATGTATGTAGGTTTTTTTTGTATAGTCTCGTAACAATCACCAAGGGCTCCCCCCCCCCCCCCGAAGGGGTCAATCAATCAAGGTGGATTGGTCAAATACAGTAGATCTATCATTGTTACCATAGGCTTGATCAAAGTTAATGAATGTGCTAGTTTTAAGTTTAATCTAAGCATACAAGTCTCAAGTTTAACATAAGAATAAGCATCTAGTCATAGTTGTACAAGAATTGTATAAGTTTAAAGCTTTGAACATGTTTCACCCCAAAACTATAGAAAGGAAAAAGGGGCTAAGTATACTCACATGGATTGACGAAAGAGTATCCTACAAGATTAAGTGTTGCAAGACTTTGAGGGAGAATATCCCCACAATAAGCCTAAGAATACAAGTCTAAAGTTTCAAGTTTGTTTCTACAAGTCTAAGGTAAAAGATCTAGGATTTCAAGATTTGACTTGGGTTCCAAATGGGAGACGGGAATGATTATGTTTATAAAGTCAAGTTTAAAGTAAATGTTTTGAATGAATGACGCAATACTTGGATATCGAAGTTTAATAAGTTTATAGTTTAGAATAATTAAAATAATTATTCAAAAGTTTTATAATTATTAATTACATATGTTAGGTAATAATAATCAGAATGGTTTTCTAAGTATTCGTAAATAGAGTTAAAGTAATTGTTAAATGAAAGACTAAATAATTATTAAATAATTATTTAAAGTATGGATAATTATTAAAGATTACTAATAATTATTGTAAGGATAAATAATAAGTGTTTAAAGAGAAATTAATTAGTAAGGATAAATAGGTATCTATAAGAATAAACAATATAAATCATTTAGGTTTTACTAAAGTTTCAAGTATTAAACATTTATTTTACAAATTATCTTGTAATAAATAATGTTTATAAGTTTAAATAAATGTCAAGTTTCCATAAGTTTATAAAATAGGATTTCTTATAAGGTTTATGTTTTAAATTATAAGTTTATAAATGTTTTTAAGTTAAAGTTTCTATTTAACTTTTATAAGTTTGCAAGAGCTAGAAAATTAATTAAAGCATATTTATTTCTTATGTTTCCAATTAAAATAAATAAACAAGCTTCAAATCTAGTAAATATGAATTTCATTTCAATGTATAAGTCTAATTGTTTATAGTTAAGTTTTATAGATTTATGAAATTTTTATAAGTTTTATGCTTAAATAAAAGTTTATCAATTTATTCAAAGTTTAAACTAAATTCACTTATTAATAATTTAAGTTTCTGAGTTTATAAAATAGTTTCCATTGTATGCATAAGTTTTATGAGGTTTAAAAAAATATTTTTATAGTTTTTTTTAAGCATTTAAAACTATTTTTAAAGAATTAATTATTATATGTTTACTTAAGTTTTATTTAATTAAAAATGTTTCAGAATACAAAACCGTGGATAAAAATCATTTCTAGGTTTATATAAGTTTAACAGATTTTATAAAATTTATTAGAAATTTTAAATCTGATTAAATAGGCATAAAAAAATGAAATAAAATAAAACGGGACTGGCCGGATCGAACCCGCGTCGCTTCCCGGGTCACGAACACACATACAAGCCTAACCACCCGGCTACGGGCCTCGCTGGTTGTTTATACCTGGAAAAGAATAAGTTAAGCAAGATCTCAAATCCTTCCCAATTTTTCATATGAACCCTAGATCAAGAACCCGCAAATTCGAACTGTAATCCCTCTGTCATTGTAAATTGACAGAGGGCAAATGATTATGGAATGAATACGAAACCTTTGGCTTTCGAATTACCTGAAATGAAGCCGAGATGAGGGAGAACGTGACTGACGTGGTCGTTGGCGGTCGCAACTTCAAATCGGAAGTTGCAGGTGTTAATCGGAGAAATTTAGAGTGAAGAAAGTTTAGGGGTGATGTTGATGAGCTACGGAGGTCGGTATTTATAAGCAATTCGGGCATTAAATGATCGAACGGGTTGGAGGATGGTGGTTGAGCTGATTGGAGTAAATCCCGACATCACGCGTTGCCTCGGTCGAAATCAACCATCATAGCACCTTGGGGAGGGGTCGCATGCGCGAGATGAACCCGAGGTTCATCAAATCCGGACGGGATTCGCGTTTTCGAAGGAAAAGGGGTCGGAGCCGGGGTCTGCGGGTTTCGAACCCTTGACTGGTTTGGATCTTGGGAGTTTAAGCTTATGGCAGAACAGGTCCCTGATGTTTCTGAAGTTTAACTTTTTAGGTTAAAAGTATAGTTTTAGTTTTAAAACCAGTTTTAGCCTTTGACAGTTTTGGTCCCCGGACTTTTATAAAATAATTATGTTATTTTATAAAAGAACTACATTAGTTTTATAAGTTTCATTATTTTATATATTTATAAAATAATTTCTAGGATTTATGATTCATAAGTTTAAGTATAAGTTTATAAATTATCTATATAATTATAAACTCATATGTTTTAAGAATTTTGATAATATCTTGTTTAATAAAGGTAAAAAAAATATAACAAACATACATATATATATGCATATATGAATGTTTTCCTTAAATCTATATTAAATAAATAAAAGAAATTACTTATTTAAGGAAATAAGAATTTAAATTTTAAAATAATATGATAAGCGTTTTAAAAAGTACATCGTAAAATCCGGACATTATAGTTAGTTATTGCAATGCACCCACAAGGGACCGATAGTGAGTGGGATCCGAGTATGATTCCCCATTGGTAGACAACGACACATTGGTGGCTAGCGGAGTAGATGCAGGTTTGGTATCAGCCATGTGTGCCCGGTCCAAGATTTCCTTAGAATACACATACTGATTAAGAAATAACCCTAAGTTAGTGTTGGTAACTTCAAGCCCAAGAAAATAATTGAGTTCCCCCAATCTTTAATAGCAAATTCCTTATTTAACTTAGTAACAAAGGAGCTAATGATGGCATCTTGATTACTGGTTAGAATTAAATCATCTACATAAACCAAAAGATACATAATGCATGAGGCCCGTTTAAAAACAAAACAGGGAAGTGTCAGCCCGGCTACACATGAATCCATTAGTAAGTAAAAAAATGTGCTTAAGCGTTGGAACCAAGCACAAAGGGCTTGTTTAAGGCCATATAAAGCCTTGTTTAATTTGCAAACAAGATAGGGGGTAATTAGGGTTAAGGAAATCGGGAGGTTGTTCCATATACACACACTCGTTAAGTTGGCCATGGAGGAATGCATTGTTGACATCAAGTTGATGTAGTTTCCACTTATTAAGGACAGCCAAAGTAAGGATGATACGCATAGTTGAGGCTTTAACAACCTGGCTAAGAGTGTGTGAGTAATCGAGGCTGGGTGTAACACCCTAATTTTTAAAGAAAATAAAAGTCTAGGGCCTAAAGTGTAAATATCCCAAAGATGGGGGTTGAAAATAAAATAATTCTAAAATTTGGACGATAGTGGACCGCTATCGGGCTTCTAGCGGTCCGCTACGTGTGGAGAAAGGCGGTCATGATGGCTATACACGTGTCAGGACACTAAGCATCAGCCGCAACCCTTTGGCGGACGGCTACGAGGTCCCTAATGGTCCGCCACGCCGCAATCTGGATAGCAGACCGCTACTTAAGCGCTTAACGGTTCACTACTCCGGCATTACGCATGACAGCCGGCTAGTGGGCGGTAGCGGACCGCTACCAACCCACTTAACGGTCTGCTACGGATGACAAATCAGCCCTATAAATAGATGAGTTTGCCGTTCATTTCAACATCAAACACAAACACACCACCACCATACACATAAGCACTCAAACCGAGGAAGTCCAACACGATGGTTACAAGCACGAAGGTTACGAGTGTGGTGCGTTAAAGTTACAAGCGAGTTTCGGAGAAACGTTTAGGCAAGGAATCCAAGTATAGAAAAGACTAATAATATAGTAAGTACACTGGACCTATACCTAGTCTCATGATATATGTGTTTATGTGATTATGTGTTATGTGTAAAACTAAGGTATGTGGAAATGAGAGATTAGTCTAAACACTAAACTGGAATAATGGAGTAATCATGGGATATCAAAGGGGTGGTGGGAATGCTGCGGAGGACCCTATATCTAAACCTCTTTGATATCTCGTCGTGAAACCATTACAAAGGTTTAAGGGTATAGACTAAGGATAAATAGCATGGCACGAATGCATGCTAAAAAAATAGGAATACATGATGAAAGCTTAAGTCTAATAAAGGAGTATTCATGAGATATTAAAGGGGTGGTGGGAATGCTGCGGAGGACCCTATATATAAACCTCTTTAATATAACATGGAGAAATCTTTATAAGGAACTAGAGCAGGAAATAAATAAAAGCATAATGAGAGAATTATGCTACACATGATAAGTAATTATGCAATACATGACGAATGTGAATATGTGATTACATGACAAGAGTCATGCTATACGTGATATATATGAATGTGTGATGGAACGAGTCTGAACCCTAAAATGGAATAGCAGAGTATTCACGAATTACTAAACGGGTGGTGGGAATGCTACGAAGTATCCTATATATAAACCTCTTTAATACATCGTGGAGAAACTGTTATAAAGTTCTAAGGTGTGGACTGCTCGGAAATGAAACAAGCATAAGCATGCATGATAAAAGTAAACATGCATGTTATAAATAAATGCTTGATAAATTGGGAGGCTGTGAGTCTATAACACTCAAGATCCCAATAAAACGAGATGTCTAGCCTATGGGGCAGGTCTCAATAAATATGAATGAAATGAGATGTCCAGCCTATGGGGCGAGTCTCAAGAATGTAACGAGATGTCCAGCCTACGGGGCGGGTCTCGAGAATGTAATAAGGTGTCCAGCTATGAGTCCCTCTAATCCGGTGATAATCAAGTATCAAGCACTTTGTAACTCTCCTGGAAAGGCGGAATCAATCCAAGATCAACAATACCCAAACGAATCGAATCAAACACTAATAAGAACGAAAACCACCACATAAACGATATACATCATCAAACAAATAGATTCCATTGATAAAACTTGTAATTACAATGACTAAAACTTGAGAAATTGTGATTACTACTGATCTAATCAAAGAGCACAAAACATGAAAATTGGTAATCTCTTCTCTACAAGTTTAAACACAAACTATATAAAGTAAAAAGATTTCGATCGAAATCTTCGTCCGAAAACGTTTTCGACCGAAAACGTTTTTGACCAAAATACATTTCGACTAAAAACTTAGAACTTGTACAATTTTGATCTAACTCTTGATTTCTATGGACTACTAGTTTACAACAATCTCCCCCTAGTCCAATGAACATCAAGGCTTCAGTTGTTGTCTGCAGCATGCTTGGCTTCAACTTTGACTTTCTTAGATTCAAGATCAACAAGTCGTTTCTTGATTATATTAGCTTCATAACGCATTGACAAACATCTTTCAACAACCCTCATGTACATCTTGGCTTCGGTCTTAATCATTGAACTCATGTCACATTGGATAGGATTATGGTATTGAATCTTCAGGTCTTCATCGGAGAAACTGAACAGATCCATTGGATCGAAGATTCTAACCTCAGGTGATTCTCTTTGTGTGATAACTGCTTCATGAGTTAAACTATCATACTCCCATCTAATAAAAGCATTAATAAACCTTTCTCGTCTTGCTGGAAAATACACAGTAGTCACCGTATCAGCTGGCTTAACTATATATCTGAACTTTCTCTGATCATTTACTCTATACTTTCTCTTTATCTTTTCACACTTGGGAACTTGTGGATTGAATGAATTGAATCTATCTTGCTCACATTGATTCCTTAAAAATGTTTCAAATGCAGAAGCAATAGAGCAATTTGCTGGATTTATCAATTTCAGATGACTTATATCTCTAATATCCCATCTTGGCAATGTCTGCAGTTTATGACTTGTAGCAAAATATTGAATGTCCCCATGTAACATCCCAAAAATGTCGAGAAATAAAGTTAACGAGTTCAAGCTGGCCGAAGTCGGGCCGGTTCAGTCGCGAACCGGGCTTGGGGAGGTCTCCCCTATAAATAGCCAAGATCACCACATGTTTCTCTCATTTGTAATTCTAAAGAGAGAAAAACCGTAGAGAGAGAAAGTGTCAGAATTGCACAAGATCGCACCCGCTCGTGTCTCTTGCACTCGTGAGAAGAACCTCCGGATCAGAAGCTCGATTCAGGTAACGATCCAACCTAAATCTGAGTTTTAGTTCGTTTTTGGGGTTTTTCGGGTTTTGGGTGAAAATGTAAGGTTTGAACGGATGAAACTGAAAGATAATCATGGATTTGAGTTCCTTAATGGAAAACGAACGTTTTGAATGCAACAGGTTCGGGATCTTGACATGATCAGACCCGAATGCGAAAGTTAGGGTTTTTCGTGAAGAACAGGTTGTGCGCACTTGCTAAGTGCGCAGGAAGAGGGACCTTCGCACTTGCTAAGTGCGCAGGAAGCATGGTCTGCGCACTTGCTAAGTGCGCAGGCAGCAGAGTCTGCGCACTTGCTAAGTGCGCAGGAAGCAGGGTCTGCGCACTTGCTAAGTGCGCAGACATCAGAACTGATTAAGTGAAGTCAGTATGTTAGAATGGTTAAACCGTTAGAGTTGGGATTGGTCTGATGTGTATTTAACTAATCAATTCAGATCGGAAGTGACGTTGTTGGACCTTCGTTTAGGACAACCCATATTAGCGTATCAGGTGAGTTCTAGAGCCCTCTTTTAAATGTTTTGTTAATGTTTTTGGGCTGGTGTGCATACTTACGAAATGAAGTTTAACGAAATGATGTTTTAACGAAATGATGTTTTAACGAAATGATGTTTTAAAGAAAAGATGTTTAACGAAATGATGTTTAACGAAATGATGTTTTAACGAAACGATGTTTACGAAAGGAAAGGTTTTGAAGTGTTTTTGCCAAAAAGGGTTACGAATGTTTTATGAACAGTCTAAATGAGGAAATGTTTAATGAGAAGAGAAAGAGGTAAAGGTTTTAAAGAAGTCATTACAAATCTAATCTGTCGAATGAATGGAATTGACGAATGAAGTCTGGGAAATGAGATTCCCAGCCTTGTGGTAGATTATGGACAGCGAGCCATAGTTGCCACAAGAACAACAGGGGCATTGTCTCTGTGGCATGTCAATGGTTATGATGTTGTACAACTGGTAAAGGGAGTAACGACGGTTACTCAGGGGTTAACGTGACCCTATGTAAGGTTAAATTATGATCCGACGGTGTCATTGGCCGTGAGCCGTGGCCGTCGATGGAAGTTGTCGGTTTATGGACATGAGAGCCATAAGGGCAACTGAATGGGTATTGTCGGTCCTCGTGCAGTTAGCCTTGGGGGCAATACCAAAAAGGGAATTGACGGAATGTATGGTATTGTCGGTCTTCGTGCAGTTAGCCTTAGGGGCAATACCATACTAAATGACGGAACGAAGGGTAACACAGATTTAGATAATAATGTATGACTTAAATGAATGTTAAAAGTTTTAATGAACGATCCGTTTAACGGTGTTTATGATTATGATGTTGATGATGATATGGGTACGAAACATTTTTAAAGATGTTAGATTATTACATTCTTTTGTGAAAGGTTTTACTAAATGAATGATACGTTTTTGGCAAATGTTGATGTTAAAGTTTTTTTATGAAATGCTAGAACTCACCAGCGTAGCTGACTTTTTAGTATGCACATTCAGGTTAAGGCAGGTATGGACGATGGACGGTGATGCTTGGCAAGCGAGAAGAGTTATCCAGTCGATCATGACGACTGGCATCCCGTTATGAGTTGTTTATGTTAAGTTTATGTAATTACGTTTTAAACAATGTTTACGCTTCCGCATGTATGAACAATGATGACGTTATGTTTGAATGAAATTTTCCGCTGCGTTATTTGATATTCATGTTTAAGGACTGTTTGTGAATGAGTAAATCCAACGAGTGAGGCCTCCCGGGTTTGGGGCCTTACACCCCATCAACCCTTTTGATAACATACATCTTCTTCTCACTATCATACATCCAACTAGTATCTGTACAGTCAGTGCTTTCTTTGGATTACGAATCTTCTGAGTAACTTGCTCGACAATAGTTGGTTTTTCTCTAATCTTCCACCACAAACTTTTGTCATTGACATTTGTCCTTGGTGCATTAGTTGATTCGGCATTATCATCAGGAACATCAAATGAATCACAATCATCAACAATATTATCAATCCATCTAATCACTGATCCATCATTTTCAACATATGTTTGCTTTTCTTCATACTCATACTTTGTATATTCTTTGTTTGACTTGCCTTCGTCACTTGACTCTTGATTATTAGAATTATCACCAATACCTCCAGAACTATCACTACTGCTGTTATCATCATCAGAAGGCTTGTCATCATCTTTCGTTCACCAGTAATAACTACTTCCTCCTCTTTCTCTCTTTGTCCTTTTCTATGTCATCAGTAATCTCCATTCCTTCACCTTGATTATTAAGCAAACAATCCAAATCAAACATATCTTCATAGCCATAAACACTTGCTTCAATTATAGGAGATTGAACACTATGAGGTTCTACTGTGGATGGGCCTTCCTGGTTCACATTCCTTTAATTTTCAGGGTTAATTTGAGAGGTGACATTATCAGATTAAGTTTGCAATCCGAGATGCTTCAGTAAATCTTGTACTATGCCTTGAAAATTATTGATTTGTACTTGTTGTTGATCAATAACTGTTTGTTGACGACTACTTTCTGTCAGCAATTCCTTAATTTCTCTTGAATTCATTGCTTCTCGAATTTGCAAGTTTGCAATCTGAGTCTTCAATTGACTTACAACGTCAGCAGTTTCCCTTGTTGCATAATTCAATAATTCTTCATCAACTAAGTTGTAATCTTTTGAAGGTCTAAAACTATGCTTCTCTGGAATCTCCTTGCCTTTGCCGTTGCCCATTACTTCCTTTCTAGCGATTGTCTTTAATCTCTTGCCTTCAGGACTTTTGAACACGATACCCTTAGACGGAGGAGGTCTAGAAGGCACGGCACTTTTTTTATCAGCTTCTTTTCTTTTCTTTGTTTGTGAGGTTTTGTGTGAGGCCCCAAACCCGGGAGACCTCACTTATTGGATTTACTCATCAACACATAGCACTTTAAACATAAGACATACATTAACACAGCGGAAACGATTTAAATCTCTACATACGCAGCGGAAACATAACATGTCTAAACATAACTTGCTAAATACAACTGGAACTTGTCTTAATCAACATAATCAAAAGAAACATAAACAGGATGCCAACTGCTGGTCTTCGGGTAACTCTTCTTGCCAAGCCAAGCATCCACTTCCATCTACTGTCACCTACACTTAACTGATGTGCATACTAAAAATCAGCAACGCTGAGTGAGTTCTAATGTTTACTTTAAATCAATTATACAAAAGATTTACTAATACATACATACATACTGCCCTTAAGGCAAAACTTTACATACTACACTTTTCAAAACATATATACACTGCCATTAAGGCTAAACTTAACACACTTTACTTTTCAAACAGTTTAAAACGTATAATAAACCGTTAATTCCTCTTTACTGTACTGCCCTCATGGCTTACATCCATGAACCGACAAGTACCTGGTCAATGCCCCCATGATCAACGACCATGAACCGACAATACCGCTTATCCGTCAATTCCTTGTCACTACTGTACCGCCCCCATGGCTTACGTCCATGAACCGACGAGTACCTGGTCAATGCCCCCATGGCTTACATCCATGAACCGACAATACCCTGGTCAATGCCCCCATGGCTTACATCCATGAACCGACAATACCGCTTAACCGTCAATTCCTTGTCACTACTGTACCGCCCCCATGGTCAACGACCATGAACCGACGAGTACCTGGTCAATGCCCCCATGGCTTACATCCATGAACCGACACTACCGCTAAGGGGAGGTTGCGTGGACCTCCCGAGCGACCGCCGTCACTCATCCCAATTGTACAACTGTTAACGAACCCTAAGGTTCTTACTAATGGGTAGAACCCATATCTGACATCTTGTACAAGTAACATCTGTCCCAAGGACCTTTACAGCTGGTACATATTCCCGAAGGAAAACTGTTCACTTTACTGTTCATAAATCTTTCAGTAAATCTTGTTCATAACTTAACATATATCATACATTTGTTTATGTATATAAAAATATAGTAAACGCTTGCCAAATGATATATCTTTGCTTTTACTGAAATATATCTTAACACATATATCATGCCTTTGTTTATGTATAAAAATATAGTTAACGCTTGCCAAATGATATATCTTTGCTTTTACTGAAACATAGCTTATCATAAAATACATCTTACTTTCTGAAACATGGCTTATCATATATATCATGCCTTTGTTTATGTATATGAAAATATAGTAAACGCTTGCCAAATGATATATCTTACTTTACTGAAAACATACTAGCACATATATCATGCCTTTGTTTATGTATATGAAAATATAGTAAACGCTTGCCAAATGATATATCTTTCTTTACTAAAATCATACTTTTGCCTCTTTTAAACCTTTCACTAAAACATAGCTTTTCTCTTCAGTTTATAATATATAAAATATAATAAACACTTTTCACTAAGTATGCACACCACCCCTAAAGAAGGCAAAAAGGGGATTAGAACTCACCTGGTATCTAAGCTGCAATGGTCTACTGGATCTCACACAATCTGAACAATCATAAAAATTTGACACTTATCAGACTTAACTCGACGCTAAACGGTTTAACCACTCTAACATACTGACTTTACTTAATCAGTCCTGATGCCTGCGCACTTAGCAAGTGCGCAGACTTCCCTTCCTGCGCACTTAGCAAGTGCGCAGGCCCCTCTTCCTGCGCACTTAGCAAGTGCGCAGGTTCTCCTTCCTGCGCACTTAGCAAGTGCGCAGGCTCCTCTTCCTGCGCACTTAGCAAGTGCGCACGACCTGTTCTTGGCCAAAAACCCTAACTTTCGCATTCGGGTCTGATCACTTCAAGATCCCGAACCTGTTTGCATTCAAAACGTTCGTTTTCCATTAAGGAACTCAAATCTAGGCTTATCTTTCAGTTTCATCCGTTCAAACATAACCCTTTCACCCAAAACCCGAAAAACCCAAAAATGAACTAAAACTCAGATCTAGGAGAATCGGTTACGTGTAATCACTTCCTTTTCGTTGCTAAACACCCACGAGACTCTTGCTAACGATCCTTGAGGTTCTAATCCAAAAACCGGGACTTTCTCTCTCTAGACTCTCTCTCTCCTCTCTCTAGAATCCGAAAATCTGGATGGAAATGGGGCTTTTGGGCAGGTCTTGAGGTTTATAAGGGCCCAAACTTGCCCCTTTCGGCCCATACACCCCGGCCCAAGCCCGCTTCCCTTTTCCTTATTAAAGTTTTAATTTTCTCGTGAATTCTTTCGCCTTCTAAAACTCGGGATGTTACATTTCGGTTGCTTGTGCTTCTGAAGTATTCTCTTGAGTATCATCCTGTACATTTCTGTAACATTCACTGATTCATTTTCTTTCAACTTTGTACCTTCTTTCTCATGTTTATCATGTGTTTTCTCTCTTTCTGATTCAATTACAACCGGTACTACATTTTCAATCTCCGCTTCAGATATTTGATTGTTACCGTCATTAGCAGGTTGTTCATCTTCATGAATCACATTATCTTGACTTGCACCAACATTAATACCAACACCACCATCATTACCATCATCACCATCTTCACCATCATCACCACCAACACCATCATCACCATCAACATCACTATTCATTATATCATCCACTGCATCATCTATATTGAATTCTGGATCTGGATCATCAACTGTCATATTTGGAAATAAAGGAGTTACTGTTCCACTGAACTTGCTTCTCTCTCTAACATTGTTCATGCTGCTAAAAATCACTTCTTGCATCTGATCCAATGGTAATTCAATTCTGTCATTTGGTAAATCTGGCAGCAATGTATTAATAATCATCTGAACAAATCTTGGATACATCAAGAACTTGTAATTTTGCCTTGGTCCAACAAAGTTGCTTATCATTGACTCAAATATCATCCTTGAAAAGTTGAAACGTCTATAAGTTGCTAGACACACTAAAGCTTGGCTGAACACTTCACCAATCTGATCAAAATCCGCAGTTCTTGGACTCATACAGTGAATAAGTATATGAACCAAGTACCTCCATTACTTTCCAAGCATGGTTTTAGTGACTTGTCTTCTTTCAAAGTTACCTTCGTATCCCATTGACCTCACTATTCCCATTACTCTTGTATAACTGATTTTGGGTAGTTTGGTGAATCTCTAAAATTCAACACTTCTCTTATAACTTGTTCAGTCACTTTGATCTTTTTGCCAGCTACTGTGCTTTCAATCCATATATCTTTGTTCACATGGCTATAAACGACGTTATCCAAAAACTCTCTAACTTGATTCTCGAACACTTGAACTTGAGTTGAAATTGCTGTATTAATTCTTGATCTGTTTAATAACCTTACAATCTCTTCATACCCTCTAGATTTTCTTGTTTCTGATGTAAGACATGCACAGATATTGTGCCTAGGCTCAAACTTCAGCCGATTCATGCCTAAACAAATAAGATTTCAAAGATTAGAAAATTTTGAAATTTCTGAAAACATTCTCAACTCCGAAGATTTCGATCAAAAACTCTCAGTCGAAAACACTTTTCGATCGAAAACTCAGAACAAAATAAATTCCAACTTTGAATTTTTCCAACCGAAAACCCTTAAACAAACTATTTTTCGATCGAAAAATCAGATTTAATAAAAATTTCAAACTTAAGGGAGTTCGATCAAAACTTGGATCAAAATCACTTTTCGATCAAGAAATCTTTTCGGACAGATCAGTGACTCTTCATTTCCATCCGGAAAAGATTTCGGTCCATTCAAAGACTTTTCGATCCAATCATCAGAGATTTCGGGCAACTCATATTCAAAATTTAAAACTAAGGCCATGGATCTACCCTAGATACCTCTACGAGTCATGAAAACATACCTTGATGATCGAAAACACATAAGAAACTCGATGTCGTCACAAACACGGGATTTCGCTCGAAAACCTTGAACTTCGTGAAAATCGCCGAACACTCAATCGGAAACTGAGAATGGTGGTGAAATGTTTTTGATTGAAATATCCAAAAATATAGCAAACAGGATTTCGACCGGAAATGATTTCGGACAAAAACTTTTTACTTGTGAAATTTTAAATTTTGTTTTTCTTTATCCAATCCTGATATCATTAAGACCTGTTCCAAAATTTTAATGCAAAACACACGAAAAAAACACACACATAGTTTTTTCAGAAAATCCAGCCTTTTCACATGTTGATAAACTGAATTGACATAGGATCACAAATGCACACTGTCTTAATCACACTTCATATCAAGTTAGGATCTACTAAGTTCAACATTGATTGCCAGTATATTAATCCATATAAACTCATGCATCGTGTTTCAGCAAATACAGTGTGACAGTTAAGGTAAGATTAATCAATACAATGTGTACCCCACAATCGAGATGGAAAGAACTGAGAATCAACACAAAATTTCTTCAAATCATGATCCAATCACCGCATGAAGGTAGCGTTCTTAGCACAGGAAAAATAATCCAAGTGGATTTGATTGGAATCATATTGATTCGAAATCATTTTGATTCATAGTCTTGGTTTCTAAGATAGTGAGCATGGAATCATAATAATTTATATGAGATGTGGAGAGTATATATGAAGAATCGAGAATGAATATGTTGTGAATCTGATTGATTCGGGTATGCTGATATCCGTGAGATATTGGATATGTTAATTGAGATAACGAATGATTCAAAGGGCGAAACAGACTGACTTCCTGGTTTCCATTCGAGATTTTCACCAGAACCATCAGCTGTATGAAGGTGTTTAACTCTAAATCATATATTTAACGGATATAGTCAATAGAGCAAACAAATTGTACTAAGAACTCATCAAGATCCTGGTTTCATGGTATGACTAGATTCACTTTGCATTTGAATGATGAAAGTACCGATATTCGATGTGGGTAAAACACAAAGATTGCAAGTTAGTTAATCACACAAATATTGCCTAATTTATACATGCAGAGCCTACCGACATATCAATAACTGTAACCGATGTCACCATCATATCCAATTCATGCGTAAGCTCAGTATACAAATATACTATCATTTCCTATCTGCAAGTCAACCAGTCACATCATTTATCACAAATGCATTTTATATCACTTTCAACATATTTCTTTTTCTTTTATTCTCCCCCTAAAATTGTGATGCAATTTATTTATACTAAAACAAAGTCTAAACCTATCATAATCATAACACACAAGCACACACATTTAACACAATTTTAATACTAAAAGAAAATCTTTTTAGGAACAAAAAAAATGGTCTTTCAATCAAAATAAAACCTTTTTAAAAAAAAAAAAGAAAACATCAATTAAATTAGAATACTAAAAAAGATATCATCCCCAACATTTCTACCAGAGAGTTAAACCGATCAGTTGAAAGTGCTTTTGTAAAAATATCAGCTTTTTGCTCTAAGGTATCAACGTGGACCACCTTAATCAGACCATTAGCAAAACAATCGTGAATAAAGTGTAACCTGATTGCAATATGCTTTGTTTTTAATGCTGAATTGGATTCTTTACTATACCCAGCACAAATTCATTGTCACAGTAAATTAGGGTCTCCAAGAAGTTGATTCCAAAGTCCATAAGTTGATGTTGAATCCAAATAACCTGTGAACAACAGCTCGAAGCAGCTGTGTATTCTGCCTCGGCAGTTGAAGTGGACACATTTGTTTGTTTCTTGCATTGCCATGACACTAACCTCTCCCCCAAAAACTGACATCCACCAGATGTGGATTTCCTGACTAAACTGCATCCACCATAATCACTGTCAGTATAAGCATAAAAATTAAATTCAGTATCAGATGGATACCACAAGCCAAGGTTAACATGACCCTTAAGATACTGCAAGATTCTCTTGACCACTGATTCATGGGATACTTTGGGAGCAGACTGACATCGAGCAAACGACAAAAATAATATCAGGTCTACTTGTAGTCAAATACATCAATGAGCCAATCATGGAGCGATACACCTTTTGATTAACTTCAACACCTGATGGATCCAATGTGAGAGGTTCCTGAGGAGCTATGGGTGTGGATGCTGCCTTGCAATCATTCATGTTGAATTTTGTCAAAATATCCTTAACATACTTCACCTGATGAATAAGAATTCCAGCATCAGATTGTTCCACCTGCAATCCCAGAAAGAACTGCATTTAGCCCAGTAAACTCACTTCAAATTTGAGCTTCATGACTGTTTCAAACTCACGATAAAGATTCTCGTTTGTCGAGCCGTAGATAATATCATCAATGTAGATTTGAACAATCAGGAGATCAGAATCAATCTTCTTCAAAAATAATGTCTTGTCTATGGTGCCACGAACAAAACCATTTGATGTAGGATGTGTTGACAAGGTTTCATACCAAGCACGAGGCGCTTGATGCAAACCATACAAAGCTTTATCGAGTTTATACACCTGGAACGGATGATCAGGATCTTCAAATCCAGGTGGTTGATTGACATATACTTCTTCCTTAACAACCTCATAAAGAAATACAGTCTTCACATCCATTTGATATACCTTAAACTTCATGAACTAAGCATAGGCTAGAAAAATACGAATAGCCTCGATCCTAGAAACAGGAGCAAAAACATCATCATAATCCAACCCTTCTTCCTGATAAAATCCTTGAACTACAAGCCGAGCTTTGTTCTAAACCACAATACCACGATCTTCTTTCTTGTTTCTAAACACCCGTTTAGTTTCGATCAGGTACTTTCCTTTAGGAAGATCCACAAGATGCAAAACATTAAGCTTCTTGAACTAAAGTAGTTCCTCTTGCATTGCTTCAATCCAGTTTGAATCTTGAATAGCAATTGTCACATTCTTTAGTTCCTCTTGCGATAAAAAGCATGAATATAGACAAACGTTGATATTTCCTTATTGGCTTCTTGTTTTAACACCTTCTTCAATCGGACCAATAATGTTTTCAACTGGATGAGCTGAATGAATTCTAAGATTTGGAGTTTCATCAACCTGAACTGATTCTGGCATATTAGTGACATTAACCTCAGGGGATTGGTCACTTGAATCATCAACACTAGAAGAAATTGATTGGTTAGCATCCACAGTTGGAGCATTAGAACTCTCTGACTGATCTTCATAAACAATTGGTTCTTCATTAGTAATCGGAACTTGGACTTCAGAATCAACATTTGTAACTGAAATTTCAATAGGTTCTTCTTGTGTCTGAGTAGAGAAAGTAACAGCATCAGAACTTTCATTTTGAATCGTCACTTGTTGAGGACCAACCATGAAGTCGTGAGCAGTTTGATCAAGTCTTGTTGAAGACTCATCAACTGAATTTGAAGAACTTGCACCATCCAATTCACATAACGATTGTTTATTAAAAGTCTTGAAAATCACATCCGCATCAAAGAACCATTCTGGCCCATTTTGAACAGGAGGAACATTCGATTCCTGCCATTCCACATAATAAGATTCTTGAACAATTTCCTTCTCTTGTTGTAAACTCTAAACGCTTTCTGATATGAAGAATATCCCAAGAAATAATATTCGTCGCCAACTGCTGCAAACTTTGGCAACGAATCTTGAGTGTTCAGAAGAGTGCAAGAGCATCCAAACGCTCGAAAGAACTTGATGTACGGGTTCCTTTTGAAAAATAACTCATATGAAGTCTTTGTATGCTGCTTCACCATGAGAACTCTATTTAATACATAACACGTCGTGTTTACTGCCTCCGCCAAGAAAATAATGGGTAATTTTGAATCTACAAGCATTGTACGAGCAGCCTCAATTAGAGTTCTATTCTTCCTTTCAGCCACTCCATTTTGTTGCGGAGTCCTGACTGCACTAAAATGATGAGTTATGCCTTTTTCTGCACAAAAAAAATTTATCAGTTTATTTTTAAACTCAGTTTCATTATCACTGCGAATAATTGACACTTTGCTATCACAGTTGTTTTCAATACGTTTGACAAATTCAACTATTATTTCAGGTGTCTCATCCTTTGTTGCAAGGAAAAACACCCAAGGAAATCTAGAAAAATCATCTATGATAACAAGATAGTAAGATTTATTCGTAATACTCTTAGCTCAAATATGACCAAATAAATCCATATGAATAAGAAATAAAGGTCAAGTAAATGTCGTCATGGTCTTCCTAGGATGGGATTTCTTGTGCTGTTTTCCTTTTGCACAAGACATACAACTCTCTTGAATAATGAATTCTTTTCTTGGCAATCCTCGCACCAGATCCTTATGAACCAAATTGTTCATGTTTTTCAAATTTACATGTCCCAATCTTCTATGCCACAAATATGACTCAGAGCCGGTGGCCTTTGACAACAAACAAGATACGCTTACTGGTGTTGAATGGTCATTCATATCAACCACATAAGTGTTGAATTTTATTGGAGCTCTCATCAATATCATATCTTCAGGAATAACCAGTCCTAGCTTTAAGAATAAACACTCCTTTGCTGTAAAGTGGACCGGTATATCTTTATCACATACTTGCGAGACACTTTGCAGATTAAACTCCAACTGTGATACATAGTTGACTTTCTCAAGAGTTATTAAGTCATTTGAAACTGTTCCCTGACCAGTTATCTTCCCACCTTTTTTATCTCCAGCAAAAGCAACGAAACCACCTTCAAAGGATCGAAAATCATTTAAAATCTCTCTTTGTCCCGTCATATGCCTTGAGCAACCGCTATCAACATGCCAAGCATTATTAATAGTCATCCCGGTTTGACTCTGCATAATTCAAGACAACTTAATGAGAAACAGGTACCCAAATCATCTTTGACCCGGGCTGACTTCGGCTTTATACAGTCTTAGTCACAACGACTTGTTCCTTCAAATTCTCAACATTCTTTGTTCCAACAATATGTGAAGTTTGTTCATTTTTAATTTCCAAAAACAACCAACACTTTTTCCATATTTCTTAGTAAATTTTTCTTTTGCAAAATAGCTTGGTTGGTTACTTTTTTTCATATATCGTGGACTGTTCTGGACATTTTTGCCACAAACTTTGGCAACATATAATCACGACCTGTATTTGAATAAAATTCACTATGATCCCTAGAAAGCATATAATCACGACTGTAACAATGAATCACTCCGGACTCTGACACTTTATCGTTTTCAGACGCCTTCTTGTTGACATGACTTTTTGATCTTTCTTTGTAAACTTTAAAATTTCTACCGAAATGTCCAACTTGACCACAAGTAAAGCAATTGTAGCTTTTAGTCTTTGACTTTGACTTTGATTTAGAACACTCGCCTATTTCAAACATACATTGTCCTTTATCACTCTTTGACGAACACACATTCTTTACTAACTTCCCTTTGCTTTGAACAGGCTTATCGTTGACATCAATGAACATGTCTTTGACATCAACTGGTTTGCCTTTAACACTCGCTTTATTTGACACTTTAATCTCACTTTGAATCTTTGTCGGTGCACTAATTTTAATTTGGACATACTTTTTACTTTCTTGATCACTCATAAGTATATAATTCCCAGGAGCTATGTAATCATCTTTCTTAGGCTTTTTGTGAGAGAGATCGTAGTCTTGAATCAATGGATTCCCAAATTTATCTAACACGACATCTTCAGCTAGATATGAGTCTTTGTGAATTGGAATATATTCTCTAGATGTGTACACCACTTTATCAAAAAAAAGTGGATGTAGATGACACCTCGAACACACAATCATAATCATAACAATCATATTTAGTATTACAAGCAGAAACATTTAAAGTATTTTCATCAAAAACATTGTTAGCACGTGACTTAACAAACTTGTTTGCAATACATGTATCAACCACAAATTGTCTACAATCCCTTATTGTCTCTCTCACACAAACTTTATTGAATTCACTAAAACTCCTCACATCATCAACTGAAACCTTCTCATCTACATGACGTGTGTTATTTGCTGCACTAACATACAAGTCATAAAAATTAGAGTTATCATCTCTAAGTAAATCATTTGAAACATGAGGTTCAGGAAAGGTTCGAAATGATCAGGATGAGGTACCGCTTTGTAACCAACACCATCTTTAATAAAACAACTTCTTTGCTTATCAACACAATTTTCTAAAATTTTTCTTTGCATACCCCATTTAGAAATCAAAACCCTTTCTTTATAAGATCAGATTGGGCAGCAATAAGTTTGTCTGTAAGATCCTTGATTAACACATCCTTTTTTTAAGTATTCTTTAAAGTTCATGTTATCTTTTAACAAAGCATTGATTTTTCTAGTGTAGGTGACCTCATTCTGTTTTAATTCCTTATTTACCATTTTTAATTTATCATTTTCAGCAATCAAAAATGTGTTTGCTACATGATAATTCTGCATTTTCTCAATATAGTCAAAGAACATATGAATGAATCATCATCAGAAGTTACCTCACTATCAGATGAAATTTCCTTAGAAGTAGAAGCTGCTGCTTTGCCTTTGTCATCAGATTTCAAAGCACAATCACTTGCTTCTGTCTTTTTAGATACTCCAATTTCTGCCATCAAGGCTTCATCAAACTCTTCTTGAGCATCTCCAATCTCAGACTCCCATTCACAGTTGCTCAGCTGTTTTGACATCAAAGCAGTTAGAGTTTTCTTGGATTTCTCATCCTATCAATCAGTTCGATTAGCTTCACTCCATTACCATCAATTTTCTTCTTTTTCTCCTTCTGACACTCTCTAGCAAAGTGTCCAAGTTGCTGACAGTTATAACATCTCAGCTTTGCCTTATCAAAACCAACTTTCTTTCCGAACTGCAGCTTATCCTTTCCAACCTTCTGAAGATACTTCTTATCCCTTACAGCAATCATAGCCATTTGCCATTGTAAATCCATATATTCTAAATCATTAGGATTTATTTGCACAAGATCCTCATCATCCAGAACAGCTGGTTGCAACTTTCCAGTAACAAAAGCATCATCACTGCTCATAAATGCTCCAAACAATGCAATCTGATCCTCAGGAATATGACAGTTGCTTTTCCCTTTTCTCCAGTAGAATGTTCTGTACCATAGCAACCTTTACCCTTCTTTGTCTTTGACCCACTGCTCCCTTCACCACTCCCTGAAAACAATGATGCATTAGCTGAACTTGAACCATTTGGTTTGTCAGAATTGTTCAACTCCCTTTTCTTTACATCGAGTTCATATGACTCCAATAAGCAGATTATGTCATCAAGAGACTTGCTTTTCAAATCTGGAGTTGTATTCTTTATCAGCATGCACGGTATGCTCCAGCTGTTAGGTAAAGAGTCAAGTAGCTTCTTACACAAGTCATACTCCTCAAACTTTACACCCATCTTCCTCAGCCTGTTGATCATGGTAGTAAACCTTGTGACTTGCTCACTCAGAGATTCATTTTTCTTGTAATTGAACATATTGTACTGCTTTAGTAACAGATCAGTGCGACTTTCTTGAAGTGCTGCATTTCCCTCAAACCTAAGACACAGTGCATTCCATAACCCTTGCGATGTCTCATGCTGCTCAAAATTGAGATATAGTTCAGTTGGAAGAGCTAAAATAATTGATCCCAATGCTCTATTATCTCTATCAATTAGCTTCTTATCTTCCTCAGTATACAAGTCTGGATCGGCTATTGGAACTATACCATCAGCATTAGCAGCTTTAGGCACATGAGGACCTTTGACAATAGACTCCCATAGAGTATGCTCAGTAAACCTGAAGTAAGCTTTCATCATTATTTTCCAGTTTGAGAACTTCGAAGTGGACTTCAGCATAGGTGGCGACTTTCCCACAACTCGCTCAGTATCGTACACCTTTCCCGCCATGCACAAACACAAGTAAACGTAGATCAAAATTCTGAAAATATTCCAAGTAACAACTTTTAGATCAAAAACTTTTCCGATCGAAAACTTTTCGGTCAAGACTTTTTGGTTGAAAAGTCAGAATTTGGGCACTAGAGATTTCGGATACTTCTGAGATTTTGGACACACTTTTCGGTTGGAAAAACTGCTGACCAAAAAGACTTTTCAATCGAAAAGAGATTTTGGATCCTTCAACAAGACTTTTCGATCACTTCTTTCCAAGAACACCAAAAATCAACCTGCAACTTCCCGAATGAAAAATCAGACCTCCAAATCAATTGCAAACTTCATCTCCATCAATTTTGACTGAGAAAACTCAAAAATGGTGTGGAATAACACTCTGATTCGATAACAATTGTTGAAAAACCACTTGAATATCATGAGCTATAACCGAAAGCTCTGATACCACTTGTGAGTCTCTCTAATCCAGTGATAATCAAGTGTCAAGCACTTTGTAACTCTCTTGGAAAGGCGGAATCAATCCAAGATCAACAATACCCAAACGAATCGAATCAAACACTAATAAGAACGAAAACCACCACATAAACGATATACATCATCAAACGAATAGATTCCATTGATAAAACTTGTAATTACAATGACTAAAACTTGAGAAATTGTGATTACTACTGATCTGATCAAAAAGCACAAAACATGAAAATTGGTAATCACTTCTCTACAAGTTCAAACAACAAACTATATAAAGTAAAAGGATTTCGATCGAAATCTTCGTCCGAAAACGTTTTCGACCAAAATACATTTCGACCGAAAATTTAGAACTTGTACAATTTTGATCTAACTCTTGATTTCTATGGACTACTAGGTTCCAACACCAGTTGTGACACCCAGCATTTCAGGACAAAAGCCATATTCATAATTACACGTTCATACTTTATATTTCCTGGTTTATTGTTTGACAAAGTATTGTCAAGGAGTCTAGCAAAGGAACACACTATATATATTTTAGTAATTTTTAAAATTACTAAGAATAAACAATGATAACCCGCAAGGTACGTTCATTGGTGATTAACAAGATTTTATATAAATAAAGTCTAGTGACGCGTTATAATATAAAAACTTAAATATTGGTGACTGAACTCTTAAAAGTTGACGTCTAAATGTTTATTACATGACGTTAAGTTATTTTTATGTGTATACATGTATATTATAGTTAAAATATTAACTATGCCGGGTTTAACTAGAAGATTATTAAAACTAGTCAAGATACAAAATACATAAAGTTACTCGATCATAAAAAGTCATACACCTGGTATACACTACCTAAGTACCATCTACCTAAACATTGTAATGATGACAAATGAGGTGACAACACCAATGTGGTGCCACCCACTAGTCATCACAAATCCCATCACCATACTTGTGTCATAATGGTCAAGTGAAAAGTCCATACTTGTTCATGCTTAGTAATGATGACTACTTGATTTGACAAGACCCAACCCCCATGCTTAGTAATGATGGCTACTTGATTTGGCAGGATCCAACCCCCATGCTTAGTAATGATGGCTACTTGATTTGACAACACCCAACCCCCCTCATACTTACCCCATGTGGCCGAAATATGTGGGGGCCACCCACATGTCCTCACCCATCCCATCATCATGATTAGTGTCATTAGAGCCCATGCCTACTCGAGTATTGATAAGAATAACATCAAATCCACCATTATTAGTCATAATTTTGTTCAATACAACACTCAACCTCCATTCATTATATATATCAATATATGTACACACACACAAACACATTTACTCTTTAAAGTTCAAGAACAAAAAGTTAGAGAGTTAAGCTAGAGAATTTGGATATCCAAGGAGTTCTTGAAGGTTCAAGGGTCGGTTTCGCTAGTATATCGAGTCATCACCATCTTCTACTCGTGATTCTTCACCTAGCTTTGTCTAGCGGTATGAAACCGACACGAATCTTTATTTTCATCTTTATTCTTGTTTAAAGCTTGATGTTCACCATGAAAATAAAGGATTTAAAGAGTTAAAGAGATTTTATAAAAAGTTTAACTTATTAAGTTTTAAAACTACGGTTTTGTACAAATATATATATGGTCGAAATATCATGTATATATGTATATGTTGTTTGATCACATGATGATAAGATTAGGTTTTAAGTTGAAATCATGTTTAATAATCTAAAAGGGGTAGATTAATACTTGATGAAAACTAAAATATATATATATACATACATGTATGTAAAATCATGGATTGTATGTATGTAAAAAGGGTATTGTTAAAGATTATTAAGTTAGAAATGATAAAGTGTACACTTACATGAACAAGAATAAAGGTATATATATGTATGTATATGCGTGTACAAGAGCCAAAGATGTACATATATATGTGTACGTATATAGTGATGTTGATCCGAAGTTCTTAAATAGATAAATATGTGTATATACATATGAAAATCAAAAATGAATATATATATACATGTTTAGAAATGTTATATATGGAAATCAAAATATATCTATGCATGAAATCTAAGATGTTCGGGTTAACAAATAAGATATTCATGGTACATAGAAAAGCATATTTGAGCATGTGTTGAAATGTGGATATACTCGTATGCATGTATTGGTAAAAATATAAATACATGACGAACCTAAACAGGTTAATAAATGTCGTTCGGAACAAGTATTTGCATGTGGACACGTTAACATGGTTTATGTGTGCGTATGATAATGGACATGCATAGAACATACTTGAACGATATTTATGATTTTATATAATTATTAGTAAAAAATTAATTATATGTTCATACGTGATCATAATATAAATATATTATGAGTTATCGCAAAAATAATATTTATTTTTGGTACATATAACAAGTCACCAATATGGAAACATAATATTTTCTCGGAAAATTCATAAACGTCTAGACTAGGAATAATAATCACCAACGAGTCGTCAAATGAAAACACAGTTTTACTAAACAAAGACGTACTTAACGGGATTCATTAAGTCGGGTGAACAAATTGCATTTAAGACAGGTAGTCTTAACACATTAGTACCCTTGTGTGATTAGTGTACGGATAGACAGGAACTTTTAGCACACTGTTATTTGCTAGGATTTCATCGGACACAAGGTGAGTTTCACAGCCACTTTTTGCTTTTTAATGTTTTGTAAACTGCGAGGGAGAAACATACTTACATATTATGTATTAAATTATTGTTTAATACATTTGGAAACTTTATTGTTTTATACACTTGAGAAAACATTGCAAACATTTTTTATATGATAACAAGGAAACAAGACACTAACATTATGTTGTACAGGAGGAACAATATAGCGCTTAAAGTCCCCGGATTAACACTTTTTGTAACCATTAGCTATGGTCTTAGTCTAGGATTCTATAGATAGTACTATTGGGGGTGACGCCCGGGGGTCCACATGGCCGAATGACCGCATATTGTTTTATTCTCGTGGTTTAGCGAGGGATGGGCATTCATTTGTCATGGTTTGGTTACGGTTTAATGTACGAACATAGGTATTTGTAAGCCTAGCTAGCTTACGAATGGATCAATAAAACTTGTTTCGTTTATCATATGCGTTTAGAATTATTGTACTTATTTATGATGGTAATGTCATGGGCAATGTTTTCGGGTAAAACTACTTATTTTATGACGGTTAAGTCATGGATACGTTTTCGGGTGAAAACTACTTATTTTATGACGGTTAAGTCATGGATACATTTTCGGGTGAAAACTACTTACTTTATGACGGTTAAGTCATTGATACTTTTCGGTGAAAACTACTTATTTTATGACGGTTAAGTCATGGATACGTTTTCGAGTGAAAACTACTTATTTTATGACGATTAAGTCATTGATACGTTTTCGGGTGAAGACTACTTACTTTACGACGGTTAAGTTATGGATACTTTTTCGGTGAAAACTACTTATTTTATGACGGTTAAGTCATGGATACATTTTCGGGGAAAACTACTTATTTTATGACGGTTAAGTCATGTATACGTTTTTCGGAAAAACTAGTTATTTTTATGACGTTAAGTCATGTATACGTTTCTAGGGAAAACTACTTATTTTTATGACGCTTAGGTCATGGATACGTTTTCGGGGAAAGCTACTTATTATTTATAACGGTTAAGTCATGTAAAGTTTTTCGGGGAAAACTACTTAGTTTTATGACGGTAAAGTCATGTACATGTTTTCACGAAAAACTGTTAGCACTGATATAACTAACTCTGTGAACTCACCAACCTTTATGTTGACACTTTCAAGTATGTTTCTCAGGTAACCCTTAGCCATGGCACGGTTGGAATAGGCTAGCTATGTTTGATCAGTTCCTAGTAGCTCGAAGGACATAAAATATCAAGTCTCAAGTCTATCATTGATCTAGAAGAACTTAAATCATTGTATTACTTAGTTTTAGTAATTGTATATGTATTCAAGTCTTAGAAATCACTATTACAGCTTCCGCTATCGTGTAATGAACCAATCGTTGCAACCTGTATTTATTTGTTAAGTAAATAAATTTGGGGGTGTGACAGATTGGTATCAAAGCAATGGTTTTAGAGAATTAGGTTTCCTTAGTGACACCTAGGCTCTAACCGGACTCATTTAAGGACCAAGATTTCTAAGACTTGCATCACACTAAGAACACCTAAGACTTGAGTATGGGAATTCCAACTGTTGCCGAATAACTTGTGTAGACTATTAGTGTATGGAGTTACACTAGGGTATCATTAGCTACACTAATGCATAATACAATTACATGGCACATGTAACTAACACTTAACACGAACAACGACGTGGAAATAATAAACACATAAAACGTTTTCCAACAAAGTGTTTCTGTTCGGATTACGAATTAAGGATAACGGGTCCTCAGTACACTACAACCCTAGAAGATCGAGTTATGAGCTGAGCTTGGGCGATGCGGTAGTAATCGTCAGCTACCGATCTTGGTACCACAACAGGCTGAACCCGTACTAGGACCTGTACCGATACCTGTACCACACCTACAACTACTCCAGTCGTGGAGGCAGCTTTCTTTTTTACATATGTGCGGTGTAAATACTCTCCTTCATAAGTTGCCGGATCGGATGCCTAGACTTTCGCCATGAGATATAGCAGACAGGATTGCCCAGATAGAAGGGAATCAGAGGTGGATAAGCAGGACTAAATGGGAGAGAACTTCAAGGGTCAGGAGACCCAGACATTCATCAGGATCACGTGGATCCATACGTACATACAGACTTGGAGCATGAATTGCTCGACATTGATTTGAGGATCTCTGCCCTACACATAGTGCCTGGCTTCCATAAACATTTTATTCTTGAGACACACTAGTGGTGCCTCTCTACCATTAACCACATCCGGCAACAGCCATATTCGGCAGATTCATGAGTATTGGTACACATAATTAAGAGTAATCCGATAGAATAATACAAACTCCTGCACAAGTGTGTAAACACGATCTAATGAACATTTCAAATCCCATTGATTTAAAAGCTGGGGATAGAGGGAACACTACAGGGATCATGCAAAGTAAATTATCATTATGGGTGCACACGTAATTATAATTTGTAGTGCATGGGAACTTTAGTGAGTCTTGCTGTCCAAGCTAATGATCAACCCATGTTCTCGGTCACTTGATTAAGGATTGGATCTTAACAAATCGGACTTCTCAATTAGGTGTTCACAAAGCATTCTCCTAGTTTTGGATGAACGAGAGAAATTCAAATTGAATTCAACC
Organism: Smallanthus sonchifolius; assembly: GCA_023525975.1. Lineage (NCBI taxonomy): Eukaryota > Viridiplantae > Streptophyta > Magnoliopsida > Asterales > Asteraceae > Smallanthus > Smallanthus sonchifolius. Next base: position 94,809,615 of record CM042019.1, read on the forward strand.
AATCCTTAGTGAGTCCTGAACGACGAAGGAATTCGCACATTCATTCTTTGAGATTCTACTTGTCAGGAAGGCTTCAAATTGAGCGTTACCACAACTAACACTTATAATAATTACACAATTATTGTGGGATATTATAGCGTAATCTCAGGATCCATCAAATAGTTCAGTCTCACAATTGCTTGAAAGTTACGCCAGGAGTTCTATGCACTAACTTCAATAATGGGGCAGAAGATTATTCTGACCCGCATACACATGGCACCTAAGGGATATTGTGGAAGCTCGACATGAGACAAGTAGGTAATCTGACATTTCAAGATATTGGTCAAACAGGGTTGCTCTCACAACATTTGACATTCAGTACACCTTTAAGTCTTACTATTCTTTCGGTGATGAACCGTGATTTATTCTCAAGTGAATGCCAAATAAACCTAAGTGTGGACTAACGACTATTGTCGCAATAACAGAAGGACGACGTACAAAACTCTTAAAGGAGTCCCAAATGCGGAATTTCTTGCTAATCTCATTAGCTCATGATATGCATAAGGGACGCAAGCATGAGTTGTTCACAACAGACCACTGTCCACAAGGATTCGAGAAGGATAGTTTGATACCCTTTGTACCCACACTTTCCCAAAGATCATCTTGTTGAATGGATCCTAGTTTTCAGCCTAGAGGAGAGGCGTGGTCACCTCCCTCACTTCGAGTTTTCTATAGATAAGGAGCTCTAGGGCATCTATTGTTAAGAAATGACTTCTTAACGCAGGCTCAGGAAAAATACAAAATTTTGATGTTTAACACTCATTACCTCAATGTTATGACCTGAGTCTTTGTACTAAGGACTTTAGGCTAGGACCGGTAAGAGTGGAATACCTAATGGTAAGTCACCAAAGTACCATTCGAACGCCAGGGAAATGCAGACACATTGTATGACTAGTAGCTGGCCATCAACCCTTTCTGTCAACTTAATGGGTTGACAAACCCATAGACCATTTTGGGGAAAGCACTAATTCGATGAGACCATTCTCACAGTATCGCTATTCGTTTCCTCACCTAAACGGAATGTGAATATTCCAAACAAACATAGAACTTCGTATGGCTTACATACTTCGAGAGTATGGTGGTCAAGCCATGAGTTTACATATCGAAAGTTACAACCCAAAGGCTGGTCTGCCTCGGAAAGGTGGTACAAGCAAAGGGTAAAGTGGTGATTAGACTCGAACTTTGCTAGTAAGAGCACACAGGGAACTTTGAAATATTAAATCCATTATGACCCATTTTAATGGAAGATCCTAGATAACACGAAACCTGAAATAAGAATAAAGTCTTAGTCCGAGAAAATGCTTTCGAAAAGCATAAGAGGGACAAACATAAAGTTTCGTTTCAATATTGTATCATTACTACACGATCTTCAACTGAAACTTGAACATCTCGTCAAGCAATTATTTTCTAAGATCTATAGAGATCGGGCTATTGTGCATCATAGTGCGTAGATGAATAGAGAGTATGAGTCATCATACACTCAAGATTCTCAGGAACTATTTCTTTCATTATCAGGAATGAGTATCACATAACTCCATCATATTGAGGGTAATCGAATAAGGGGATCTTGCACAACTAATATCAATAGCCAGAGATGAGTATCTCAGGCACTATTTCTTTCATTATCAGGAATGAGTATCACATAACTTTCTTTTCTTCTTCATCAAGTTTAGAGATAGGCTTGGGAACTTCCTCATCAAGGTAAGTGTATGTGGGATGCTTATAGCCCTCTAGAATGGGTATCCACAATGAAGAATCGGTATAAGAAATATAATGTTCAAAGCGTGCTTTCCAGTTTGAATAATCATTTACATTAAGCAGCTTTGGGGGTTTCTGTGGGGTTTCGATCTCGTTGTCATAGTTCAGAAGGTTACTGAGGTTCTGAAGATTTGAAATGGTGTAACACTTAGTCAAATTTCAGAAAAGTCAAAGAAACTTGTGCACTTGTCTCTGGCATTGCGCACTTAACAAACCTAGTCTTGCGTATTTAGAATTTGCTCTTGCAGGAGTAAATGATAAGTACACAGGAGATCAATTAAGTACGCAGCAAGTATGGTCTTGCGTACTTAGTAAGTACACAGCAAGACTGTACTTGTTGCCAAATAAGGTAAGTACGCAGGTCACTTTTTCACCAACTCTCACCAACTTTTTCCGGTCACTGGGAATCACCGGAGATGGAAGAAATCGAAAAATTGACCAAACGAAATGAGCCAAAAGGTCAAAAACTCGTTTCTAACCAACCTTTGATGCTCAAAACACTCAAATACACAACAAAAGTCGGTTTTTGAGTGATTTTTGCTTCTAAAATAGTGCTCAAGAGCTACCCCTATTTTATCACAAAAATCAACAAAAACACACTTTTGCTTGCAAAAACTCTGTAGGATGTGCAGAAGATGCTCCTAACACACTCACAACACTCGAAATCAAGAGCTATGCTCTGATACCACTTGTAGGTCCCCGGGTGTCTCGGATCGTTACATGTGGGTGTGTGACTAGTCGGACCGGGTGCGGAATGCCCGTGACTAGGTGGAGAATCAAACAACACAAAGTAAACTGACAAAGAAATCACTTTAAAGTTCCGTCTATTATAAACTTGGACGGTTACAGAGAGAAAATACTGAGTGCACAATGTCTGCGTGCATAACTTCTGTCAACCTATTCTATTTATACTAGACATGTTGACTGCGCACATGTTAAGTGCACAGGGCTTTGTTCCTGCGTACTTAGCAAATACCCGAGACAATGTTCTTGCGTACTTGCTAAGTACGCAGGTTGAGCAACCTGCGCACAACTTAACAAAGACGAATACAACGACAAGTACCTACGAACATGATTACAACTCGATAAACCAATACATACAAATGTTGATATACAAATACAAATACATAAGGACAATACATAAGTAAAAACAATCTTCAGAGTGATTGTCACAAGAATTGCTTCAACAAACTCCCCCTTGACAGCAGCTCTGGAGATGTCTACACAGCTTTAGAGTAAACAGCTTCAGAGTGATTGTCATAAGAATTGCTTCAACAAACTCCCCCTTGACAGCAGCTCTGGAGTTGTCTTCAGTCTCTATCATCTGTATGCAAGTAGTATTTGTCTAACAACGTCGTAGTAGAGGTCCCCCAAGGTCAAAATCCATGATCTCAAGGACGACTATGTCAAATTTGAGCTCTGTGACCAGAAGTTCCCCAAGGTCAAAATCCGTGAGCTCAAGGACGACTATGTCAAATTTGAGCTCCGTGACCAGAGGTTCCCCAAGGTCAAAATCCGTGAGCTCAAAGACGACTATGTCAAATTTGAGCTCCGTGAAACCGAAGCCAGCATGGCTAACGCGCTCTCAGTCTCATGTTCAGCAACATACTTATTGTCTGAATTCGTTCGTCTTTGTCTTCTGGAGGATGGCTTGGGAAGGGAAACCTTCGCCATTCTCCGTTGGTGTGATTGGTCTGGTGCATCATCAGAGTCAGATGAATCAGATTCAGTATCCTCAGAATCTGATTCTTCAGCACCATCTCCTCCTTCTTCTTCATCACCTCCATCACCAGCCATTTCAAATGTTAGTAAGGTGAAGATGAAACTATGATCGGGATGAAAAATTGGATTAGAAACACACGAAATTTGTTGAGTGAAATCGAGCAGAGGATGCAAACAGTGTTAAAACGATTGAATGAGATGAAGCTTAGATAAAAATTCTAACACTTGTTTATATACCCAACACATTTGGGTCGTGCGTACTTGTTAAGTAGGCAGGGTTTACCTCATGCGCACTTACTAAGTTCGCAGAGACCCTTGTGTACTCAAACTTTCAACTCAAATTATGAAGATTTCAAGTCAATTAACAAACAAGATAAGCACATTCAATCAAGAGGATTCAAAGTCAATTCAAGAAGGTTAAACACAAATATTTTTGGCTTTTCTGATTAAAATTAAACTGTACAGAAACTTAGAATCTTTTTGATCTTTTCTAGATAGAAATATACAAGTATATACAAACACACTATTTTTGTTCAAAGACACGAGCAGATGATCATATCAGGCTAAACTTTAGCAAAAACGATACAAGATAAACGTCAAAGAATATGTGATCATGTCATGGATTACAAGTTATTCATACGTAATAAGCACATAAACAAGTAATTCAAGTTGGAAATATTATGATATTTGAAACCATAAGCATCTTTGTGTCACGTTCTTGTGTGTTAAGGTATTAATTTTAGGATATACAACGTGTACCCCACTGATATGCTACAGAAATGTAACTTGCACTATCTCAAGGCATCTAAGATTTTCTCAAAGATTTTCAAATATCCAGAATGAAGTTACATCGTTTAGAAAAATCAAGCAGAATCCATAAGGATTATCAAGAATCATAAGATTCAGAATCGAGTGATTCGGATGTCTTGGTTTGATTGGATTTTCTTCTATGAATATCATATGATGATTCAGGTTAATAGATAAGGAGTCTGAGGATTGAGGTAAGGTGATCCAACTTTTATCTGGATTTGATTTCAATGAATCAGGTATGATTCAAGGGTGAATACATGCTCAACGGTTGATGTAAAGACATGTCTTGATTCAATCTTTCATTACATACTTGTGAGTATGGGCAGTGAGATGAACCGCAGTAATTGTGCTAAAGACATAACCCAAAACTGGTCTATTAAGAAAATACTTGCTAAAATCTTACATCTTTTATCTGATAATGATCTTTTTGTATTCTTTTACACACGCACACATGCATACATGGGTTCAAATCATAGTTGTAGTCTAGATTTAGTTTCCACACTACTAATGATTCAAAGACGCCTACAGCCTACTGACAATTCAAATTACTTGTAAATAAGCAGATTAAAAGCATAACAATTTAAACAATCAAGTAAGCATGACGCAATCATTTCCCATATGAGAAGTCTATGGCGTTTAGATCATTTCTGATGTACTATCATTTCCTCTTTTCTCAAGATAACTTTGAAATTTTCTCTATTTTCTATTTTTTGAATTTTTGTAAAATGTTTGAAAATTAAAAGAACTATACAGAAAACTTTAAAAGAAATAAAATTTAACTTTCATGAATTGAATTGATTTAAGAAAAACAAGTTTTCACTCTGTATTGAAAATTCCTATCAAGTTGACAAGATGCTCAAAACGGGATCGATCAAACGCCTTAGTGAAAAGTCAGCAAAGTTGTCATCCGTGTGAACCTTTACAAGTTCAATCAGATGCTTTTCAGCACAATCACGGATGAAATGATGGCGAATTTCAATATGTTTTGTTTTGGAATGTTTCACCGGGTTGTTTGTGATGGACATTGTGGCATTGTTGTCAATGAACAGAGGAGTTCCAGTGAAGTTCAAGCCGTAGTCTCTCAATTGCTGCTGAATCCATAATATCTGAGAACAACAGCTAGCTGCAGCAATGTATTCTGCTTCACATGTTGAGACAGAAACCGTTGACTGCTTCTTACACTGCCAGGAAACCAGTCTGTCTCCCAAGAATTGACATCCACAAGAAGTTGACTTTCTATCAAGGTTACAACCGCCATAGTCTGAATCAGTGTAGGCTTTGAAGTCAAATGACTGCTGCTTAGAGTACAAAAGACCCAATCGGGGTTTCCCTTTCAAGTATCTGAAAACCCTCTTTACAGTTATCATATGAGATTCCTTCGGTTGTGACTGAAACCTTGAGCACAAGCATACAACAAACATTATGTCGGGCCTTGAAGCTGTGAAATACATAAGAGATCCGATCATCCCACGGTACAATTTGCAATCCACATCCTTTCCATCTTTGTCAGGATGCAGACCATGATTGATGGGGATAGGTGTGCCATAAGTACTGCTATCATTCATCTTGTATTTTGACAAGATGTCCTGCACATACTTGGTTTGATGCAGATAAATGCCATCCTCTCTTTGACTGACTTGCAGACCCAGGAAGAACGACAATTCACCCATGTTACTAATCTCAAACTTAGACTTCATCACCTGTTCGAATTCCCTACACATCTCTTCATTTGTAGACCCAAAGATAATGTCATCGACATACACTTGTACAAGAAGAATATCACCTCCTGTTTTTTGTATGAAGAGGGTCGAGTCAATCTGTCCACGGTCGAAACCATTTGACAGTAGATGTTTTGATAATGTCTCATACCATGCCCGAGGTGCTTGATGAAGACCATAAAGTGCTTTGTCGAGCTTATACACTTTATTGATATTATGCGGATCTTCAAGCCGGGAGGTTGCGTGACATAGACCTCTTCATGAACCTTTCCATACAGGAAAGCATTCTTCACATCAAGTTGATAGACCTTGAAGCCGACATAGGAGGCATAAGCCAGAAACAGTCGAATGGCCTCAAGTCTAGCAACTGGGGCATATACTTCTGTGTAATCCAAGCCCTCTTGTTGATAAAAACCCTGAACAACCAACCGTGCTTTGTTCTTCACTACAACATGACGATCATCCGTCTTGCATTTAAACACCCATCTAGTGCCAATTAGTTGTACGTCTCTTGGCAAGTCAACCAAATCCCACACATGCAACTTTTGGAATTGAGACAGTTCTTCTTGCATTGCCTCAATCCAGCAGTTGTCAGCGAGAGCCTCTTTCATATTCTTAGGCTCTAACTGGGACACGAATGTAGCATGCAGACATGTTTCCATGACACCAGTGTCAAGTATCTCAGATTAAAGACTAGTGTTCTCAGCAATGGTTCGATGACGAGTTTGAACACCGACATGAGGATCACCAATAATGTTTCCAATTGGATGATTCTTATGCATTCTCATATCTGGTACATTCGGTTCCTGAATTTCTGAATCGAGGTTCATGCTTAACTCCCCCATATCCTGTGTTCCAGAAGAAGAAGATTCAATGTTGATTGGATCAGCTGGAGCTTCATTTCCTACACGAGTGTTAGGATTAGCTTGAGTGTCATTTCCGTCAACATGAACATCTTCACTGTTATCATTGTCATGAGTTCCAAATGCAGATGCAGCATAGGAATCAGGAGTTACAATCGGTACAGTAGCATGTGTTGAAAAACTGGAGTCATCACCGCCACCAAATAATTCATATACATTTGCGGCATCATCTGCAGACAAATCAGGATGATTGAAAGATTTGAATAGCGCATCATAATCAAAACCCCAAGCTGGACCAGTTGGTTCTGGTGGAATGCTGTGTTTACTACAATCCACTTCAAACCATTCCTCGACAGTACGAGTTCCTATATTGTACACTCTCTTGCAAGGCGAGTTGGCAACATATCCTAAGAAGATGCCTTCCACCGCTTTTGCATGAAACTTAGACTTTTGGTCTTTGTATTGTAGCAATAAGGAACAGGGACTACCAAAAGGAACTAGATAGTCAAGATTGGGAGGTCGATTGTTGATCAACTCATAACAAGTCTTGTTGTGCCTCTTCACAACCAGAACTCTGTTCAACACGTGACAAGCTGTATTAACTGCTTCTGCCCAGAAAATGACTGGAAGCTTTGCATCTGACAGCATTGTCCTTGCAGTCTCAATCAAGGTTCGGTTCTTCCGTTTTGCGACTCCATTCTGCTGAGGTGTGTACGGGACACTAAATTCGTGACGGATCCCCTTCTTGAGACAGAAAAGTTCCATCAAATTATTCTTGAATTCAGTTCCGTTATCACTCCTTATTCTTCTAACCTTCAACTTGCAAAGGGATTCCAAGCCCAGGATCAGGTATTGAAGAATCTCAGCAGTTTCGTCCTTTATACCTAAAAAATGCACCAAGAAAAACGTGAGAAATCATCAGTTACAACCAGACAGAATGACTTACCTCAAATACTCCTGATACTTATGGGGCCAAACAGATCCATATGTAATAGCTCCAAAGGGGTATCGATGGAGTTTTAGAGCTTGTGCTTGTGAGACTTCCGTTGCTGTTTGCCCTTTTTACAAGGCATACAGTCATCTGCAACGGTAAATCTCAGCTTAGGAACATCGGCTACCAAACCGTTTCGGGCAAGATGGTTCATTTTTCGATAAGAAATGTGTCCGAGTTTCTTATGCCACAAGATAGAGTCAAGCTCTGTCGCTTTGGTAAGCAAACAAGTAGCAACTAATGAGGTGGTTGTTGCGACGCTCATATTAATCGGATAGGTGTCGTTTGTCCTTGGCGCTCTCATCAGAAACCAGTCTTCAGGAAACTCAAAACCAGGTTTGAGAATCAAGCATTCAGTCTTGTCAAACATCACCGAGTACTCCTTGTCGCACATCTGGGAGACACTCAACAGGTTATGCTTCAGCTGCTCGCAGTAGTTGACGTTGTCGAAGCTGACACAACCATTTGAAACCACGCCTTGACACGTGATACTACCGCCTTTCTCTCCAGCAAAGGCCACATAGTCGCCTCAGAATAGTTTCACATCTTGAAGCAAGGCCATGTTACCTGTCATGTGCTGGGAGCATCCACTATCTACATACCAACGATTACTCGGGTTAGAAGGGGTATAACTAACTTGATGACTCGTTTAAGGTCAGATTGTCAAGACCGAATCTCATTTTTAAAAACCTCGCTTTCTCTTTGATTTTGAGATATACATAGGTATCCTTCCTTATGGATCGTTTGGCTTTGAGCCTAATAGCACCCAATTTGATCAACGTTGTATACTCATTCTGGGAGGTTGTTTGGTTTTTACTATATTTTCCATCATGAGACCAATTTCCACAATTTAGGCATCTTTTGTTTTTTTTTTTGCCCTTCTCTTTATGGCGCTATTTGAAGTTCCACAAAAGGGTGGATCTTTTTCCTTTTGTCGCCATCTCTTTCTTGTTTCACGTGTCAAAACAAAGATGTGTTCTCGAATTTCCGGGGGAAGTTTCGGCTTTGCAAAATGAAGGCACGAAAGCAAATTGAATTCAAAAGAATGCATCCCGCTCTTTTAGGTCAACTGGTAAAAGACCAACTTTTTTTTATATACCAATACGTCGTGTCTTTAATAAATAGGATGACAATATGGTTAGTTAACGAAATGAAATGGGATAAGGCTCGACGAGTCTAACTAAGGGTTATGTTCGGGTATGGAAGAAGGAAAGGCTAATCAAGGTGGTTTTCCTAATGCCTAGATCATTTTCATACAATCACTTCCCTTTCATGGTTTTAAAACACATACCAAAAAAAAGTTCTGATTTACACGAAACATATGGCACCCTCAATAATCCGATAAAAACAAAAGCATAATGCGGTAAATCAAATCTGTAAAGGCTCAAAAATATGCTCACGGAAACGGATGAATTTGGGTAAAAGTGTCAAATCTTTGCGTGCCTTTTTATTTCTTTTTACTAGACATGCTTTCGGATATTTTTTTGCCAATTTACGCGGTGGTTTGTTTGAAACGAGTGTTTTCTAAAATACACATTGCAGGATCAAATAGCAAGAATATCTGAATTGGTGAAGAAAATCTTGATGAACACAAAGATTTAACAATAAAAATCCACTAGAATAATTTTGCAAAAAGATGAAAACATGAAAACCCCCAAAATCTCTAGAGTGTGCTTCCCCAAAACCCTAATCAAACTTTTCTATTTATAGCCTAATTACAATTTAGGCTAATTACAATCAAGCCCCTAAAGTATGAATAACACATTAAATCTATATTGCCTAAATTTCTGACTTGTGCTCTGATACCACTTGTCCTCTAGATCTTGATTCCAGCTTCGTTTTTGATAGAAAATAGTAGAGACGGGTGGTTGTGAGCCAAACAAACATTCAAACAAGATAATAAAGAAGGATAGAAGATCCAAAGCTAGAAATTTCATTGATTTTGTACAAAGAAACTACATAGCTCCACCCCGGGTGAACTCCCCCGGGTCGTGGCTCATAGAAAACCAACAATTATAAATGATAACCAGATGCCCTATTTATAGCCATGAGCCTTGCTCCCCATGTCAACTGTCACTGCCCTTGAGAAACCCTAGTGAGTGTTGCCAAGTGACTACGGCGACACTCCAAGATTGTCGCCATGTTAAGGGACGAAACTTTGAGTGTCGCCGGACACTAAAACTCTGTTTTTAGTCTAAATCGTTTGATTGATAATATCACTCTATTATTTAGACCCAACACATGTCTTCCTTTAGCTTTATCAAAAATTTGTTAGCTTTTTGAATGTTGATGCCACAAAAAATTTTAAAAGTGGAATGTTTTACTTAAAATGCAATTGTATGGCCAAAGTTCAAGTAAGTGAAATAATGAAACCCCCTCCTACACTTGAAGCTCAAATTGTGCTCAATGTGAAAATAAATAAACAATTAAAAAGCGTAAATGGAGGAAAGGAAACACAAAACTCCCCTAAAATGTCGGTGTCTCCAAAGCGTGTGATCGATGCTCACATTGGCCGGAAATGTGCAAGTAAAGTGACAACAAACAATGATATTAATAACAAACCACAATATTAAGAAATAGAAGTCCTACAAAGAAAAATAAATTTGTCTGAAATGACACGGAACAGCCAATGCTGAAATAACTAAAAATAAAACATAGCCGAAAAACACAGAACCGCCTGTGTCAAAAATGCTACAATGATGGGATGTTCTCCTCATCGGGGAAGGTATGGAGTGCAGTTGTCCACTCTGGTTCCTCGATTTCATCTTCGGTGTATATTCCCAAGTCAAACCCAAACTTGGCAACCGATGTTTGTCGCCAAACTCCTCCTAAACGGAAAGATATAACAGTTTCATCCCACAGGTCTAGTTCAGCTGCCCTGAATTGGAATGTTGTCATGAACTCTTGTGTTAGCTCTAAAATAGACTCACGATCGTTCTCAAATACTCTACACCATGGGGCGGTAACAAGGGTATTGAAGCTTCCAGTTTGCCCTATGATATTCAAGGTGGTGTAACAAACGCGGAGGTGTGATTCTTCTTGACGATTCATGATCACGTTTAACCGCGCCTCACGACACCAAGCCTCATTGCGTGACCCGAATCTGAGAAATGGATGTTCCATGATCCTGAGAAGGTAAATAATAAGTTAGATGTAAGAATCATGCGAAATGGAACGAAAACGAAACTGGACAGAAGGGTGAACACGAAGGCGTGCTTAACTAGGCATGACCCATGCTGAACTGTGAGCACAAGGGTGTGCTTAGTTGAACATGGAGCCACCTGATGGGTTGAGCATGGAGGCGTGCTTGGTGGGGCAAGACCCGTGCTGAGCTGTAAAGGGCAAAATCGGAGATTCGAACTCGTGTTTATGGCCGTATACGCGAACCCTTGACTTTTGGTTTCGGATTTCTCTGGGTTTTTTTACCAAATAACAACATCAACTATTTCTAAGAACAAAAATACAACCAAATGGGTCAAACCGGGTGAAAACCCCGAATCAAACACGAAATTTGAAAAATAACTTACAAAACTTAAGAATCAAAACACTAAAACCTATATATCTAAACAAAAAATGACTCAAAGAGGGCTAAAGTTTGGTGGAAGCCAAAAATTACCCCGAAATTAATATAAAGACCCTAGATTTAAATAATGGAATGATCTAAACATACCTTGGATGATAAATCAAGTAGAAACTTGATTAAATTGGTGGATTTGGGTCGAATGGTAGCTCGAACCGAGAGAAAACGGGGGTGGATTTTAGGGTAAAGTGGGATAAAATGTTGGATTTTTCTTTAAAAGGTAAAGAGCTGTCGAAACTGTCGGGCACGGCCCATGCTGGGCTCATGTCACACCCCCAAAATTAATAAATAAATACATTAAGGTTGCAACGATTGGTAACATTACACAACAGCGGAAGCTAAATAAAGACTTCTAAATATGTCGAACACCAAGCGTCTTTATCTTCTAATGTCTTAATCCGAATGTTTAAGCTAATCCAACCATGCCAAAGTCATTCGACACCTAAAAAACATGCTCAAAAATGTCAACGCAATATTGGTAAGTTTACAGGTTTTAAAATAATACAATTGGCAAAACCATTTGTAAAAAAAGTTTGGCAAAAACCATTTGTACAAAATCGTTCGGAAAAATCATTTGCACGAAATTGATTGAAAAAACTGTGTATGGGTACTATTGGCAAAATTCTTTGCTCGAAATTTACTGGCAAACCATTGATACGTATACCATTGGCAAAACTTTTTTTCTCGAAATTGACCGGTAAAACCATTGATAAGTATACCATTGGCAAAACCCTTTGCTCGAAATTTACTTTATGCATATGATAAACAAAACAAGTTAGCGGTTGATTCATCGATGTCTGGCTAGCACAAACGAATTATGTAATGCACAAGCCTATAACCAAACCTTTAACGAATTCTCGAATTTTGCCCCATCCCATTGTACCTTTAAACAATGAGAAACAACAAGACCTAATATTCAATCATTTGACCCTGCTGGTCGTGGTTAGCGTGACTAACCATGATTGGGGTTGTCAAACCAAATAGTACTATTCATATCAATCTACGGCTAAGCCCATAGCTAATGGTTATAGTTCAGAATACTGAGGACTTTTAGGTGTAACTCATGCACACAAAGGAATCATATGCTTGTTTCTCATTTTCTAGTTATCATACCATTTGAATTTAACATGTTTTCCCCCCAAATATAGAAAACAGTAAAAGGGGGCCGTGAAGCTCACCTAATAATGTTGCGGTGAAAACCATATTCCTCAAATACGTGACAGTGTTGGGTATACATCCTACTTGAATTCCACGATACACGTAGACACCGGAAGGTTTATGGACTACCCTATGTTCCATATAAATGGGTCATTATGTTTATCAATGCATAAGTAGAATTATGTCCTAATCACTTGTTCTGATGAAACACGTAGACACCGGAAGGTTTATGGACTACCCTATGTTCCATATAAATGGGTCATTATGTTTATCAATGCATAAGTAGAATTATGTCCTAATCACTTGTTCTGATGAAGCTGGGCACTCTAGACGTTAGAGGTGATCCGCTGCAACATTCTATGTTCCCCTTTTGTCACAGATCTCGATATCAAACTCTTATAGCAAGAGTGTCCATCGTATCAGTCTAGGCTTCTCATCTTGTTTGTTGAACAAATAGCGAAGGGTCTTTCTCGGTGGTTGTGTAGTGTTTTTGCGCATCGTTCAATGTCTTGATTGCATAGTAGAACAGATGAAAGTGCTTCTCTTTTCGCTGGCCCAGGACAGCTCCGACTGCAAAGTCCCTTGCATCACACATTAACTCGAATGGTAATGTTCAATCAGGGGCTGCCATGATGGGGGCGTTGACAAGTTTTTCCTTTAACAATTCAAATGCTTTAAGGCATTCATCAGAGAATACAAAGTTGGCGTCTTTTTCGAGGAGTTGCGTCATTGGTCGAGCTATTTTTGAAAAATCTTTGATGAATCGTCGGTAAAAACTGGCATGACCAAGGAAACTCCTTATAGATTTCACGGATGTGGGAGGCGAAAGTTTTGATATGGTATCTATCTTAGATCGATCAACTTCAAGCTCTGCTTGTGAAGTCTTATGCCCTAACACTATTCCTTCTGTCACCATGAAGTGACATTTCTCCTAGTTTAGAACGAGTTGGCGTCTTAACATCCAGCCAACATTTTCTCCAGGTTTCTCAGACAATGCTCGAAAGAGTTTACAAAGATGGAAAAAGTCATCCATGAATACTTCCGTAGGGTCTTCGATCATGTCATGAAAAACAGCTACCATGCATCTTTGAAATGTAACAGGAGCATTGCACAGTCTGAAAGGCATACGTCAGTAAGCAAATGTACCGTAAGGACATACGAATGTCGTCTTTTCCTGATCTTCAGGAGCGATAGAATCTGAAAGTATCCGGAGAAATCGTCGAGGAAATAGTAGAACATTCTTGCATATAGCCTCTCAAGCATTTGATAAATAAAGGGTAATAGAGAATAATCCTTCCTTGAGGCATCGTTCAATTTACGATAATCAATGCAGACCCTCCATGCAGTTACGGTACGAGTAGAAATCAACTCATTTTTCTCATTTGTGACAGTCGTCATACCTCCTTTCTTTGGAACTACCTGCACGGGGATTACCCATGGTGAATCAAAGATTGGGTAAATTAACTCGGTGTGAAGCAACTTTATAATTTCCTTCTTTACGAATTCCTGCATGTTTGGTGCTGAAAAACAGGTCGGAAGTCATCTTCCATCAGAATTTTGTGGGTACAAAAGGATGGATTGATTCATTTTGTATCCATTATCTTCCAGGCGATTGCCTTTTTGTGTGCTTTGAGAACTTTAAGCAGCTTAGCTTTCTCATTATTCGTCAGACCGGATGAGATGATGACAGGAAGTTGGGATCCATCTTCTAGGAAAGCATATTCCAGATGTGACGAAAGTTCTTTCAGGTCTAGAATAGGTGGATCCTCAACAAAGGTTTTGTCTTAGGTTCTGAATCTCGGTCGATGATTTCGTGCACTTCTAGACAGATTGGATCTTCTTGACTTTCTACTTGTGATATCTCCTCATGCACATGGTTAGGTTCAAACGTTATTTCTTCGATCAGTTGTGTGTCACAGGCGTCTGCCTCCCTAGTTTCTCGCAGATGACAACTCACAATATAATCACAAATGTCGATGAAATAGAGTGAATCATCGTGGTGCTATGGATGCTTCATTGATCGTCCTATATCAAATGTTACCTCCTTGCTATCTACTCTAAAAGTGTGAGCTTGTATCACACCCCAAATTCATTTACTTAATAAATGAATTAAGGTTGCAACGATTGGTACATTACATAATAGCGGAAGCATATTGAAGATATCTAAAATGTTGAACACCATTTCAAGAACTAAAATAAACTAGTACATTGTCCTAGAACCATATAGGTCAAACCGTCTTGAGATTTGACAATCATGATTTTTCGGCTTCTAGGGTTTAGTCCAAATGGCTAACCTATTCCAACTGTGACATAGATATGTATTACCTGAAAAACATACTTAAAAATTTCAACACAAAGGTTGGTGAGTTCACAGGTTTAATTGCTTCAATGTAAAGTCATTTTCCTTGAAAACATTGATATCGTGTACATGGGCATAGTATAAAAGCATTTTCCTCGAAAACATGTGATGACTTCATGGTCATAAAATGAGTAGTTTTCCCAACGAAAACATGCAATGACTTCATAGTCATAAAATGAGTAGTTTTCTCAACGAAAACATGTGATGACTTCATAGTCATAAAAGAGTAGGTTTCCCAACGAAAACATGTTAATGAATTTATGCACATGTCAAGCCCTCTTTAAAGAAATTATTAAGGATAGGAACGTTAACCAAAACAAGTAGTTGTTTCAGGTGTATATGATAAACAAAACAAGTAATGTTGACCCATTTGTAGACTACCCAAGAATACAAATAATATGTTCATACATGAGGCATAACCAAACCATGACACAGGTATTTTGCCCCCAGCTCGTACCTCCCGAGCACACGTTTGAACACTATGCGGCCATTCGACCAAAACCGATCGAACCATGACCGGGGGTGTCAATCCCAAATAGTACTATCCATAGAATCCCAGGCTAAGTCGTTAACTAATGGTTATTAAAATGTTTATGTAGGGGACTTTACGAGCTCCCAATGTTAACTCATGCAAACATAAAGGTCGGGTCTTGTTTTCTTGTTATCATATAAAAACGAGTACGAGTATGTTTCATGTTTTCCAAACATATCAAGTAAATATGTTTCATGTTTTCAAACGTGTAAAACAAGTATGTTTCTCCCCCAATGTTTCTAAAACATTTAAAAGTAAAAAGGGGTAGTGAACTCACTTGGTGACGTGTCAGGAACACTAATGTCCTTCCGGCAGTAATGGAAACCAATGTTCACATAATGGTCATGAGTTTACATCCTACTCGAGTCCTACGATACCTGTAGGTGCTTTAAGAGCTTTATGAACTAACCCTAATGTTATAAAGTAAATCTAAACTCACGTCGAGTTATCACGTGTGCAGTTGAGCTCTGTTGATTCTTAATGGTAATACTGATTCCGTATACGGCAGTTTATCATTTGGTAATATTAGTTTGTCGTGGACATGATCGTATAAAGCTATGTGCATATATAATTAATAATACTAATTCAGGTTCGTACGTCCTTCAACATAACGTATGCAACTGTATGATTTAGTAAAAACCAATTCATGACTTATAGTGTATTCATACGTGCATTTGTAACTATAAATGTATTCATATATTTATATAGTTTCAAAATCCCAAAATATATTTGTACTGTATTGTGTTTAAAATAAACGTTTCTTTAATATGTTTTGTTCGTCTTTATGTATACATATACGCGTAATACACCTACGTTAGTATATTCGTTTATCATATTCTGTTTACTCGTGTCATAACCGAATATATGTATATATATATTTTAAGATTCCACCATAGCCTATATCAGAGGCATCTGTTTCAATAATCTTTTCCCAATCTGGGTTTGTTATCATTAAGCAAGGGAGATTTTGAACCTTTTGCTTAATTCTTTGAATGGTTTTAGTATGGTTTTCAGACCACGACTGAGGATTATTTTTTAATCTGTCATATAATATGGCAGTATCCTCTGCTAAGTTTTAATTCTTTGAATGGTTTTAGTATGGTTTTCAGACCACGGTTGAGGATTCTTTTTTAATCTGTCATATAATATGGCAGTATCCTCTGCTAAGTTTTTGTAATAGGGAAGAATATAATTTAGACTTCCTAAAAATCTTTGAAGTTGAGTTATATCATAAATTTCATCTAGAAATTTTGACCCAAATTCAATGCTTCTGTTAATAGGAATAATATTTCCTGTTCTGAGGAATCTCAAGCTTAAAAATTCTTTCTTCTAGGTTCCTATTATCCTTTTGAAGAATTTTGATATCAACTTTTAGGTTATCAATTTCAATTTTTAAATCTTGTATATTAACAAGTCTAGAAGTTTGATTTCTATGAGCTAGTTGTCTTTTTAATTCAACAAGAGAAAAAGGTTTTAAATCCTGTTGAGGATTATTTGAGGAAGAAGCTTCCTCATTCCTTTGTTGATTTAAGTATTCAGAAATCAAATTTTCTTTTATTTGAGGATCAGTTATGACTTTTAAGAGATCTAAAATCTCGTTGTTTAAAACATTTATTTCCATATTTTGGAATTGAGAAATAATTTGATAAAGTTCTTCTTCTGGCATTTCAGAAGAGTTTTTACAGCAATCTTTTTAACAGTTTGCTGGACAATGATCTTCCTCTGATTCAGAGGAATCAAAACTTTCATATTTTAAAATATTTAGATTTTCTTCTTCTAAGGAAGATTGCTCAGAATCAGTTTCTTCAAAACTGTCATGTAATAAGACTTCATTAATCTTATCTCTTAATTCTCTATCTTCAATTTTGTTAAGTTTCTTTCGAACCCAACAAGTTTTTGCCTTGTGGCCTAATTTACCACATTTTCTGCATTTTATAATTTTTTTAAAGTTCATTAGGAAATTCTTTTCTTTCCTTATATTTTTTTTCTTTTATAAGGCTTTTCTTCTTTCCTATATTTTTTTCTTTTATGATATTTCTTTGGAGAAGAATTTCTTTTTCTAGTATCCATAGTGTTATCAGTCTTATTTTCTATGCCAAATTGACCATAGAAATCTCCTAATTATTTTTTCTCATTTAGGGAATGCTTCTTAATCTGTTGATTAAGTTTTATTTCATTACATAGGCTTATACCTTCTTGAACACATGTGCCTATGAGTTTACCATAAGTATAATTGTCATAATTTATGACTCCATCTATCCTTAATTTGCTTTTTATTCTTTCAGCAAATAAATGGGGAAGTCCATCCATAAATTTTGATTTCCAATGAGAACTATTAGCCTCGGGGAGTTCCATGACTCTACATAAGAAGGTATCCTTATACCATCTAAAAGATGTCAGAGTTCTAGAATGCTCGTACCTTTTTATTATCTACTTGGATATTTTTTATTTTTATTTTCTAAATCCACTTGGAATATCTTATTTTATTTTGGTGGTACTTTGACATTACTAAGACGGTACCTTGGTTAATCAGAAAGAGATGATAGGATGAAGATAGGTACTTCTTGAGGATTGATAGGTTTTCAAAATCATTTTATTTTAATATGTGGGGTACACCTTGTATAGTGCTTAAATGGTACCTTTTAATCACATGAAATCAAAATACAAACAAATGTTCGGGTTTACTTTGCACAAATATCAGCTATCTTCAGGAACTCACAGTAGTTAATTGCAAAAGGAAGTGTTTCAAGAGACTGACCAGATCTGATCTCATGTTGGATCTTTTTCAAGAAGAAAAGTGTAAATATCTTGTGTATATATGTTAGTCTTATTTATGTCACTTTGTACATATCGAAACTACTTTGACATATCGAAACTACTATGTTCATATCGAAACTACTTTTCCCTATCGAAACTACTCTGTAAATATCGAAACTAGTTTTCCGTATCGAAACTACTCTGTAAATATCGAAACTAGTTTGCCCTATCGAAACTACTCTGTAAATATCGAAACTAGTTTGCCCTATCGAAACTAGTTGTTTCGACAGGGGCATTTTTGTCTTTTGTTCCTCGCAATTTAAAAGCCTTCATAAATAAATCCCTCCCTTCATATCTTCTTCACTCGTCTTTTTCGCAACCATTTCATCTTCTCCGACACACACAAAATTTCTCAAGCCTTGGTCTGAGTTGCAAATTATCAGGGTTAATCACCTGATTACCCCCGTTGTCACCTTCGTCTTCACCATCAGGTAACGTCCTACTATTTCATTTGAATGTTTCTTGCGAATCAACAGACCTAGGGTTTCAAAAGTTCAAATTGTTCGACTGAATCTTCATAATAACAGTCGTTGTGTGCATATCCGTGTTTGCAAACATCTTTATCATCTTAGAACTCACGATTATTGTGTTTTATTGCAGATAAACAGTCTCGCATTTGGTAAGATGACATTCCGTCATTTACAGGCCACTCTAAACCCTTCATTAAACTGTTTATTTTAGTCTGTGTATAGTGAATCAAAAGGGGTTTGGGTTTCAAAACCAAGTAGTTTCGATAAAGAAGTTCAACTTTTTCAAAATTTCTCAAAATGTTTAATCGAAACTACTGGTTTCGACACCCAAACTTGACCTAATGTCTCTATCGAAACTACTTGTTTCGATAAGTTTTTCTCTATCGAAACTACTTGTTTCGATAATTTTTTCTCTATCAAAACTACTTGTTTCGATAAGTTGATTTCAGAAATTTTATAAGTGTTGATCAAGGCTTATTGCCTCTATCGAAACTAGTTAGTTTCGATAAGTTCATCTCTATCGAAACTACTTAGTTTCGACAGTGTTGTTTTCAGGAACTTTATAAGTGTTGATCAAAGCTTATTGCTTCTATCGAAACTAGTTAGTTTCGATAAGTTCATCTCTATCGAAACTACTTAGTTTCGACAGTAAGGATTTCTGATTTTTCCTAAGTGTTGAAATACTTAGTTTCGATTGACCATATTCAGAACCTTTACTTATTGTGCAAAACTGATGAATTTTACAGGTATGGATCTCGTATTCGTGAAAAGGCACAATGTCTGTGCATTTCTTAATAGCAATGATCTGAAAGCTGCTGAGTTCATTCCGGTCTTAAACTTTCTGGCAAACTCCAACATAAGTTTTGCCATAAGCCACAACCTACCGGTGTTTGAGGCAACTATTAGACAATTTTGGGAAACTGCAGAGATAATCACAGTTGATAATGTGCAACACATTAGAGCAACTGTACATGGCCAAGAAGTATTATTTTCTGAAGACACAGTGAGAGAGGTACTGCAGTTAAATGACAACCCAGAAGCACCGTTTGATTTTCCAATCTACTATGTGAAAGAATGCTTCAGAAGAATGGGTCATCCTGATGAGTTCAAGAGTGGTCAGATAATCAAGAACTCCTTACCAAACCATTGGAGATATATAGTGCATGTGTTTATTCACTGCCTATCAATAAGGAAAGGGGGTTTTGATTCAGCTAACAGTATTCTAGGATCAGCTATTTTGGGATTAATAAAGGGAAGAGACTACAACTTTTCTGGTTTCATATTCACTCAGCTAAAGGATAACTTAACTGGAGCAGTGAAGGAGAAGTTTCTAGCATATCCTAGATTTCTACAAATTATCATCAATCATCTTCTTCCTGAGCTTCAACAAGGTGGAAACACCTTTGTGTTTGATAATATGATAGCCAAAACACTCAGCTACATGAAAAGTACCAACAAAAGGACCAACCGGGCGATAGCCGACGTTCCCCTGTTCGGTCATATCATTGGAGAAGAAGAAGAGTTTATCCCTGACATTGATCCTGATCTTGAAGAAGAAAACTTATCATCAGATGAAGAAGAGTTGGAAGCTGAACAAAATCAAGGTAATCCACCTATTGATGAAGCTGAGATTGAGGTAGACATACCTATTGTTCAAGAAGAAGAGCAACATGTAATTGAGCCTGTGATAGAGGCTCCTTTTGTTGAAGAAATACAGATAGTACAAGAGCCAGCAGTAAATGTTGAAGCTGGCTTACAGGAGAATGAAGAAGAAGTGGCAGAGTCAAGTGGGACTCTAGATGCAGGAATTTATGGATCAGACTATTACAAGTCTGATTCAGATGAAAGAACAGAGCAACTTGCATCTTCCTCAAAAAGACAAATTGAGTCAGGATCTGATTTTAAAGAGGAGGAGCCTAGGGCTAAAATGATAAAGACTGGATTGGAGGATTTGTCATCCTCGTCAGAGTCTTCCTTCACCACTCCAGAACCATCTACTCATCCTACTCCACAACAATCTCCTATCCCTACACCTCCTAAATCTCCACAACAATTACCTATCCCTACACCTCCTATATCTCCACAACGATCACCCACCCATACACCTCCTGCATCTCCACACCATGATTCAACCTCTCCTGTACCGAGAGTAAAGACTCTAAGTCTTGAAATAAAGAAACTTCAGGACAATCTTCAAAAGAAAGATACAGAGATTGACGGCTTGAAGTCTAAGCTAAAAGAAGTTAAGGAGGAAGTCAAAGACTTGAAGCTGGAGGTTGGGGGCTTACATACTCAATTAGATAGTCAGCAGACTCAGCTGAAAACTCAACAAAAACTAATCATAAGGCAACAAGAAGACTTTAAAGCCTTAGCTGAAATAGTTAAGCAGCTCAAAGACTCTGTCAACAAACCTACTCCACAACAGCCAACCACTTCAAAAGCTCAGGGGGAGACTACATCTGAACTTGAACCATCGTCTCCTGCCTTTGTCACTAATCCAGAATCTGCATTAACCGTGTATACTGGCCACAGTGCCATGACAAAGGAGTCTGTTGAAGTAAAGGTTGAAGAAACAGAGTCTGTCCTTCCCTCAGCTCATGAAAGAAGAGAAGCAAGGAAGAGAGGGAAGGGAGCTATGGCTAATATTGAAACAGTGATTCTGGATGAAGAAGACATCCCATCAGATGATGAGCTGAATGCTCTTCTAAATGAGATTGACAACTTTGGATACAATGACCTTCATCCAGAAATTCTAACTACTGAAGAGAAAGAAACTGAACAAACTAGATATTTTACTGAAGAAGGAGATGAAATTCAAACCCTATCAGATGAAGAAGATGTTCAGATTAATCTCATCAAGACTATCATTCCTGAACCAACCATTCCAATCTCTGAGTCAATTCCAACTCAAGATCAACCTTTAACTGCACCTGAACCTCCTATTTTGAGGAAGTCTTGGTTTAAAAAGATCATTCCAGAAGAGACTCCTCAAACTTATGAGTGGATAGCCGAGCATCAAGAACTGAAAAGGCCTCCAATTGGATGGAAATACGCTCCTGAAAGGAAGCTCTTTATCATCAGACGATATAGAGGGGGAGTTCAGCACTTCAAGAACATGACTGACTTCCAGACCCTTCCTTTTTATGACCTCAGGGATTTAGCAAAACTTCCACTTCAAAACCCTGGGAAGGTCATGATGGCTTATGACTTTGAGAAGTTTCTGCATTCTCAAGTCAACAATGATTTCAAAGGAATGAAACCTAGAAAAACTCAGAAGAAGATCTCAAAGACTAGGTTTCATCCTAAGACTAAAAAGCCATATGTGTTCCTAAGATACAAGCCTGCCCAAACACATAAGACTATCACTATTCCAAAATCTGTACCTGTCCAGCTACAAACTTTCAGAAAGTGGTTCTATAACCCAGTTATTGGCAGTGCAGTTATTGAATGTGAGGGCAAGGAAGACATCACCATCTTTGATCCAATGGAGCTGCTGAAATTTCAACCTGAAGATCTGGAGGTGCTATTCCAGAATCACATTCAGGCTTATAGTGATGAAGATGAAGCTGATGCTAAAGCCTATCAAAGAATTGTATCTCTCCATGTCAAACCGTTCATCCCAAAGACATCTGAAGGACTAGCTGCTTGATGAAGAGCTGAAGACAGTAATGCAACAGCTTAGGGGGAGATTGTAGAGTCATATATTTTGTATAAGCTGTTGTCATTTATTGTATGTTTAAACAATTTTAGACTAGTTTACTTTCTGTCATTTCATTATTGTAATTTCAGTTTTCTGTAATTAGTTAAGTCTGGGCCATCGAAACTACTTAGTTTCGATTGAGTCTGTTCAATCGAAACTAGTAGTTTCGATAGATGGTAGTTTCGACAGTCTGTGTATCATTTGTAAATGGTCAATCGAAACTAGTAGTTTCGATTGACCATAGTTTCGATACCTGTCACTACTATAAATAGCCTAGTTTGAGATTGTTTAGGGTGTGAGTAGCGGCTGTAACCCTGAATCTTCTCTTTCACATTTTGCTTGAATCAATACAATCTGCAGTTGTTTATTCACTATGTTCATACATTTTCATACCTTTTGATTGTTGATTCATAGTGTGGTTAGCTGGTTATTTTCACCAATACTGTTTCTATTATCTGTTTCACCTACATATACACAGTTTCCGCCTGTGTGTTCAATCGATCATATCAGTGTGATTCGACTGAAATCTGGACCTACAATGACTGCACCAACTCTTTAGCCTTGGACGGAAAGGGTTTCTCCATCCGGGAGAGGAATACGAACAATCTTCTCATGACAGATAATTTCGGCTTGGTTTTTAGATAGCCAATCCATGCCGACAATTATATCAAAACTACCAAGTGTGACCGGCATAAGATCGATATTAAATATATGTTTAGCTAACTCAAGCTTACATCCCTTAAGAATGTGAGTTGCTTCAATTATTTGGCCATCAGCTATCTCTATTATATACTTAGCTTCTAACAGAGTTTGAGTTCCTCTTATCATATCACTAAGTTTCTTAGATATAAAACTTCTATCAGCACCAGTGTCAAAATGGACAGAAGCAAAGTAATTATTTAAGAGAAACTTACCGGTGACCACATTATGATCGTAACGGGCTTCTCCAGATCCTAGTACGAAGGCTCGTCCCTTCGCACCATTTCCTCCACCATTGCCATTTTTACCACCATCGCCATTGTTATTCTGGTTAGGGTTGTGGTTTCCATTACCCCCTTTCTTCAATTGAGGACAATTCTTCCGAATATGTCCTTCCTTTCCGCACTCAAAACAACCCCTTGTGGATCCAGGTTGTTGAAAAGGTTGTTTAGCTTGTAACTCACCCCTACAATCCTTGGCGGCATGACCTATTTTGCCGCACCTCTGGCAATGGTTGCAAAACCCGAAGTGGAGGAAGTTGCACTTGTTACACTTCGGAGACCTCCCCGCGTAACCACCCTGGTTTTGACCTGAAGGGGTCAACTGGTTGAAGTTCTTAGTAGGCTCAAACCTACGCTGTTGCTGCTGCTGTGGTTGATTAAACTGGGTTTGGCTGGGTTGGGGTCCTTTGGAATGAGAGTTGGAGTGGTTGTGGGTGTTGGAATGGTGATCAAACTTGCGTTTGTGACTGTCGGTGGGTTTAGAGGCCGAACCTCTCGGAGGTAGAGTCCCTTGAGTCACCGCATGATCGGTTAACTTATGGGCAAGTCGGATAGTTTGTTGGATAGTGGCAGGATTGGATGAAGTAACCATGCTTTGTATTTGAGGCACTAGACCTCCAATGTAAAGCTCGATTCTCTTGTAATCAGGGGTTACCATATGCGGGCACATAGTAGCAAGTTCATGTGAACGTGTGGTGTAGAGTTCAATTTCAGAACCCTCCATCTTTAGGTTCCAAAACTCTCCCTCTAACTTCTGGATTTCATCGCGAGGACAGTATTCCTCCTTCATCATTGATTTAAATTCCTCCCACGGGAGTCCATTCGCCATGGCTAGACCCAACATTTGGACCTGGGCGTTCCACCATGTGAGTGCCGGGCCCTCCAAAGTTCTGGCGGTAAACTTGACCTGATTAGCCACAGGGCAGTTGCACATGGCAATCACTAATTCAACTTTCTCAAACCAACGAAGTAGTCCAACGGCTCCTTCAGCTCCACTAAAGGCGTGGGGCTTACAATCCATGAATGTCTTGAAAGTGCAGGCTAGTTGTTGATTTTGCTGGTTTTGCTGGCCTGGATATAGAAACAATATAGGATTGGAATTATAGGGTTTAAGAAAATGTTTTTAGAAGATGGATTGACATTATTAGTCAATAGCTAAAGCATTTACCTACAGCATTATGTGCTGCTAAAGCCTCCGCCACACTATCGTTTATTAGTGATGCTAGCTCTGCTGCCGTCATGTTAATGGTACCTCGACCACCGGCACGACCTTCGCGTCTTCTCCCTGACATGATTCTTCACAATCACAAACGAAAAACAATGAGAAATATATCGCATATTAAACATTATTCAGGTATGAGTAAGAAAGTACAACATTTAATATTTTGAAAATTAAATAAATTGTAAGGCTACAAAATAAATAACTCAAACATTAAACTTCTCATGCTTTTATTGAATGGGAATAACCTTAACCATCTAGGTTTGAAAAGAGAAATAACATAAGCAAAAACAGACATGAAAAGGAAGATAGAATAGGAAGATCATCAAGCATCCTCGTCATCGGAAGAAACATACGATTATGCATCGTCTATCTCCACTGGTTCCTCCTCCAAAGGCTCCTCCTCGAAGGGTTCTTCCTCAAATGGCTCCTCCTCAAAGGGCTCCTCCTCAAAGGGCTCCTCCTCGCCATCAGAAAGTGGAATCTCCTAAGGAAATAGAGCGGCTTGCAGTTGGGCTTCCAAGTGAATCACCCTCTCTTGAAGACCTTCAGCAGTGTGGTTTGCTACATGTAGCTGAGCTTCCAGAGCAGCCACTCTCTCCAGAACTCCTTCCATGTCATTGTCCGAGGTGTCCACCCTCGTCTCCAAATGTGTCACGCAATCCACCAGAAGGTTATGGACCTGGTCAGTTACTGCTAGTTCAGCAGTCAAAAGTTCTATCCCTACTTTATTCTCCTCTATTTGAGGCTCCCTCTTCAGAATATCCGGTATCTCATCAGTAGCATCTTTCACAATGCTTAACTCTCTAGACATAGAAAACACAAAGGCTGCAAAAGCTTGTTCCATAGTGCATGGCAAGCTAGGCAAGGTAGATGATGAGGAAGTAGAACCGAAGTAAGGTGATGGGACATTTCCCATTTCGATCCATCTTTGGATCATTTGTGGGTATGCGTTCCAATTGTGAGCAGGATTCATTGCTTGCGCGCTGCTCGTTTCCCCCTAATCAACTGAATAGTCACTGGAAGTAGTCCGGCGCCTTTTGGGCTCCGGGGATGATAGGATAGGTGCCTTATGCCCTGGTGCCTTAGGTGATGGAGGTGGGGTTGACGACATGTTCCTGTAACAATACATATAAGTGCCAAACATCCAAATGACATGTAACTAATGTGTGAGGCTATAGTCTAGTATGCAATCCTAGTTCTCTATAACCAATGGCTCTGATACCAATCTGTCACACCCCCAATTTCAACTAACGGAGTTTTACCGTTTGGGAAGTGACGAACCAGAATCTCAGACATTAGTTACTTTGAACGACTCTACATGGGACTCAAAATGAAAATACCATTCAAATCAGAGTTTCAATGCGGAAGCGTAAAGAAAGTAAATGCGCAACACACGCGCCCAAAACCAAAGTCCAAAACGTTCAACCAAAACAAGTACAATAGAATAATCCAAACAAATATAAACAAGTCATAATCAAAGTAGTTGAATTCCATGCATGCCCTAACGTGCACCTGTGTCTTATCTTAGTGACCTGAGAAAACATGTAAGAAAATATGTCAACACGAGGTTGGTGAGTTCGCAGGTTTCAATATATGTAAATAAGCGTTTACCAGATTTATGTTCATTCAGTACGTATCTATAGGTAGCTAACCTATGTTCATGTTCAGCTCAGGCGCTCGTAACCGAAGCTGACTGTTTGTTTATTGCCTCGTGCCAGGTCTATCAACACTGGCGGTGTGAGTAGGCTAACATTTCACCCATTCGATCTCTAATCGAGTTAGCACGACTAACGCGGGTGGGATTTGTCAAACCCAGTAGTACTACTAAATATTACCTCGCTAAGATCCATATTAACGGTCCGATATAAGTTGAGGACTTTCTGTGATAGTGTGTTACGCTTAGCTTTAACATTGATATCATACGAATTACAAAATCCCAAAATCGTTTAGTCATGTTTTCTCCCCCAAGTTAAAACAGTAAAAAAGGGCTGTGAAAACTCACATACGTTGCGTTGAAGGTAGTTTCACACAAGTGGTACGTTGAAACACGAGTGTAAGTCTCAAACGACTTACGAATGCCCTAAAATTATAAACACATAAATTAGGGATAAAAATGGAAATAGTGACAGCGACACGGAATGAGGAACGTCTTAACGAAGCGCTCTAATATCCAAGAGTGGACGAAAGTGTCCACGGAGTTAGGAATTTCCTTACGCGACGAATGACACGAATAATAATGAATATAACCGGGTGTTTTGTCATTCATAAAAATTGAGAGAAAAATAATAATATATATATCTACGAGTAAATAATTTAACTAATTATATTATTAAATAGTTTAAACGTCCCACGAGATATAAAACGATAAGAAATAATATATATATATATATATATATTATTTAATAGGATTTGTCACGGGATGAAAATAATATAAACATATTATTTTATACAAATTTACGGTTTAAAAATAATATAAATATATTATTTCTTTTGTTAATAATAGCAATAATATTTTATTTATAAAAGTGGGAATAATAAAATATGTTAATAATTCAAACCCGAGCCCACGGGTTGTTTCCCGGACTAAAACACATTTATATAATAATATAATATTATAGGGTTTGATTTTTATATTGAAATATTACCAGAAAAGGCCCCAAAAATTGTTAGGACATAGTTTGTAATAACAAAAGCTTGTAATAGTTAGATCTTATGTCTTTATGTTTTTGTTATGTAAAAAGTCACTAAGTGTTTATTCAAGTTTACCTAGAGGCGAACTTGTTAAGTTCGCCTGGTCTATCAGAGGCGAACTTAATAAGTTCGCTTAAGTCTATCTGAGGCGAACTTGTTAAGTTCGCTTAGTCTGTTAGAGGCGAACTTAATAAGTTCGCTTATATCAGATCAGATGGTTATATATATGTGTGTTTTACAGAGTCAGAAAGAACTAGAACATATAGAACAGAGAATTATCGATTAGTCTGATTGAGTCTGTAAACACCATTGTGATTTTGGAATACAATTGAGAAGGTTATTTACATGATTGTCTACATTGTCTTTTATGCATATAAACGTTGATTCGTTGGATTCCGCACTCCGAGTTAACGTCACGTCTTATCACGAGATCGATCCGTAGAAGCGCCATGAGGACCTACAAGTGGTATCAGAGCATTTGCTCGTGATTCTTGTTGATTCTAGACGGTTTTATATGCAAATTGACATGAAATTTGTCATTTTTAAGTTTTTCATTTCCATGGAGTTTTCAAGACTGATTCAGATCTGATTTGGTGTTTTTGAAGAGGATTTTGACGAAATTGATCCGATAGAAAGCTTCTAATTGTCAAATTACACAATCCTACAGTCCAATTTTGATTAATTCCTTCAAAACAGTGAATTATGACGATTTTTGCTGCTTTCTGGTTCGCGGTTTTTGTTTGAGCTGTTCTTGAGTTTGAATCTGTTGAAGCAAGCGAACTTGCTGAACTTGTCAAGTTCGCTTCTCACTGGATAAGTTCGCTTCTCATTAAGTTCGCTTGGGTGACTTAGCAGGCGAACTTATTATCTTCGCCTAAGGGTAAAGGAAGTTCAACACTTGAAAAATTTTTTAGGAAAAATGGCAAATATGGTTCAAGTCACGAATATGTTCAATTACGACAATGAGATAGGTACATCTCAAAAACCTCCAAAGTTGTTGAATCTAGCTGATTATTCAAATTGGAAAGATCAGTTTGACCAGTTTGTATCTTTTACCGACACTAGTTTGTGGATTCCGATTTTGGAAGGTTATACGCATCCGATTTATTCTTGGATGGGACAGGATAATGTTCCAAAGTCGGTGTCAGCGTTAACTACTGAAGAGAAGCTACTATTTGACAGGGAAAAGAAAGCAATGGCTAGTATTTCGATGTCTCTTCCGAAGGAAATATATCACAGTTTTAAACAGTTCAAGTCTTCTCAACAACTATGGGAAGCATTACATAAAAGGTGTGAAGAAAGATTGGATGTGAAGAAGAGTAGAAAGGAGCAATTAAAGAAGCAGTTCTTGGTCTTTAAACATTTTCAAAACGAATCCTTGGATGATCTTGCTACAAGATTCTATCATCTTCTTAGTGAACTGGCAAGTGCTTCTGTGGTGTATGAGACTGAGGAAATCAATGATAAATTCTTGGAGGCTTTACCATCAAAATTTGATGTGTACACGGTTTTAATCAAAGATAACATTAAGTATAAAACCATGTCTCTTGAAGAAGTTCTAGGGAAGATTCAGTCGCATGACATGAATATGAAGAAGAAAGAGACTAACTTGGAGCATATCCAGGATCCCTCAATGTATTTTGCAAAATCTACCGGTAAATCTGGTAATGGAGTGGCATTCTTTTCTGGTGATGCTCAAGATTCTTCAAATGATCAGTGTTCTGGAGTTCCAATTCATTCTGGTCATTCAAGCCATTCTGGATTTTCTGCGACTACAGCTTCTACTTCATCTGGATCTCATTTGAATCAGAAGGTTGCTGATGATTATCTTGCTATGTTTTCTTCATTCATGGCGTCATATGAGAATTTTATTGGAGGTAAAATACATGATCCTGAGATTATAGAAGAATATTTCAGACAGATTGACCCTGTTGATCTGGAAGAAATGAATATCCAATGGAATATGGCCATGTTGATGCGTCAAGCTAAAGATTTCTTGAAGAAAACGGGCAGAAAATATATTGGTTCAAATAGTCGATCTCGTATGGGTTTTGATAAAAGCAAAGTTCGGTGTTATAACTGTCAAGAATATGGTCACTTTGCTAAGGAATGTGTGAAGCCAAAGGTCGAGTTTGATTCTCAAAAGAAGCAGCCTAATTTTTAGCATAATAGAAATCAGTCACATGGTCCATCTGGTAATACAAATCATGCATCTACTTCATCGGCATTGGTTGCTCAGAACGACGAAAACTATGACTGGGGAATTCATCTGGAAGACTTGGTGGGTGCTGTGAGTCAGGCTTTTGTAGCAGAAATTCATTCTGAAAAACCAAAGGAGTCGACCGATGATGAAAGTTCTAGTGATGATTCTTGTGATGGTGACAGTGTTCCAAGCGTTGATGAAGAAGTAGAACAAGTGCAGAATATTGATTCTGATGATGCATCAGGTGTTGCTGAGGAGGATATTGTTCTTACTCAAAATGCTTCTGATGGTGTTGCTTTAGAAAATATTCCCATTGCCAAAGTATTCATGGCAGACATGTCTGATCCGTCTAAGGTAAAAGACTATGTTTGTCATATTTACTGTTCTAACTGCATTTCTGTTAAAGATAAATTGCAAAAGGTCATGGATGATAACACAAACTTGATTTGTGACATGAAATCGATGCATACTGTTAATCAGAAACTGAAAGATAATAATAAATTGTGCATTGATAGAATTGAGTCTTTGAAAAGAGACTTAAATTCTCTTAGGCTAAAATACAAAGTACAGGGTTATCATCTAGATATGGCTTATGCTGAGATAGAAAAGCGTAATGAAGTTGTTGCTCAAAAGAACAAAGAAATATCTGACAAAGAATCTGAATTGATTAAACTTCATAGAAAAATGGAAAATTTTGAAAATTCTTCGGTTATTTTGGATTATTTTAACTCAAATGCTGATCCTACTAAGCGTATTGCTGGAATTGGATTTATTCCTCCACCGTTTAATGCAAATTATGTGGTGGAACCTGAAATAATACATGAAGATGAGATAGATCCAAAGACTGTGTTAAAGGTGAATTCGGTAACTGGGGAGGATATGGTGTATGAGTCTGATTCTGAAGATGAGGTGTTTGATGAGAAGAAGGTTGAAGGCATTCCAAAAGAGGTAAAAATTGATGACCCAAAATTTGTTAAAACTGTAACCCGCGATAGATGCATTCTGACTGAACCTGAAGAGGTGAAAGTTGGTCCATCTAAGCTTTCTTCGATTTTACAATCAAGTGGTTTTGTAGCAGCTGGTTATCAAAAAGTGTATTCTTCAAAGGTGCCAACACAGGATTATGTTCCAAAGAAGCCGAAAAATTGTTCGGGTCATTCCTCTGAAGCTTATACCTCTGATGGATCCTCACATTCAAAGAAAACTCCTTATTTCAGAAGTTATCAAGAAAGAAGAGTGTGTTTTCATTGCAATGAGGCTGGTCACATTTTGCTCAATTGTCCTTACAAGAACCAGGGTAAAATGAAGACTGTTCTTTCACAACCAAAAGTGGTGAAGATTCTGAAAAGAAAAGATGAGGGAAAGTCGTCTTCTAGTCTGGAGAAAAATTTGCCTAGTCGATCTTTTGTTAAATCCCCTGGATTTAAACAACAGGATAAATTGAATGCTAAATCTTTTGTGTGCAAAGAGAAGCTTGAGATTCCTAATGTTGGAATTTCAAAAGATTCTCATCAGGAAGTTAAATTGTCTAGACCTCAAAGGAGAAGACGAAACAGAAAATTGAAGAAAATTTTGGAAACATCTGAATCTGACAATAATATATCAAATAATGTTTTTCAAAATAATAAAAATGGATCTTCTTTGAAAAAGTCTGATTGTCAAACTTCTGTTCCAAAAGTGAATGATAAGATTGATTGTAAATTACAAGAAGTTGTTTATTTTGATCAATCTGGACGACCCAAGACCATGATGGCTCCTATTTCTAACTGATTCTCATTGTTTATGTAGGGACAACCAAGGAGGACTATCAACAATACATGGTATGTGGATAGTAGTTGCTCTCGACATATGACAGGGAATGTTAGATTGCTTAAGGATGTAAAACAAATTGATGGAGGTTATGTCGCTTTTGCGGGTAATAAAGGCGGGTACATAACTGGACAGGGTACGTTAAAGAATGACAAAGTCAAATTTGAGAAGGTGAATTATGTTGAGCAGCTGGAACACAATCTTTTAAGTGTATCACAAGTTTGTGACAAGAAGTTTTCGTTTCATTTCAACGATGCTGAATGTTATATTTTGAAACCGGGCTTTGTGATTCCTGATGAATGGATTCTTATGAAGGCTTCGGGGAGAAATGACACGTATGTCCTTGACATGAGTGTCGCCACTACAACGGATTCAATTCCAACATGTTTACTCTCCAAGGCGTCGGAATCTGATTCAATATTGTGGCACAGGAAGCTAGCTCACATTAACTTTAGGAAGATGAACTACATTGTTAGGAATGATTTGGTTCTTGGTATTCCGAAGATGAAATTCTCAGTTCCTGATGATTGTATTCCTTGCAAGAAGGGGAAGCAAAGAAAGAAATCTCACAAATCTAAATCGACAAATTCTATCGTAACTCCTTTAGAGTTGCTGCACATGGATTTGTTCGGTCCTATCAGTATCAGGAGCATTGGTGGAAAATCGTACTGCTTGGTAGTAACTGATGATTACTCCAGATTTTCATGGTTAAGTTTCTTTCTTCTAAAGCTGAAACCACTGAGTTGGTACAATACTTAATCCTGGGTTTGGAAAATTTATTCAATCTGAAAGTCAGAAGAATAAGGAGTGACAATGGCAGCGAATTTAAGAATAGCAAAATGGGCTTATTCTTTCTACAAAAAGGAATTTATCATGAATTCAGTGCGCCATATGTTCCTCAACAAAACGGTGTCGCTGAACGAAAGAACAGGACTTTGGTCGAAACGGCTCTCACGATGCTTGCAGACTCTAAGCTTCCAGTCACCTTTTGGGCTGAAGCTGTGAGTACTGCGTGTCACGTTTTGAACAGGGTCTTGACCGTCAAGCGACATAACAAGACTTGCTATGAATTGCTGAATAATCGAAAGCCGAATCTGGATTATTTACTAGCTTTTGGTAATCCTTGCACCCTATTGAAAGTTCGAGATGTCCCAACAAAATTCAGTGCGAAGGCTATTGAAGGGATTTTTCTAGGGTATGTGGCTAATTCAACAACCAAGAGGGTTTATAACAAAGAGACGCGCCAAGTTGAAGAATGGTTCCATATTGACTGTTCAAATCGGTCTTTACCATAAATGGCGATTGGTCCGGATTGGGCATTTGATTATGAAAACTTATTCAAGTCTTTTCATTTACCTTCTGATATTTTTGATAAAGATGCTGTTGTTCTCTATGAGTCATGTCAGGATGCACATCACAATGGATTTCTACCAACTGCAGTTCCAAATTCATCGATTCCATCTACTTCTGTTCCCGATCCTAATGTTGCTTCTTGTTCAGGTCCACAAGATTCAAAGAGTGAGGAAGATAATTCTATTTTTCAAGATTCTTCTGTTGAACCGTTGTTAGGTGATGATCCATTATCTTCGATACAGGCTCAGGGGGAGATTCCTACAAATTTAGACTCGGAAATTCCAATTAATCTAGATTATTCTTATCAATCTGAATCTACTCAAGTTGACGTGTTGCCGGTTCCTGAGGTTGCATCCATCAAGGAACTCAAAGATCATCCCGTGTCGAATATAATTGGAAATTTACAGGATGGAGTGAAAACACGTTCTCTTTTTGACAATACTTGTTTGTATACCTGCATTAAAGATTCTGGTGTTCTTGATGATTGCTCACATTCATGCTTTATTTCGCAGGTTGAACCCAAGAATGTTGAGATGGATTTAAATGACAACAATTGGATAGAAGCTATGCAGGAAGAACTTGCTCAATTTGACAAACTTAAGGTTTGGAATCTTGTTGATCTTCCGAAGGGTGCGTATCCGATAGGAACAAAATGGGTGTTTAAATGTAAGAAAGACGATCGAGGTGTCGTGGTATGCAACAAGGCAAGATTAGTTGTCCAGGGCTTCAATCAACAAGAAGGAATTGATGACACCGAGGTTTATGCGCTGGTTGCAAGGCTCGAAGCTATAAGGCTGTTTCTCGCTTTTGCTTCTTTTAAAGGTTTTAAGGTGTTTCAATTAGACGTCAAAGGTGCGTTTGTATATGGAAAGGTCAAGGAGGAAGTCTATGTTTGTCAGCCGTCGGGGTTTGAAGATCCACTGAATCCGAATATGGTTTCAAGCTTGCTAAGGCCCTCTATGGTCTTCATCAGGCTCCTCGTGCGTGGTATGAAACATTATCCACACATCTTTTGGCAAATGACTTTGTTCATGGAAAGATAGACTCGACCTTATTCATACAGAAATCAGGGGGAGATTACCTACTGGTGCAGATTTATGTGGACGATATTATTTTTGGCTCAACAAACGAAGGGTTATGTAAAGATTTTGAGGGTGTAATGAAGTCGAAGTTTGAAATATCTGCTATGGGAGAGTTATCATTTTTCTTAGGTTTGCAAGTAAATCAAAAGGAAGATGGTTTCTTTATTCATCAGTCCAAGTATGTCAAAGACATCTTGAGCCGGTTCAAGATGGAGGACTGTACCCCATGTGATACTCCAATTCCGGTCAATCATAAGTTGAATTCTGACCCGGATGGAAAAGATGTGGATTGTCGACTTTACAGAGCTATGATTGGATCTCTCATGTACTTAACCGCTTCAAGGCCAGATATAATGTTCGCCGTGTGCATCCGTTCCAGATTCCAGGCAAAGCCAAAAGAATCTTACTTAATTGCTATGAAAAGAATCTTTTGATATTTGAAAGGAAAACAACGTTTGGGGCTATGGTATCCTCATGGTTCTAACTTTGATTTCAATGCTTATACTGATTCTGATTTTGGTGGTTGTTGTTTGGACAGGAAATCTACAACAGGTGGTTGCCAGTTCTTAGGTATCGACTTGTGTCCTGGCAATGCAAAAAGCAAACCACAGTCTCGATTTCTACATGCGAAGCAGAATATATCGCTGATGCGAGTTGTTGTTCACAGATCCTGTGGATACAGCAGCAATTGAGAGATTACAGTTTGAATTTCACAGGAACCCCTATGCTTATCGATAATAATGCTACTATGTCCATAACTAATAATCCTGTTAAACATAGTAAAACTAAGCACATCGAAATTCGATATCATTTTATTCGTGATTGTGCAGAGAAAAGGTTGATTGAGCTGGTAAAGGTACACACTGAAGATAATTTTGCTGATTTGTTACCAAGGCATTTGATCGTACCAGGTTTGAATTCCTAATTAAAATGATTGGTATGATCAATCCCGAATAAAAGCTTTTCAAAATCAGAATTTCATGGAAAATTTTGTTTTTAATTTCTTTATTGCTTTATTACATTTCTGCATTTACATTTTCAGTCAAAAAGTTTTAATTTATAAAAAGTCAAAACAAATTGAAAAATATAAAATTTGACATCATTTGAGGTTAGAGAAGAAATGATAGTACATCAGTGATTAGTTCATTTCACACGACCTTAGTAGACCTTTAATATATGATTGATTAAACTGAGTTGATTTGGTCTAAATTTCAAAGTCTGCATAAATGAGAAATGATAGTGTTGTGAATGCTCTAATCTTGATAATTTGTTTTTCAAATTTGTGTATGAGTTTTGAAACTTAAATTGTCAATAGACTAAAAGCGTTTTGAAACTAATAGTAGTGTGAAAATTAAATATAATATGATTACATCTGTGATTTAAATCCATTATATGCCTGGGTGTGTGTGTAAAAGATCATTATCAGATAAAGAATATATGGTTATAACGAATTTCATGAGACCAATATCGAATTATATCTTTAGCACAAATTTATTTCAGTTCACTTCACTGCCCATGCCCCGAAAAACATGCAAGGTGTTGTTGAATTGAGATATGCTTTCAAAATCTGTTGAAACATATATTCGCTCTTGGATCAGTTAGATACATCATCTAGTCTGACTCCATTGAATTTTATCCAGATAACAGTTGGATCCTCATACCTGAATCTGTTGATTCTCACTATTCAGCCTATTCATTAGAATCTTCTGATTCTGAACCATCATGATTCTTATATCCTTTGGGATCTAATTCTATTCGTGTGCTAAAAGAAATAATTTCATCTTAGAAATTGATCTAATCTTAACATTAACTGTATATGTCTTGAAGATAGTGCAATTTATATTTCTATTTTGCATATATGTGGGGTGCACGATGTTTTTCATCTAAATGGTACTAAATCACATGAATTTGGAGAATAAATGCTTATAGTTTCAAATCATATAATATTGACAAATTTAAGAATTCATGCTTTATATTTCAAATTCGGTATAAATAAAAGAGCATTTTATAACCTGATCTTATTTACTTTGAAATTTATCGTGTATCATTTCAAATATTATTCAAATTGAATGAGTTTCAAAATGAAAAAGATGCAACGTGCACAAAACTGAGCTGGATGGTTTCATACTATAGGTTACCCTTTGTTATTGCTAAAATGTGTGATGAATTAATTGGATACTGATATGATCTTCTTGCTCATGATGATCATTCAAAAATATGTGATTTCAGTTTATTAGATAAAAAAATATTCAAAAAAATGTGTTTCTGTTTGTACAGATAAAATCCAAAAATATGTGATTCCGTTTGTACAGATAAAATCAAAAAATATGTGATTCCGTTTGTATAGATAAAACTCAAAAAGATTTTGATTTTTATTTTCCATGAAAATTCTAAACTTTTATTAAAATTGTTCGGGATTGGATCGGATACGTGATGCTGGCGAAAGTTCAAGACTTGAAAGGTTGAAATTGGTAAAATTTTGTTCAAAGGCAAAAGTGAATAGATATTAAGTTCGCCTGTGTACAGTGAAGCGAACTTAAACAGTGAAACGAACTTAATCTGTTTGTCTGTGGATGGTGAAGCGAACTTATCATGTTCGCCGATG
Organism: Smallanthus sonchifolius; assembly: GCA_023525975.1. Taxonomy (NCBI): domain Eukaryota; kingdom Viridiplantae; phylum Streptophyta; class Magnoliopsida; order Asterales; family Asteraceae; genus Smallanthus; species Smallanthus sonchifolius. The sequence goes on from CM042019.1 coordinate 94,846,077, forward strand.
GCTTATTAAGCAAACTTAACAAGTTCGCCTAAATAAGCGAACTTAATGTGTTTAAGATTCTTGGCCAAGCGAACTTGACAGTCATCGTCTTCATTTCAAGCGAACTTGTCTGAAAAAGTTTTTGAAATTTTTAATCTGTGTTGTTAGGGTTGTTTACTGGTTCTATCATATTCCAAATTGAATTGCGAACTCAACCAAGGTAATTTTGTTGAATTTCATCCGTTAAATTGTGAGTATTTGGTGATTTTATTCTCGGTTTCCGTCGAAAGTTTAAAAGGACTGTTTTTGACCTAATTTTGACCGGACTTATAAAATTGATCATTCTAATTGGTTGTTAATTGATATTCGACTGATGTTCATTGATTATCCCATGAGTTTATCTCGATTTGCTGATTTTTGAACGTTTGTGTTTGAATTTGAATCGTCACAGGTTCAGGGAACTTGTTCCAAGCGAACTTATTCCAAGCGAACTTGTTTGAAGCGAACTTGTCCAGGCGAACTTAATAAGTTTGCCTCTTGCAACACTAAGCGAACTTATTAAGTTCGCCTAGGGGTCAGAGAGTATTTGGACTTGTGATTTTTGAGTGTTAGAAAATTTTTTTAAAAAAAATTTTTGTTTAAATTTTTTTTGTGTTTGATTGTGTTAGTTATGTTTACTAATGTGTTTTGTTGTCCGAATGTTTTCAGATGGCTCGACGTGTCGAATATAAGCATAATCAGGTGGCATTGTAGATCCTAACATGTCCGAGGCAGTCAATTTTCAAGGAATAATCGGATTTCTAAATCGTTCGCGTCTTCATACTGCTTTATCTGCTGATCCTTACATCAGTTTGTTATACATACAGCAATTTTGGGATACGGTTCATCAGGATACAGACGTAGAACCTCATGTTCTTCGTGCTACTGTCAATAATACTGAAATTGCTATATCTGAAGAAACTATTCATGCTGCTCTTAATTTAGGTGGTAATGCTGAAGACCCAATGTCTTATCCAGGCACTCTTATTATGGGTTGTTTTGAAAGAATGGGTTATCGTGGAAGACAAAATGATACCCAAGCACGTAAAGGTGGATTAGTAGGTGAATGGAGGTATTTCATGCATGTGATTTTCATTGCACATCTCCTCGTAAAACTGGAACCGATGGTTTAAAGATGGCTCTTCAAACGGCAATGGTGGCTTTAACATTGAATAAGCGATTCAATTTTCCACTTTACTTCTATCGAGAGATGGCATGCAGATTAATCCAGCCGAAGGTCAAGGATTTTTGATGTATCCTCGCTTTATTCAAATGATTCTCAATCATCTTATTTCGGATCTTCCACAACATCCTATAAGACTAACTTTGACTCCAATGTCAAAACGTATCTTTACTGACTGCATGAAGGTGAAACAGCAGAATGCCGCATTGATACCAGTCAATACTCCTTTATTTGGTCACTTAATCAATCTTGATTATGTTGCACCACCTAATGATAACTGGTTTCATCCTGATGAAATTGCTCAAGCTCAAGGCTTAAATGTTCCACAACAACAACAGCAACCACAACAACAACAACAAGTTCAAGTTCCCGTACAACCACAAATTCCTATTCCTGAACAAGTTCCAATTCCACAAGTTGAGGTTGAAATACCTATTCATGAACCTGTTCAAGAGGAGGTCGTTCATGCACATGAATATGATTTAGGAATGAACATGGATGATTTCGTTGATGACGCTGTGAACTCGCCCATTCATGAAGTTGAAGGGAATGTGGTGACTGATGATGAATCTAGTTCAAGCTCAAGTGATACGATATTACCTGTTAGTGAAAGCACTGATTCTGATGAATCTAGGGATTTTTCCTCAGATCATTATGAACGGTTAGCTGCTATTCCACTGGCTAATGCTGGAAAAGGCATTAAATCTCAAGCCAGACAACCAATAAGAAAGTCTGTTCGGGATCCTCCTTCCGGTTCAGTACTTGGAAAAAGATCCTTGGTTGATGAAAGTACTGAGTCGGATAGTGACTTTAATCCAGATCCCAAGACTCAAAAGTTAATGTCTGCTTCAATAGCTGCTGCTCAATCTTCTCAGGGAGTAAAGGATACTAATTTTGTTGCTTCATTGATTATTACTCCTCCAAGATCTAAAGATACATCTCCGGTTAGAACTCATGTTCCTCCAATCATTACTCCTGCTGCAAGTCCTTCTATTCCACAATCGTCAGCTGGTCCGTCAAAGCCTTCTGATTCTGAAAGGATTACTATCCTTGAATCTCAAGTGCTTACACTTCAAGCTCAGGTGGATACTCTTGTGTCTACTGATTCACAACGGCAGCCGGTGATTCAGACTCAAGCTCAACAGATAGCTGACATGAAAGCATTGGTGTCTAAACTCGTTCAGCGTCTTGACGCTCAGGGGGAGTTGAGGATACACGATACATGTCACACAGAGTCTATTCAAAGACGTGATGATGAAGACAACGATCCTGCTGGAAATGTTGAGGGTGATCGTCAATACGCTGACGCTAATCCTATATCAAAGGTTCAGGGGGAGTCGACATCACAATCACTTGAAGGAAACAAAGATACTTCTGGTGCTAATGAAGAAGAAATTCTATTATTGGAGTTCTTTGCAGATTCTGAAGAAGAAGCTGAAAAGATTGCATGTCTTGATGACATTGATGATTTATTCAATGACATGGATGATGAAGTGTCTGAAAATGAAATAGAAGAAGGAGAGATAATAGAGATAGAGAAAGATAAAGATAATGTTATGTATGAAGGATGTGATGGTCTTAAAGTGCCGTATAACTTCATCCAGGATGATGTTATTCCTGAATTCACTTATGAATGAGTAACAGATTCTATGGACTCTGTTGAACACGTCACACTGCCTGAAGACACTGCTGATTCAAAGATAGATACTGATGATGAGAATATTCAATCCAATAAAGATGCTAAAACTACTCACACTGAGTCTCCGAAGGTTAATGAAGAACCTGTGATGCACAGAGATACAGGGATGATAAGAGAACAGTGGAGAGAAGTTGTAAATAGTTGGATGAAGGTGCTACCTAAGTCTCCAGCACAACCTGCTCAGAAAGAGAAATATGTGAATAACGAGCGGTGTGTAGGAAGGATCATAAGTTGGTTTTATGATGGTGATACAAAATTATTTGCAATTAAACGATCTGACGGTGTTCAATACTTAAAGCCGAGGATCAAATATTTCAATACCTTGCCAAGGTGTGAAATGAATGGTCTAGCTTCAAAGTCTCTTATTAATAGATCGAAGAATGGTTTGGCTGATGTGATAGCAAACTTGATCAAGAAAGAAGGGAGTTCTGGAAAGTATGAAAGACTGAAACCACAAAAAGGAAAGAGAGTGAAGAACACAGATCCAAAGACTGGGAAAGTGACCTGGAGTTACAAGTATAAACTAGTACGTGCTGTACACAAGATACCATTGAAGAAGATTCCTCAAGACTTTCTTGGGAATATGAAATGGTGGTATGTCGATGTTAATACTAGTGAAGCAAGAATTGAAGATAAAGACAATAAGGTCATTGTATGTTTCTATGATGCAATGAATCTTATAAATTTCTCAAAGAAAGATCAGAGGACGTTGCGAAAGAATGAAATAATGTTCACTGATGAATGGAAAGAACAAGGTTTACAGTACAAGAGAGTTTTGGAGATATGCAGAAGATATGGAGTGCATGCTGGCAGCAGACTACCGGATAACTGGAAAAGCTCATCATGAAGACTGAAGACTGTAGATCAAGCTATTGTCAAGAGGGAGTCTGTTACGACATAGTTTGTAATGACAAAAGCTTGTAATAGTTAGATCTTATGTCTTTATGTTTTTGTTATGTAAAATGTCACTAAGTGTTTATTCAAGTTTACCTAGAGGCGAACTTGTTAAGTTCGCCTGGTCTATCAGAGGCGAACTTGATAAGTTCGCTTAAGTCTATCTGAGGCGAACTTGTTAAGTTCGCTTAGTCTGTTAGAGGCGAACTTAATAAGTTCGCTTATATCAGGTCAGATGGTTATATATATGTGTGTTTTACAGAGTCAGAAAGAACTAGAACATATAGAACAGAGAATTATCGATTAGTCTGATTGAGTCTGTAAACACCATTGTGATTTTGGAATACAATTGAGAAGGTTATTTACGTGATTGTCTACATTGTCTTTTATGCATATAAACGTTGATTCGTTGGATTCCGCACTCCGAGTTAACGTCACGTCTTATCACGAGATCGATCCGTAGAAGCGCCATGAGGACCTACAAAAATAAAATGTGGGAGCCCGGTCTCGAACCCGGGTCTCTCCCACTCACACACACTGCCTTAACCAATCCGCCCGCTATGGTCATCGCAACAAGTACCCGGATCGATTCGTTTTAACATTCAATGTCTCTGTGTTCCACCCCCCCTTTCGAAACCGGAACCAATCCAGTCCCAATTCTAGCCATTTGCACTTCGCTCGAACAAATTAGATTAGGGGTTTTGTAAATCGAGTATAGGTCATGTGGTGAGGTTTAATTGAAATACCATCGAGTTTTAAACTGTTAATTCTTGGACTATCAAATTGAAACCCTAGTTTTAAGAACACAAATCAAATCCGTTGATTCTGATAATAAAACTTATTAGAATTATAGGGTTTTTATTAAAAATGCAATTGCGAAACTGAGGGTGTAACTTAATTTGATTGAGGTTGAGTTTAGGGTCGAGATCCCCAAATCGTTTTTATGAAGAACCCTAGTTTACGGTTTATAATCAATTCGATGTTATTTGATACAATTGATATGGGGCTTTCAAAGAGTAGATGGTCGCGAGTCATGATTCAATTGAATTTTAATCAAGTTTAGAATCAAAAGCCCCAAAGTGGTTTTCGTATGAACCCTAGATTCAAGATCATGACCAATTCGATGTTATACCATTAAATTAACATAGGGCTTTCATTGCACAGGCTATTCCGAGTCTAGAGGTGTAGGTTAATTGAATTGATATCACACCTAGACTGGTAATCGATTAAACCTCGAATGTAAGAACCCTAGAATCGGGTTCTTGCTAATTTTGATATTTAAGCCCTAATTGGCATAGGGCTTTTCATCTGGAAGTAAAAACGAAAGTGAGGGTGTGTTCAATTACCAGAAACAGATGCGAATTGGCCGAGACTAGGACGGGTTCTGTCTTCTACGCGTTTGGTTTCCGGCGACTTCGATTGTGTTTCTGGCCGAATTGAGTTGTGAAAAAGATTCAGAGGAGTGCGAATAAAGTGTGTAAATGCTCAATTGTGAGATTAACAGACGAGTGCAAGAGAATTTGATCATGGAAGTGGGGGTTTCAACGGTTGCGAGTTTAACGGACATAATTGGATTTAATTCAAAGATAATGATAATGATTAAGGCTCAAAGATGTCGAAACTGTTGGTAATGATCGAATCAATTACGAAATTATGTAAAATTCGGTTACAATTTATGAGTTAAGATCAATGTTTGCTCATTTGACTTTATGAAAGTCAACAGAAGCTAAATTCAATCGATTTTGACTTTGAAAAGTCAATGGAACAAGTTTTAGGTATTTACATAACTAGTCCCTGTGGTTTTAATTCAATTATTGACAGAATTAGTCCTTGGGGTTTAATATTGAGTTAACTGGGTTAGATTTTAACAGAAAACTTAACGAAATTTCTAACGAAACTAACTGAAAAGTCCGGATTGTCACGTCATTCCCTAGTTGAAAGAATTTTCGTCCCAAAAATTAAATAATAATAAAAAAATTCCCGGGATATCACATCATCCCCTAGTTAAAAGAATTTTCGTCCCGAAAATTAAATAGTACCTTAAGAATTTGACGCGGAGTGCTTGAACAGATTAGGATATTTGCGCATCATCTGATCCTCGCGCTCCCAAGAACTCTGACAATAGGGATTTTACTGTGCTTTAACGTTTTAACTTCCCTATCCATAATTTTCACGGGTTCTTCGATGAAACGTAACTGTTCATCAATGTGTAGTTCCTCAAGAGGAACCGCGAGAGACTCGTCTGCTAGACATTTCTTCAAATTTGAGATGTGAAAGACGTTGTGTACACCACTAAGTCCTTCAGGTCAACCTTACCCATCTAGGTTTGAAAAGAGAAATAACATAAGCAAAAACAGACATGAAAAGGAAGATAGAATAAGAAGATCATCAAGCATCCTCGTCATCGGAAGAAACATACGATTGTGCATCGTCTATCTCCACTGGCCCTCCTCCAAAGGCTCCTCCTCGAAGGGTTCTTCCTCAAAGGGCTCCTCCTCAAAGGGCTCCTCCTCAAAGGGCTCCTCCTCAAAGGGCTCCTCCTCGCCATCAAAAAGTGGAATCTCCTCGGGAAATAGAGCGGCTTGCAGTTGAGCTTCCAAGTGAGTCACCCTCTCTTGAAGACCTTCAGCAGTGTGGTTTGCTACATATAGTTGAGCTTCCAGAGCAGCCACTCTCTCCAGAACTCCTTCCATGTCATTGTCCGAGGTGTCCACCCTCGTCTCCAAATGTGTCACACGATCCACCAGAAGGTTAAGGACCTAGTCAGTTACTGCTAGTTCAGCAGTCAAAAGTTCTATCCCTACTTTATTCTCCTCTATTTGAGGCTCCTTCTTCAGAATATCCGGTATCTCATCAGTAGCATCTTTCACAATGCTTAACTCTCTAGACATAGAAAACACAAAGGCTGCAAAAGCTTGTTCCATAGTGCATGGCAAGCTAGGCAAGGTAGATGATGAGGAAGTAGAACCGAAGTAAGGTGATGGGACATTTCCCATTTCGATCCATCTTTGGATCATTTGTGGGTATGCGTTCCAATTGCGAGCAGGATTCATTGCTTGCGCGCTGCTCGTTTCCCCCTGGTCAACTGAATAGTCACTGGAAGTAGTCCGGCGCCTTTTGGGCTCCGGGGATGATAGGGTAGGTGCCTTATGCCCTGGTGCCTTAGGTGATGGAGGTGGGGTTGACGACATGTTCCTGTAACAATACATATAAGTGTCAAACATCCAAATGACATGTAACTAATGTGTGAGGCTATAGTCTAGTATGCAATCCTAGTTCTCTATAACCAATGGCTCTGATACCAATCTGTCACACCCCCAATTTCAACCAAAGGAGTTTTACCGTTTGGGAAGTGACGAACCAGAATCTCAAACATTAATTACTTTGAACGACTCTACATGGGACTCAAAATGAAAATACCATTCAAATCAGAGTTTAAATGCGGAAGCGTAAAGAAAGTAAATGCGCAACACACGCGCCCAAAACCAAAGTCCAAAAGTCCAAAAAGTCCAAAACGTTCAACCAAAACTAGTACAATAGAATAGTCCAAACAAATATAAACAAGTCATAATCAAAGTAGTTGAATTCCATGCATGCCCTAACATGCTTCTATGTCTTATCTTAGCGACCTGAGAAAACATGTAATAAAATATGTCAACACGAGGTTGGTGAGTTCGCAGGTTTCAATATATGTAAATAAGCATTTACCAGATTTATGTTCATTCAGTACGTATCTATAGGTAGCTAACCTATGTTCATGTTCAGCTCAAGCGCTCGCAACCGAAGCTGACTGTTTGTTTAGTGCCTCCTGTCAGGTCTATCAACACTGGCGGTGTGAGTAGGCTAACATTTCACCCGTTCGATCTCTAAACGAGTTAACGTGACTAACGCGGGTGGGATTTGTCAAACCCAGTAGTACTACTAAATATTACCTCGCTAAAATCCATATTAACGGTCCGATATAAGTTGAGGACTTTATGTGATAGTGTGTTACGCTTAGCTTTAACGTTGCTATCATACGAATTACAAAATCCCAAAATCGTTTAGTCATGTTTTCTCCCCCAAGTTAAAACAGTAAAAAGGGGCCATGAAAACTCACCTACGTTGTGTTGAAGGTAGTTTCACACAAGAGGTACGTTGAAACCACGAGTGTAAGTCTCAAACGACTTACGAATGCCCTAAAATTATAAACACATAAATTAGGGATGAAAATGGAAATAGTGACAGCGACACGGAATGAGGAACGTCTTAACGAAGCGCTCTAATATCCAAGAGTGGACGAAAGTGTCCACGGAGTTAGGAATTTCCTTACGCGACGAATGACACGAATAATAATGAATATAACCGGGTGTTTTGTCATTCACAAAAATTGAGAGAAAAATAATAATATATATATCTACGAGTAAATAATATAACTAATTATATTATTAAATAGTTTAAACGTCCCACGAGATATAAAACGATACGAAATAATATATATAGGATTTGTCACGGGTTGAAAATAATATAAACATATTATTTTATACAAGTTTACGGTTTAAAAATAATATAAATATATTATTTCTTTTGTTAATAATAACAATAATATTTTATTAATAAAAGTGGGAATAATAAAATATGTTAATAATTCAAACCCGAGCCCATGGGTTGTTTCCTGGACTAAAACACATTTATATAATAATATAATATTATAGGGTTTGATTTTTATATTAAAATATTACCAGAAAAGGCCCAAAAAATAAAATGTGGGAGCCCGGTCTCGAACCCGTGTCTCTCCCACACACACACACTGCCTTAACCAATCCGCCCGCTAGGGTCATCGCAACAAGTACTCGGATCGATTCGTTTTAACATCCAATGTCTCTGTGTTCCACCCCCCTTTCGAAATCGGAACCAATCCAGTCCCGATTCTAGCCATTTGGACTTCGCTCGAACAAATTAGATTAGGGGTTTTGTAAATCGAGTATAGGCGAATATGTGGTGAGGTTTAATTGCAATACCATCGAGTTTTAAAATGTTAATTCTTGGACTATCAAATTGAAACCCTAGTTTTAAGAACACAAATCAAATCCGTTGATTCTGATAATAAAATTTGTTAGAATTATAGGGTTTTTATTAAAAATGCAATTGCGAAACTGAGGGTGTAACTTAATTTGATTGAGGTTGAGTTTAGGGTCGAGATCCCCAAATCGTTTTTATGAAGAACCCTAGTTTACGGTTTATAATCAATTCGATGTTATTTGATACAATTGATATGGGGCTTTCAAAGAGTAGATGGTCGCGAGTCATGATTCAATTGAATTTTAATCAAGTTTAGAATCAAAAGCCCCAAAGTGGGTTTCGTATGAACCCTAGATTCAAGATCATGACCAATTCGATGTTATACCATTAAATTAACATAGGGCTTTCATTGAACATGCGATTCCGAGTCTAGAGGTGTAGGTTAATTGAATTAATATCACACCTAGACTGGTAATCGATTAAACCTTGAATGTATGAACCCTAGAATCGGGTTCTTGCTAATTTTGATGTTTTAAGCCCTAATTGGCATAGGGCTTTTCATCTGGAAGTAAAAACGAAAGTGAGGGTGTGTTCAATTACCAGAAACAGATGCGAATTGGCCGAGCTCAACTAGGACAGGTTCTGTCTTCGACGCGTTTGGTTTCCGGCGACTTCGATTGTGTTTCTGGCCGAATTGAGTTGTGAAAAAGATTCAGAGGAGTGCGAATTAAGTGTGTAAATGCTCAATTGTGAGATTAACAGACGAGTGCAAGAGAATTTGATCGTGGAAGTGGGGGTTTCAATGGTTGCGAGTTTAACGGACATAATTGGATTTAATTCGAAGATAATGATAATGATTAAGGCTCAAAGATGTCGAAACTGTTGGTAATGATCGAATCAATTACGAAATTATGTAAAATTCGGTTACAATTTGTGAATTAAGATCAATGTTTGCTCATTTGACTTTATGAAAGTCAACAGAAGCTAAATTCAATCGATTTTGACTTTGAAAAGTCAATGGAACAAGTTTTAGGTATTTACATAACTAGTCCCTGTGGTTTTAATTCAATTATTGATAGAATTAGTCCTTGGGGTTTAATATTGAGTTAACTGGGTTAGATTTTAACAGAAAACTTAACGGAATTTCTAACGGAACTAACTGAAAAGTCCGGATTGTCACAACTTCAAACATGATGTTTCAAAACAAATGTTTGCTAGATGGCAGTCTCATTTAGCCCCTTTTGATTTTGAAATTATTTATAAAAAGGGTAGTGACAATAGTCTCCCTGATTTGTTATCAGAGAATACTTAAATTAATGGCTCATTCAAAAGGACCATTAAAGAAGACTCTTCTTGAAATTCAAGAAGAAATTGAAGGCCGTACTCTTCAACTTATACGAGAAGAAGAATATTTAAATAGAATCCATGAGAATTCTAGAACCAAGAATAGGGTTATTCATAATACTAAAATAAGAATTTCTTATTTCAAAGAAATAATTTGTTCTTTAAATCAGAAAAAGATAATATTATCATGTGGATGACTTTTTCAGAAATGATTCCTTGGGAACAAGGAAGAAGAGGAAGAGGAAGATCCTCTTATAGAGGAAGAGGTAATCAAAATCCAAGGGTTATATCCCAAATTGGAAGCCGAAAGCTTATAGCTGAAAACATCGCTTCATCATCTGGATCTTCTTCACAACCATATAATATCCTTTATAAGGAATTTTTGTCCTATAAAGCCTCAAAAGAAGAATCTAATAAAGATTCTGAATCATCAGCATCATATGCTAGAACTGTTTCTAATGAAGCAGAAGATGATATCACAAACTGGGCTCAAAGTCCACATAAAGAAGTCATACTTCTTCTAGAAAATAAGGACATCAAATGGAAAGATAATCCATGGCTGTTAATAAACAGATACATGGACACAGGATTCTATCCTATGGAGGCTTATAAGCCCAGATATTTCTATGAGCAAATTCTTAAAAAAGAAAATTGTGAAATAGAACATTATCATACTGGTCAACCTGATGTTTATAACTTCAGTAAAATAGTGGTGAAGCAGATTATATCTGTAGAAACATGGGGAACTTCTCCATTAAAGAAAAGGGAGCTTATACATCCCCAAACCAAAGCCCCAATTCGTTATAACTATTGGGACTATAAAAATGTCTTTTATAAAACATTTTTATATGAGAACCCGAAACAAAAGCATTCGTGGTTTATAAAAATATGTTCTCATGTTCACGGACAGGAAATTCCAGTCTGGTTTTATAAATGGTGGCAATCATTTGGCCCTTCAGTGAAAATTCTCCCTGATTTATTTAAGACCCTTTATTGAAATTCTTTATTAATCTTTTCTAACCGGAGATCCCGGATTAAAATCTATTATTTCTTTAAAATTCATTAAACAAATTCGACTTCTGATTTACTTTTAAACATGAGAACATTTTTTTATAAACCACGAATGCTTTTGTTTCGAGTTCCCATATAAAAATGTTTTATAAAAGGCATTTTTATAGTCTCAATAATTATAATGAATTGGGGCTTTGGTTTGGGGATGTATAAGCTCCCTTTCCTTTAATGGAGAAGTTTCCCATATTTCTACAGATATAATCTGCTTCACCACTATTTTACTAAAGTTATAAACATCAGGTTGACCAGTATGATAGTGTTCTATTTTGCAATTTTCTTTTTTAAGAATTTGCTCATAGAAATATCTGAGCTTATAAGCCTCCATAGGATAGAATCCTGTGTTCATGTATCTGTTTATTAACAGCCATGGATTATCTTTCCATTTGATGTCCTTATTTTCTAGAAGAAGTATGACTTCTTTATGTGGACTTTGAGCCCAGTTTGTGATATCATCTTGTAGGTCCAGATTTCAGTCGGAAATCACGAAAGTGATCGATTACCCACACATGCAGGCGGAATCTGTATGTATGGTGTTGTAACAGAGGATTAGAGACAGACTTGGTGAAGAAGACAGCCAAACACACTAAGAATCAATGCAAATAATATGTGAAAGTGTAAGAACAAGCATTAAACGAATGCAAATTGTATTGATTCAAGAACAAATCTGAAAGAGAGAATTCAGGGTTACAGCCGCAACTCACACCCTAGAAATTCTCTAACTAGGCTATTTATAGTAGTTTCACAAGTATCGAAACTATGTTCCTCGAAACTACTAGTTTCGAGTGAACATTTACAAGTGGAAAAAGTGCCTGTCGAAACTACTATCGATCGAAACTACTAGTTTCGAGTGAACAAATCTCACTCGAAACTATAGTTTCGATGGCCCAGACTTGGTAAAACAAACAGTAAATTACAGAAAAACTAAAATTACAATAACGAAATGACAGAAAGTAAACTAGTCTAAAATTGTTTAAACATACAATAAATGACAACAGCTTATACAAAATATATGACTCTACAATCTCCCCCTAAGCTGTTGCATTACTGTCTTCAGCTCTTCTTCAAGCAGCTGGTCCTTCAGTTGTCCTAGGGATGAAAGGTTTTACATGTAGAGACACAACCCTTTGATAGGCTTTGGCATCAGCTTCATCTTCATCACTATATGCCTGAATGTGATTCTGGAATAGCACCTCCAGATCTTCAGGTTGAAATTTCAGCAGCTCCATGGGCTCAAAGATGATGATGTCTTCCTTGCCCTTACACTCGATCACTGCACTGCCAATGACTGGGTTATAGAACCACTTTCTGAAAGTTTGTAGCTGGACAGGTACAGATTTTGGAATAGTGATAGTCTTGTGGGTTTGGGCAGGCTTGTATCTCAAGAACACATAAGGCTTATTGGTTTTAGGGTGAAACCTTGTCTTTGAGATCTTCTTCTGAGTTTTCCTTGGCTTCATCCCTTTGAAATCATTATTGACTTGAGAGTGCAGAAACTTCTCGAAGTCATAAGCCATCATAACCTTCCCAGGGTTTTGAAGTGGAAGCTTGGCTAAATCCCTGAGGTCATAGAAAGGAAGTGTCTGGAAGTCAGTCATATTTTTGAAGTGCTGAACTCCCCCTCTATATCTTCTAATGATAAAGAGCTTCCTTTCTGCATCATATTTCCAGCCAATTGGGGGCCTCTTTAGCTCCTGATGCTCAGCTATCCATTCATATGTTTTAGGAGTCTCTTCCTGAATGATTTTTCTGAACCAAGATTTTCTTGAAGTTGGAGGTTCAGGTGCAACAGACGGTGGATCTTGTGCTGGAATAGACTCAGAGGCTGTAGTGGTTGGTTCAGGAGTGACTTTCTTGATGAGATTAACCAGAACCTCTTCTTCATCTTTTTCTTCATCAGACAAGGTTTGAATTTCTTCTCCTTCTTCGGTGAAGTATCTTGTTCTTTCAGTCTCCTTTTCCTCTGTAGTCAGAATTTCTGGGTAAAGATCGTTATACCCAAAGTTTTCAATTTCATTCAAGAGGGCACTCAGCTCGTCATCAGATGGGATGTCTTCTTCATCTAGTATAACAGTCTCTATTTCTGTTGACGTCCCTTTTCCTTTCTTCCTAGCATCTCTTCTCTCACTTGCTGAGGGAAGGTCTAGTTCTGGTCCTTCAACCTTAACTTCAACTGCCTCCTTTGTCTTTTCAGCATGCCCGGTAAAGATGGTCATTGTAGACTCTGGATCAGTGATGATGGCAGGAGACAAAGGTTCAACCACAGATGTGATCTCCCCCTGAGCCATTGAAGTGGTTGCTTGTTGTTGCACAGGCTTATCAATGGAAGCTTTAAGCTGTTTCACTGCTTCAGCTAAAACCTTGAAGTCTTCATTTTGTTTTGAGATAAAATTCTGTTGTTCTTCAAGTTGGGTTTGTTGAATGTCAATCTGTGTATGTAGACCCCCAACTTCCAGCTTTAAGTCTTTTACTTCTTCCTGGACATCATGCAGGTTAGATTTCAGACCTTCAATCTCTTCATCTTTCTTTTGAAGCTGATCCTACATCTTCTTTAGTTCAAGGCTTAATGTTTTAACTCTGGGAACAGGGGAGGTTGAATTATGAGATGGTGATGTGGGAGAAGTATGGATGGGTGATTGTTGTGGAGATGGTTGTGGAGATGCTTGTGGAGATGGTTGTGGAGTTGTTTGAGGGGTGGTAGCAGCATGAATGGGTGAATGAATAGGAGTTAGGTTTTCAGGAATGTCATCTAAGGACTCTGAGGAGGTGCTTAAAGGCTCCAGTCCAGTCTTAATCTTCTTAGCCAGTGGTTCTTCTAGCTCATAGTCAGATTCAGACTCAGCTTGTCTCTTAGAAGATGATGCTGGAGGTTCAGTGTGATCTTCAGTTTCAGTTTCATAATCTGAGACGTCATACTTGGTGCCATAAATGCCTTCATCCAAGGTGTCTTCTGAATCAGCTTCTGCCTCAACATGTTCTTCCTGAATAATTGGTTCAGGATTCTCCAACACTTGATCTATCATAGGAGCTTCAAAGATAAGATCTTCTTCATTTAGTCCCATTTCCTGTTGTACATTCTCCTGAATTTCTACTTCAACATTTTGATTTTCAGCCTCTTGGTTTTCTTGCTCATTATGAGGTTCTTCTTCTTCTGCTGATGATGATGAAGATTCAACAGGTAGTTCTGGATCAACATCAGGTATGGCTTCTTCTTCTTCTCCCAGAATGTGTCCAAATAAAGGAACATTGGCAATGACTCGGTTTGTTCTTGAACTGGAGCTTTTCATGTAGCTCAGAGTCTTTGCATTCATATGATCAAGAATCAGGAGAGGACCATCTTGTTGAAGATCTGGGTGGAGATGATTGATGACCATCTGTAAGAACCTTGGATATGCAAGAAATTTGTCTTTGACTCTCCCAGTTAGGTTCTCAATCAGTTGTCCGAACACTAGACCAGAGAAGTTGTACTCCCTTCCCTTGACTAAGCCAAGAATGGCCGAAGCTATCAAAGCATTTGCTGAGTCAAATCCTCCTTTTCTAATAGAGATGCAATGAATAAAGATATGCACGATGTATCTCCAGAGTGGAGGAAGAGCATTCTTGATGACTTGCCCTCCTATGAATTTATTTGGGTGACCCATTCTTCTGAAACATTCTCGAATGTAAAAACTTGGAAATTCAATTGGGGCTTCAGGGTTATCATTAAATTGTAGCACCTCTCTGATAGTAGCCTCAGAAAATAACACTTCTTGGTTGTGAACAGTGGCTCTAATGTGTCTTGTATTGTTAACGGAGACACTTGTAGCAGTAGCCCAGAACTGTCTTATAGTGGTCTCAAAAACTGGCAGATTGTTGTTTATGGCAAAGCTAATATTAGAGTTGGCTAGGAAATTGAGAACTGGTGTGAACTCTGCATTCTTGGGGTCAGTGGCATTCAAGTAAGCACAGATATTGTGCTTCTTGGCAAATAAAAGATCCATATCTGCACAAGAAAATCACAAAGGAAATTTCTTACATAAGTCTCAATACTTAGAAAAATTCTGAGAAAGACACTATCGAAACTATAAGTTTCGAACGAAACTACTTATTTCCAACACTTAGAAAATATCAGAAAAAGGGACTATCGAAACTAAGTTTCGAGTGAAGAAACCATATCGAAAGTACTAGTTTCGAGCACCAAGGGTATCGAAACTACAGAGTTTCGAGCATCAGGGGGTATCGAAACTACAGAGTTTCGAGTGAAGACAGTTCAAAACCTAAAAACCTTTCAAATTCTTAAAATCCCTCTTTTACTTGAAACTACCTAGTTTCGATGGCAAACCCTTGAAAATATCAACAGACTCAAAAAGCACAGAAAACAAACGAAACTTATATGCAGACTCAAACTTAGAAATAAGAAACAAATGCAAAATAAAACAAAGAAAAAGGTTAATAAAGGCCTGAGAGTGTCGAAACTCCTTCTTACCGATGAATCAACCTAAATCTGCAAAATTAAACACATAAAGAGTGAGATATTAACAAAGGTGATCTCAAAAACATGAAATGAACACCAGACGACCTAGATTATGAAGAACTAGTCGTAAACGCTTGTGAAATCAAACCCTAGGGCCTGTTCATTCACAAAAATCACTTTCAAAAACCCACAAACCATTACCTGATGAAGAAGACGACGAGGGATTCAGATGAGAAACACTGAAATCGCAAGCTTAGACCGAGGGTTTGAGAGAATTTGTGTGTGAAAGCAAAGGTGTGAGAGAGTTTTGGGTGAGTGATGAAGAACCGCCGCATGAATATAGATTATGAAGACATTTAATTTGAATTTGTGAAAAGACTGAAATGGCCCTCTCGAAACTACTAGTTTCGAGTGAGCGAGGAAGTTTCGAGTGGGCAGGGTAGTTTCGAGGGACTTGGAAGTTTCGAGCAAATGTTTTAGGGGCAAACCTTTCAAGTATGATCATAGTTTCGATAGGTAGGTCAAACTGGGTCAAAGGCAAAAGACATAAACTCAAAAACTATGTACAATTTAAACAAGTTAATAAGGAAGATAAAGATATTTTTAATAACCAAAATAAGATATAAACACTTATCCTTGGAAAAGATCCAACGTGAGATCATGTCTGGTCAAACTCTTGAAACACTTCATTTTTGCACTCAGCTACTGTGAATCCCTGAAGATAGCCGATATGTGTGCAAGATAAACCCGAGCATTTGTTTATACAAAAATTTCATGTGATTAAAAGGTACCATTTAATGCACGAAACACGGTGTACCCCACATATTGAAATAAAATGGTTTTGAAAGCCTATCAATCCTCAAGACATACCCACATTCATCTTATCATTTCTTGCAGGTTAACCAGGGTACTATCTTGGTAAGTTGAATTCACCGCCAAAAGTAAAATAAAATCCAACAGGATGTAAGATGGGTGTAAAATGAAAAATATCCAAGTGGATATTAAAAAAGGTACGAACATTCTAGATCTTTGCGTAAGCAAAACAGAAGAAGTCGTAAAATTATCCAAGCGGATAGGAAAAAGTTGAACACCCGAGGTCTTTGCGTAAGCAAAACAGACGGGGTCAAATCATCCAAGTGGATGGGAAAAAGATGAACTCCCGAGATCTTTGCGTAAGCAAAACAGACGGGGTCATCGGCGGTAATTTTCGTTACTTTGACGGTCACCTGGTGCATGAATCAGAATCCAACACGTAAGCCTGTATCTGATTGAATCAGTTTTCTTAGCTTAAAATGGGTTAGATGTTTCAAGAATGGGTTCAAACACACGTGTACGGTAGAGAATTAGGTTTTCACACTACTAGAGAGTTATAACCATATGTCGGGCCTACCGGCTATACCTCAGTAAGCACCATCGCTTGTGGTCCATTCCATGTTCAAGAAGTGTGATCAGACTCTATCATTTCTCACAAGGTCAGATCCGATTTTCCTGAAACAAAACAAAATATTCACAGTGAATACAATTGAAACAGACAAAAAGCAATAAAGATTTTTTTTTTTTTTTTTTTTTTTTTTTTTTTAACTATACGAAGCAAAACTTTTACTTTCCGACATAACTATCTAATTCTCCCCCAAAAGTTATGCTATCAAAAATAAAGAAGAAAATAACTGTACAAAGCAGAAAATCTTTTTGAAAATCTTCCCGATTAACAAGTTTAAACAGAAAAACAGTATGCACAAGGGTTATTGAAAGTTTATCATGCCGAGCATCTCCACCAGTTTCTCAAATCTGGCAGAATCGAAGGCCTTAGTGAAGATGTCAGCGGTCTGCTTGTCGGTTTTCACTTCAACGATCTTGATATGTTTCTTTTCGACACAATCGCGAATGAAATGGTGTTTGATCTCAATGTGCTTGGTTTTAGAGTGCTGAACGGGATTTTTGGTGATGTGAGGAACGGCGGTGTTGTCACACAAGATGGGGGTTTCATGAAAAGTGATCCCGTAATCAAGCATCTGGTGGTGGATCCATCTCACTTGAGAACAACAGAGGGCTGCAGCAATGTATTCAGCTTCGGCTGTGGATTGAGAAACGGTGGTTTGTTTCTTACATTGCCAGGAAATGAGACGGTTGCCAAGGAACTGACAACCCCCAGAAGTGGATTTTCGGTCTAAGTTGCATCCCCCGTAGTCTGAATCTGAATAGGCAACAAGGTCAAACAAATTAGTTTTAGGATACCAAAGCCCAAGTTTTGGCTTGTGCTTTAAGTATCTTAAAATACGTTTAACAGCAATCAAATGAGAGAGTTTAGGATTAGCCTGAAAGCGTGCACACAAGCACACTGCAAACATGATGTCTGGTCTGCTGGCAGTGAGATACAGAAGAGATCCTATCATTGAGCGATAGAGGTGCTGATCCACGCTTTCACCATCCAAATCAGGAGATAGACAATGACGAACTTCCACGGGAGTCTTGTAAGGATGAGATTCAGTCATTTTGAACTTGGTCAGGATTTCTTTAACATACTTTTCTTGATGGATAAGGATTCCTGACTCAAACTGATCTACTTGTAAACCGAGAAAGAACTTCATTTCTCCCATGGAGCTCATCTCAAACTTAGATCGCATCACTTCCTCAAACTCCTTGCATAACCGAGGATTGGTGGATCCGAAAATGATATCATCCACGTAGATCTGCACCATAATAGTGTCCGCACCATCCTTACGCTTGAACAAAGTTTGGTCAATTGCCCCTCGTGTGAAACCATTATCCAGCAGATGCGTAGATAACGTTTCATACCACGCACGAGGTGCTTGATGAAGACCGTACAGTGCCTTGTCAAGTTTGTAAACTTTATCAGGATAGCTTGGATCAATGAAACCCGGTGGCTGCTTGACATAAACTTCTTCTTGAACCTTTCCATACAGAAATGCACTTTTCACATCCATTTGATGAACCGTGAAGTCCATGTAGGCTGCGTAGGCGAGAAACATTCTTATGGCTTCCAAGCGAGCCACTGGTGCAAAGACATCCTCAAAATCAATTCCCTCTTCTTGATAAAACCCCTGAACCACCAAGCGGGCTTTGTTACGAATTACAATTCCACCTTCATCCTTCTTGTTACGAAATACCCAACGAGTGCCGATTGGGACTTTGTTCTTCGGAAGATCTACAAGATTCCACACATGTAACTTGCTGAACTGCTGCAGTTCTTCTTGCATGGCCTCCACCCAACTGTTCTCGAGCAAAGCAGCTTTAATATTTTTGGGTTCGATTTGAGATATGAAACAGGTGAAAAGACCATCATTTATTGCTTCTGTGGCACTTCTTGTTTGTACTCCCACATTGAGTGGACCAAAGATATTTTCTGTGGGATGATTCTTGTGAACTCTCAACTGTGGAATCTCATCTTCTTCTACAAGTTCATCCAGATTGGTAAAGTTGTGATCAGGAATAACGGCTTCTTCATTACTTGAGCTGTCAACAGAAGATTGTGGAGCAACATCCACTATTGGAGGAGTTTCTTCCTCAACAATTTCATTTGTTGCTACAGAGTCTGAAGAATCTGGAGTGGATGATGAAGAGGAGCTTGAAGCAGAAGCAGAAGCAGTACCTAAGAAATTTACAGGCAAAATAGGATTAGCTGAAACAAATATATTAGTAACATCAGGAAGATTAAAAGATTTAAACAATGAGTCGACATCAAAAAGCCAATCAGGACCGTCCCCAGCGTCCGTATGATTGCTTTCATGCCAATTGACATCAATGGACTCCAGCACAATCCTTCGTCTCTTGTTGTAAACACGAAAAGCTCTTTGGTTAGACGAATATCCCACAAAATAACATTCATCTGCTTTGGCTTCAAACTTGTTCAGCTGATCAGAAGTATTCAGCATTGTGCAAACACATCCAAATTTCCTGAAGAAGTCAATAACAGGCTTGCGCTTGTACATGATTTCATAAGGAGTCTTGTTACAGCTTTTGGTTATGAGAACTCTATTTTGTACGAAACATGCGGTATTGACTGCTTCGGCCCAGAACGTGACAGGAAGTTTAGAATCGACGATCATAGTTCTTGCAGCTTCAATCAACGTGCGGTTTCTTCTTTCAGCTACACCATTTTGTTGAGGAGTACGTGGTGCACTGAATTGCCGAGCAATACCCTTACTTTCACAAAAAGAATCGAGAGTGACATTCTTGAATTCTGTTCCATGATCGCTGCGGATAATCTTCACATTTAGATTGAACAAATTCTCGATTTGAAGCAAGTGGATCTTCAGAATCTCTGGTGTCTCTTCTTTCTTTGCCAGGAAGAATACCCAAGTAAATCGTGAGAAGTCATCGGTTACCACCAAACAGTATGATTTCCTTCCATGACTCATGACACTGACAGGACCGAAAAGATCCATGTGAAGCAATTGAAGGGGAGAGTCAATGGAATTTGTGGTTTTGGGTTTGTGAGATGATTTGTGCTGTTTGCCTTTGGAGCAGGAGAGACAATGTTCTACTGGTGAGAAGTCTTTCAGAGGCAAACCGGTGACAAGGTTTCCTCGAACAAGGCGATTCATTGTCTTGAAATTAACGTGTCCTAATCTCTTGTGCCAGAGAAAAGATTCATCTTCTGAAGCTTTGGAAAGAAAACAGGATTCGATTCCTGATGGATTGTTCATATCCAGACTGTAAGTGTTGTATCTTCGAGGAGCTCGCATAAGAATGAGTTCTTCTGGAATTACTACACCAGGCTTCAAAATCAGACATTCTTTTGAGTTGAACAAGGCACTAAAGTCTTTATCACAGATCTGAGAGACGCTCATCAGATTGTACTTTAGCTGTGGAACGAAGTTGACATTTTCCAAACTATTTACACCATTCGACACAGTTCCTTGACCTTCAATCTTTCCTCCTCTTGGATTTCCAGCAAAAGCTACATAATCTCCATCCTCTTGATGATAATCTTGCAGCAGATTGAATTGACCAGTCATGTGCCTTGAACATCCACTATCTACATGCCAGATGTTGTCTCCGGTTCTTCTTGATTGACCCTATACACAACGAACCATTTATACATTTTGACCAAAATTGTTTCAATCAAGAGATTTTAGTGTCAGGATATGACATCTCATGGGAATCAGAATTGCAACCATCCTTTGATGAAGCACTGTCATCAAATAGAACATTATTTTTAATTTTCCAGGTTCGTTTTAAATAATTTTTAGCATTTTTAATTCTTTTACGCCTAGATTTCCTATTGTGAGAAGATTTAGGCAACACATATGAATTTAATGAACTTTTGAAAGCCGATTCTTCATTAGAATTTGTGGTTAACAATGTACAACTTCTTGAAACATGATTTGAGGCACCACAACTAAAACAAACAAAGTCACAATGTCTCTTAGCCTGATAATAATCATCAAAAGATGAAGATGATTGTGATGTTGAGGAATCTGAACATGAGACGGTTCTCTCATCAATAACTTTGTCTTGAAGACGATGTGCTTCCTTTAATCTGAAAAAATCCATGTTGCTCATGGTTTCACGTGGCACATCATTCACAATAATTCCTGCACTTTTAAACTTGGTAACACATGGCACAACATTCAAAGATTTAGGAACAAAAGGCAAAGCATTTTTAAACTTAGAAACATCACATCCCAATCCCGTATGCTCAGCAGGCATAGAATCAAAATACAAGTTTTCAACGTGTTCACAAAGATTTTGTTTAGACACGGACATATTATTACAATCATCCGACTCAAGTTCTTTTAAAATAGTTCTATCATTAGTACTCTCATCACAATCATCTTCGGAAATTACACAATTTGATTCTGCACAAGAAGCAAAACTGTCAGAATCACAGGATGTAATATAATCATCAGGAGATAATTTGCAAACAAAAGGTGTTGAAACATGTGGAGTTGGCATATCAGCAAATCTCCCTGATTTAGAATAAGGAGGTGGGTGAGAGTTATACCCAAGACCTTCTTTACCTTTTCTATTAAATTGTTTATCAATAATTCCAAATAAAATTTTCTGATCCAAATCCATGTGGTCAATCTGTAATTTGGCCTTTTCTGCCTTTTGGACTCTTTCAGTTAAAATCGTATTGTTAATAGTTTGAGTATTAAGTTGCACGATTAAAGAACGATTTTCACCAGATATGTCACGAATTTTCTTTAAATAAAGTTTCTCATTTTTGGCAACAGAGTCATACATTACTTTAAAGTGATCTCGTTCATCGACCAAGGCCTGGTTGATGAATCTATATTTCTGAACTTCATTTAAGCAAGATTTAGCGCTACAAAGTCTAGATATTACCTCGGTAGGCACGGCAGTAAGATCTGTAGCTGGTTCAATCATGACACATTTATCCTTTTCTTCAATGTCAGCCATCAGTGCCTTGTCAGCTGCATCACCTTCCTGATCACCCCAATGATAATGTCCATCAGCTTGACAGACCAAAGCTGTGGAACTTGAAGATGTAGAAGATTTGGGAGGGACAGCAGCTTGCTTTCCAGAGGAAGTCTTCTGTTCATGCTGCTCCTTTGAAGACGGCACCTTGCAATTTCTGGCAAAATGACCTAGCTGGTCACAATTGTAGCATCGTACTTTCTTGATATCAAACCCAAGAGTCTTTCCTTGCTTGAACCTGTCCATTCCGGTCCTTTTGATAAATCTCTTGGCCCGTAGAGTCAACATTGCCATGCACCAATCAATGTCCATTTTCTCTAAATCATCAGGATTGATCTGCTCCAGGTCATCAGGTTGAAAACTGACCGGCGTCAAGTTTCCAGAAATCAGTGCATCATAGCATGACATGAAAGCAGTCATGATCGGGACATATTCATCAGGAATCATGGTAGTAGTCTTTGGAGGAGCAGAGGAACCAGTTGGTTGAATTGCAGCAGCAGATGGAGGAACATCAGTTTGAAAATAGGCCATTGTAGATTTGGACGAAGTGGAGGAGCCTTGACCTGCAAGAAGAGCTGTGTTGCCAGACTGATTAGTTGGAGTAACTGCACCCCTTTTTATCTCCAACTCATATGACTCCAGGATGCTGAAGAGTTCTTGTTGTGACAGATCACTTAGCTTCTCAGTTTTCTTTATCATAATCCGGTACATGTTCCATTCTTCAGGCAATGAATCAAGCAGCTTCTTGTTTAACTCAAGAACGGGATACTCAGTTCCCAAAACCTTCAACTTGGAGACAATACTTGAGAAACGGTTGATTAATTCTGACATGGGTTCACCAGGGACACTGCTAAACATTTCATACTGCTTCTTGATTAAATCCCTCTTGCTTTCTCTGATATCAGCACTTCCCTCATATCTTGTACATAGAGCAACCCAAAGATCTTTGGCAGTAGTGTACTCAGCAAAAATGTTGAAAACATCCATAGGAAGTGCCATAGCAATAGATCCATAAGCTTTGTTATCTCTGGCAATTAAGGCATTATCTTTGTCATCATACTCAGACACAAGTTTCGGACGTTGAACATCAGCAGTAGTAGTAACTGGCTTATGTGGACCATCAGTGATAGATTGCAAGAGAGTGTGGTCATGAAACTGGAAGAAAGTCTTCATCTTCTTTGTCCAGTCATCAAAATCTCTGGTAGACACCAAGACAGGTGGTTTGTTTCCTCCGGCATACTCATTGGTGCTTGAAGATGCCATAGTCTTAGAAAAGAAATTTCAACAGTAGCTAGTTTCGAGTGAACAGTTTTGGTCGAAACAACAAGTTTCGAGTGAGAAGCACTGATCGAAACTCTTAGTTTCGAGTGAAGAAAATTTGCTCGAAACTACCTAGTTTCGAGTGAGACTAGTTTCGATTGAAACTAGTTTCGATTGACCAAGCTTGCTCGAAACTCCTAGTTTCGAGTGAGAAATCTTGCTCGAAACTTCTCAGCTTCAAGTGAGACTAGTTTCGAGTGGGAAATCTGCAGGGTAAGTTTCGATATAACAGGACAAAAATGCTAGTTTCGATTGTACCTTCAACAGACAAAGGTACAGACAAGTAGTTTCGATGACCAACAGATAGCAGAAAATGTCTCCCTGAAGTTTCGATACCTTCTTCTTCAAGCTTCAGCAGACTCCATTGAAGAAAAGTTTCAATAATTAATAATGACGAAATAAGAATCCAATCCAGCGAAAAGCTTCCAAGTAACCTCTCGAACACAAAACAGTCTTCAGATCCGAAAAACCCGAAGAAATAAAGCCAGAAATCAATGAAACAGTGCTCCAAAAACTCGAGTGCAGAAAAACTTCGAGAAACTTCACAAAACACCTAGAATCGATCACAAAACCTGATAATACTCAGAAATCACGAGCATAATGCTCTGATACCAATTGTAGGTCCAGATTTCAGTCGGAAATCACGAAAGTGATCGATTACCCACACATGCAGGCGGAATCTGTATGTATGGTGTTGTAACAGAGGATTAGAGACAGACTTGGTGAAGAAGACAGCCAAACACACTAAGAATCAATGCAAATAATATGTGAAAGTGTAAGAACAAGCATTAAACGAATGCAAATTGTATTGATTCAAGAACAAATCTGAAAGAGAGAATTCAGGGTTACAGCCGCAACTCACACCCTAGAAATTCTCTAACTAGGCTATTTATAGTAGTTTCACAAGTATCGAAACTATGTTCCTCGAAACTACTAGTTTCGAGTGAACATTTACAAGTGGAAAAAGTGCCTGTCGAAACTACTATCGATCGAAACTACTAGTTTCGAGTGAACAAATCTCACTCGAAACTATAGTTTCGATGGCCCAGACTTGGTAAAACAAACAGTAAATTACAGAAAAACTAAAATTACAATAACGAAATGACAGAAAGTAAACTAGTCTAAAATTGTTTAAACATACAATAAATGACAACAGCTTATACAAAATATATGACTCTACACATCTTCTGCTTCATTGCCATCTAGCAAACATTTGTTTTGAAACATCATGTTTGAAGTCCTTAGCGAACATAAATTTAGCCGCTTGGCAATTTGTTTTTATAATAAATTTTTTATTGTATAAATCATCTTGAAATTTTAAAACACATTTTACTATTTCTAGAATCTCTTTTGCAATAGCAGCATAGTTCTTCTGGCTATTATTCCATTTTCCTGAATGGAATCGTACTAGACTTTCTTATTTGTTTACCGGTGAAATTTGTTTTAAGATTCCACCATAGCCTATATCAGAGGCATCTGTTTCAATAATCTTTTCCTAATCTGGGTTTGTTATCATTAAGCAAGGGAGATTTTGAACCTTTTGCTTAATTCTTTGAATGGTTTTAGTAAAGGTCAAACCATAAAAAGCCTTTGCGCCCATTCTGGCATTAGCGGCTACAAGGTCCCCAAGAATTCAACCACCGCCTTATAATTCTACTCTGTTCTTAACCTGTCTAAATTCTATTTGAAAACATTTTCAATTTTATACTTTTTTTTTATGTTCAAGTTATCATGACATATCAACACTTAAAGACTTAGCCTCTGAAAGAGACAATCATGAAATAAGAAAATAAATTAAAATTTTACCAGTAATTCTAGGGCGTTTCACCAAGCTTCTAACTTCAAACTTCAAATATATTATTTAAGAGATGTGTACAAGAGAGAGAGAGAGTATTGGAGATGTTCTCCGGGGTTGTTTTTACAATATATAAGAGTCCCCTTATATAGGCGGGGAAAAAGGAAAAGATAAACATACAATGGTCCCTTCATGGGTCCTACATGACAAATTTGTCAAAAAGAAAACAGTAATATAGCAATTATTTTGCCAGCTTTTCTAAAAGTAAATAGTGTTTGGCCATTATTATGCCAGAATGCATAATTTTGTCTTCCACTCCACCTATTATTGGAGTCTGCTTTTGTAAGAACGTGTTGTGGGGCCTATTGTGGTCCTTTGCCTTTGAGTTTCCCTGAAGATTCTTCTGGGATGAATGCTTGCCTGTATTCTGCAAGGACGTTGTTGATATAATCTTCATCTACAGGATCAGTATCCTGTCCTTCTTGAAGGATTGGGTCTTCGTCTAGATTCTTCATCATATCTTTCTTTATTTCTGAAAGATAGAAATCCATGATTTCTTTGTTACTGATATTATCAGCACCTTTGAGAGTTTGGATTCTTCTGACAATGTGTTTGAAGGGACTAGGAGCTTCCTTATGAGGATTGTTGTTTTGCTGATTCGTGTAGTCAGCAATAGTCTTCTTTATCTTTTCGATAGTATCAAAACTTTCTATGACACCATCGATGTTTTTTAGGGTCATCTTTTTCCAGAATTTTGTGAAAAAGGTTCTTTGAATGCAAAGAATATTTTGGTCGTCATAATCGACCTCTGGAGACCATTTCCATATCCATGGAATACTAAATTCAATATAAAAATGTGAAACACGCATATTCTTTTACATTATTCAAAGTCCTATAAAAAGGATTTGTAATAAATGGAAAATATATTTCTTTATTCTGGAAAAATCCAGTTATCCCTTTATTATCAATATTTTTTAAAGAAAATATTTTGTTTAGAAAAGGGGTTCCAAGTATAACTTGACTAGTAAGGTTTTTAACTAGAATAAAACTAGTTAGAATAATTCCTTCCTGGATACAGTTTAAATCAGCACCACTATCAACTAGTGATGTAACATTTATGAAAAAACTATCTTCTATGAGAAGTTTTATTTTAATATTTCATTTTTGTGTAGTTATAATATCTACAATACTTTCTAAAAATCCTCCTTGACTATTATGAGAGATTTCTTTGGAGGTCTTATTCTGAGGAATCTCAAGCTTAAAAATTCTTTCTTCCAGGTTCCTATTATCCTTTTGAAGAATTTTGATATCAACTTTTAGGTTATCAATTTCAAATTTTAAATCTTGTATATTAACAGGTCTAGAAGTTTGATTTCTATGAGCTAGTTGTCTTTTTAATTCAACTAGAGAAAAAGGTTTTAAATCCTGTTGAGGATTATTTGAGGAAGAAGCTTTCTCATTCCTTTGTTGATTTAAGTATTCAGAAATCAATTTTTCTTTTATTTGAGGATCACTTATGACTTTTAAGAGATCTAAAATCTCGTTGTTTTTATATATATATATATATATATACGAAAAAGGTTTTAAATCCTGTTGAGGATTATTTGAGGAAGAAGCTTTCTCATTCCTTTGTTGATTTAAGTATTCAGAAATCAATTTTTCTTTTATTTGAGGATCACTTATGACTTTTAAGAGATCTAAAATCTCGTTGTTTATATATATATATATATATATATATATATATATATATATATATATATATATATATATATACTCATTTGTTTTCCCATAAAACATGTGTTTATATTTTTATGTACAAATATGTGTAATATCGTTTAGGACAAGTATTAAAAGTATATAATTAAATATATATTTATACTATTTACTCAAGATATGTTAACTTCTTATGTTTTGAAACTGTTCGTATCAATATATAAATAAAAACCCCAAAGTCATGTATTTATTTATATTCGTACTTGAATATTATATTTAACAAATAACCGTCCGATTTTGTGTAATGAGAATGTATGCATTTACTTTGAATGTGTATATATATATATTCGGATCTAAATATCTTATTGTAAAATGTTCGTTTGGTTTTATATAGGGAATACTATATATATATATGTTCGGATCTAAATATTGTTTTATAAAATAATTGTTTGGTTTCGTATAAAGTATGAAGATTTATAATTATATATATTTATACGAATATTTATATATATATAATTTATATATATACAAGAGTATATTTGAACGGGTCATTGTTACTTGCCAAACTCTCGTTTAGTCGGTTATATTATAAATTGATTCGTAATAGTTTAGAATGTTCATACGCAACATATCAGATACGAGTTTATACATATTATTATAGTCGTTATCCGTATATACATAAAGATTGCTATATATATTCGGATCTAAATATCTTATTGTAAAATGTTCGTTTGGTTTTATATATATTATTAAAACTTAAAATAATTATTAAAATATTATAGAAGATTAAAAACATTTCAAAATTTTAGACCATAGGATATTTTACAAGTACAGGGTATCATTCTAAGATGAGGTTAGTAAAGGTCAGACCATAAAAAGCCTTTGCGCCATTCTTCGGCATTAGCGGCTACAAGGTCCCCAAGCATTCAACCACCATCTTATAATTTTACTCTGTCCTTAACCTGTCTAAACTCTATTTTTAAAATATTTTCAAAAACGTTTTCAATTTTATACTTTTTTTTTATTATTAGCTTGTTCATGTTTTCATGGCAGCTCAACACTTATGAGCTTAGCCTCTGAAGGAGGCTATCACTAGAAGAATTAAATAAAAAGTAAATAAAATATTACCAGACTTGCGTTTATAGCCGGCACACTTCAAACTTGATATTAAAACTTAGAAATTATTACAAGAGAGAGAGAGATTGAAGAGTTGTGTTTCTCCGGTGTGTCTTCAAACAACTATCTAAGTCCTCTTATCTAGATGAGGAGAAAAGAAAAAGACAAACACCTTATGGTCTCATATGGGACCTACATGACACATTTGTCAAAAAGTAAACAGTAAGTTACAATAATTTGTTTAACTTTTCATAAAGGAAATAGTAGCTGGCAATTATGATTCCAGAGCGAGTTATCTTGTCGGCCACGTTATTAATTAGTGGAGACTTTCTTCACGTGTCTGTGGGGCCTATTGCTTTTTGGACTTTTGTTTCTCAGAAGATGCTTCTGGCGATGCTTCTGGCTGGAAGGCTTGCATGTATTCTATGAGTACATTATTGATATAATCTTCATCAATCGGGTCTTCATTATTTGACTGAGCTTCTTCTGTCAAATTATCATCTTCTGCCTGTGATGAGGTAGACATTAATGAAGGAGATACTCCTTCATTTATGAAATTCTTCATCATGTCTTTCTTCATTTCAGAAAGATAAAAATCCATAATCTCTTTGTTACTGATTTGATCAGTACCTTTAAGAGTTTGAATCTTTCGAATGATATGTTTAAAGGGACTAGGAGCCTCTTTCTGGGGAAGACTATTAATTTGTTCTTGGTATTCTTCAATTGTCTTCTCGATCTTTTTAATAGTGTCATGGCTTTCTATGATGCCATCAGGATTTATAAGAGTCATTTTCTTCCAAAATTTTGTATGAAAGATTCTCTAGATACAGAGGATGTTATGACTGTCATAAGCCACTTCAGGGGTCCATTTCCAGATCCATAGGATACTGAATTGAACATAAAAATGTAGAGTAGGAAGATTGTTTATGAAACTTTCTTCCTGCTGGGCTTCTATAAGGGCTGGAGAGATTTCCGCCCATTGTTTATAAAGAGTCTTGAATAAATCTGGAAGAATATTAATTGATGGTCCAAAGAATTGCCACCAATTATAAAACCAGACAGGAATATCCTGATTATAAACATGAGAGCAGATTTTTATAAACCATAAATGTTTCTGCTTAGGGTTTTCATATAAAAAAGCTTTATAAAAGGCTTTTTTGTAGTCCCAGTAATTATATTTGATGGGAGCTTTTGTTTGGGGATGTAATAATTCTCTTTCTTTCATTGGAGAAGTTCCCCAAGTTTCAACAGATATAACCTGTTTAATAATAATTTTGCTGAAGTTATAAACATCAGGCAAACCAGCATGATAATGCTCTATTTCGCAATGTTCTTTCATAAGAATTTGCTCATAGAAAACTCTGGGCTTATAAGCCTCAGTAGGATAGAATCCTGTATCCATGTATCTGTTTATTAATAGCCATGGATTATCTTTCCATTTAATATCTTTTTTCTCTAGAAGAAGTATGACTTCTTTTTCTGGATTTATAGACCAATCATCTTCTGTTTCATTTGAAACAGTCTTTGCATATGATGCAGATGATTCAGTGTCACACCCCAACCGTGCATCTTAACCACGGGTGCGACTTAATTGACAAAAGAACACAATGGAATAAAGACATTTACTATTAAAGTTTCATAATATTAAAAAAATCCCAATTACATAAGTTTCGAATTAAACAAACAGATAACATGTTCAAAAGACAAGCAACTTAAAATAAGATTCTTCAATTGATATCTAGGCAAATCCTATGTGATATTGACTTGACCTATCACGAGCTTAATCACCTGAAACATGTACGAAAAACAAGTGTCAACTAAAAATAGTTGGTGAGAAATCACAGGTTTAATAAAAGTATAAGTTTGGCAAAGGTGACAATTCATATTCCAAGATCATCATATAACACGTAATAAAACAAACACATGATTAGCAAATCCAACCTAAAATGATGAGTAACGAATAAGTGGTACAACTCGCAAGTTGCACTGATAACGAATAAGATGTCCAACCAAAAGTTGTCCATAAAGTATATGCGGTTTCCATCCTATGGCCCATATCTGTACTACCGTTGGCTTGAAAGTTTCAAGTTAAGGATTTGCAAGTTTAACGTTTATCATGTTGTGTTCATTTACTCACATACATATATGATTCGCTTGTTTTAGAATTGTTTGAAAACGTGTTTTAATGCGTGCCAACGCGTACATGTTTCCCCCAAAACGATTTGAATAAAGTGGGGCTATGAAGTCTCACCTTGAAAGCTAGACGAGATAAGAAACTTGAACGAATAGACGAGATGAATCACGGACCAGACCTTGTTTGATCTTCAAACTCTTGGAATCCTCTAAGGGGTTTTCGAAATCTTCAAGGTTGGGAAGGGATTTCACAACTTAGGAGGGGTTGGGAGTGTTTGAGGGAGAATTAGCAAAGAAAACAGGATCCTAAGCCTCCTATTTATACTAATGGTTGAAGGGGTGTAAATATGGAATGTCTTGGAAAGCAATTTAGGGTTTTAGGGCCCTCAAATCTGCAAAATTTTCCTCAATGGGGCTGGGTTTTTTGTGATTTCTTGCTTGGGCTAGGTCCAAGAGTAGGTGGGTTGGGTCCTAGCTTGATCCAGTTGAGTGCGCGCATTCGAAAATTGCGATTTTAAGCATTTCTAAGCGAAATTGGCAAATGTTTTCAACATTAAAGTTGATTGTCATAACAAAAAGAGTATGTTTAGCTAAAAACATTTAAGTTAAAATTACATTATTCGCGTATAGTAGTTGGCGATCGGTGGGCGAGAAAACGGACTTTTTGATCGTTTTTCGAATTTCAGGATTTATTTAAGGAAAGTTTTGCAAACAAACTTTGTTTTAATTAAAGAAATGAATATTTTAAACATTTAAAACATAAATTAATGTCATGTTAAACGATTTGTCGGTCGTGGACGGTACGTAGTTAACGACGGTTTAAAAGGCGAACGATCGCACGAAAGTACTAACTAGTACTTTTAAGCATCAATTCACATTGAATGGGTTGTAAGAACATGTTTGAGATGTATGGGGGTGGTTCATGTGTATTTAATGTGTCATAAAGATCAATTAAGTCTACGTGTGATCCATGAATCAATCACAGATAAGTATAAGTCTTTGAAATCAAGCATAAACGTAATGTTTCACATGTGAACTAGTATTGTAACAACGTCTGAATAGGATTTCAAGTAAAATGAAATGTCATGCGGATTTTCATTGATAAGTCTAGAATGAGTACAAGTAGTGAAAATCAGAAGTGTCACAGTCTCCCCTAGTTAAAAGAATTTCGTCCCCGAAATTCAACTAGTAGAGGCTGTAGGGTCTAGAAAGAGATGAGGGTACTTATGTTTCATTTGGTCTTCACGTTCCCAGGTGAACTCAGGACCATGCTTGGCTTCCCAACGAACTTTCACGATAGGGATGCGGCTACGCTGAGTTGCTTGACTTCACGGTCCTTGATTTCAACGGGCTTTTCGACGAAATGCATAGAGTTGTCGATACGAACATCATCCAGAGGAACTTGAAGTGTGTCATCAGCAAGGCACCTTTTAAGGTTTGATACATGAAAAACGTCATGAACGTTACAAAGTTCGGTTGGTAGCTTGAGTCTATAGGCTACTGGGCCAATCCTTTCAAGAATTTCGAATGGCCCAACGAACCTAGGGGCTAGCTTTCCCTTCTTCCCAAATCGGACAACACCTTTCCAGGGGGAAACCTTGAGTAAGACTCTATCACCGACTTGAAATTCAAGGGGCTTCCTACGGTTGTCAGCATAACTCTTTTGATGATCGCGAGAGGCCTTGAGTCTTTCTTGAATTTGAAGTATCTTGTCGGTGGTTTCTTGAATGAGTTCGGGACTGGTGATTTAAGCGTCTCCGATCTCGGTCCAACACACCGGAGATCGACACTTCCTACCATATAGAGCCTCGAAAGGGGCGCACTTGATGCTCGTATGGTAACTATTGTTGTAAGAGAATTCGATGAGTGGCAAGTGTTGATCCCAACTTCCTCCAAAGTCAATCACACAAGAACGGAGCATGTCTTCCAAGGTCTGTATGGTCCTTTCACTTTGACTATCAGTATGGGGATGGTAAGCCGTGCTAAGGTTCAAACGAGTTCCCAAAGCTTTCTGTAAAGATTGCTAGAATCGGGAGGTAAAACGGCTATCACGGTCGGAGGTAATGGATAGAGGGACACCGTGACGTGTCACGAACTCATTGATATAGAGTCTGGAAAGCTTCTCCATTTTGTAGTCCTCACGGATTGGCAGAAAATGAGCGGATTTGGTTAAGCGGTCAGATGGAGTCATGACCACTAGAGGTTCGCGGAAGCTTAGTGATGAAGTCCATGGAAATTTGCTCCCATTTTCATTATGGGATTTCGGGTTGTTGGAGAAGACCAGATGGTTTCTGGTGCTCAGCTTTAACTTTAGAGCAAGTAAGACACTTCCCTACATAGAGGGCGATGTCTTTCTTCATTCTTGGCCACCAATAAAACTCTTTCAAGTCGTGATACATCTTATCAGCACCGGGATGAACAGAATAACGGGATTTATGTGCTTCATCAAGGATAAGGGTTCGGAGCTCACTTGAGTCGGGGATCCAAATTCGACCCATGAAGTAAAGGAGATCATTGGGTTTGGGTTCCAAGTGCTTTTCGACACCACAATCCAAATCCTTCTTCAACTCATCATTTGCAACAACTTGTTTTTGAGCTAGGAGGATCTTATCTTTGAGACTGGTTTGGACCAACATTCCCATGTCTCGCACATGGGTGGGTTTGATTCGGTCCTTACGGCTAAGGGCGTCAGCCACCACATTAGCTTTCCCCGGGTGGTAACGAATTTCGCAATCATGTTGAGTTCTTTCTAGTTCAGAATATGTTGAAGGCTCTTGTGATCAGTAAAAACCACACATTTAGTGCCGTAGAGATAATGTCTCCAGATTTTCAAAGCAAAGACCACCGCACCCAACTCAAGGTCATGAGTGGTGTAGTTCTTTTCGTAAACCTTGAGTTGTCTGGATGCATAGGCTATGACCTTGTCTCGTTGCATCAACACGCAACCAAGACCTTGGTTTGAGGCATCACAGTATACAACGAAATCATCATTGCCATCGGGAAGACTTAGAATAGGGGAGTTGCACAATTTCTGCTTAAGAGTTTGGAACGCATCTTCTTGCTTTTGTTCCCAGACGAAAGGCTTATTTTTCTGAGTTAATGTAGTGCTAGGCAGGGCAATCTTCGAAAAGTTCGGGATGAATCTTCGATAATAACCCGCCAAACCCAGAAACGAACGGATCTCAGAGGGTGTGGATGGTGTACTCCAATTCTTGATAGCGGTGACTTTGGCTGGATCGACGTGTATACCCTGGTTGTTGATCACGTGACCCAAGAAATGAATTTCTCTAAGCCAGAATTCACACTTGGAGAATTTAGCATAAAGTTGTTCCTTCTTCAAGAGTTCCAAAATCAGCTTAAGGTGGGTTGTATGATCCTCTTTGGTTCGGGAGTAGATCAAGATGTCATCGATGAAGACAATGAAAAATTGATCTAGGTAGGGTTTGCAGACACGGTTCATGAGGTCCATGAACACCGTGGGCGCATTGTTAACCCAAAAGGCATAACCATGAATTCGTAGTGTCCATAACGAGTTCTAAAAGCAGTTTTGGGAATGTCCTCTTCATGGACTCGGAGTTGATGATACCCAGATCGGAGGTCAATCTTCGAGAAACAAGTTGCTCCTTGCAGTTGATCGAAAAGGTCATCGATCCTAGGTAGCGGGTAACGATTCTTGATGGTAAGCTTGTTTAGTTCACGGTAGTCGATGCACATGCGGAAGGACCCATCCTTCTTCTTGACAAAGAGAACCGGAGCTCCCCAAGGTGAGAAGCTCGGTCTAATGAATCCCTTGTCCAGCTGCTCTTGCAGTTGGCTAGATAGTTCTTGCATCTCAGAAGGGGCTAGGCGGTACGGAGATTTGGCAATGGGGTTAGCTCCAGGTAAAAGATCAATCCGAAATTCAACTTGTCAAGTTGGAGGGAGTCCATGCAAGTCATCAGGGAATACTTTCGGAAAATCTCGGATGATCGGTATATCTTGTAATTTCTTTTCTTCAGATTTCTCGACCACATGTGCCAAGAAAGCATAGTATCGCTTCCTTAAATATCTACGTGCCTTCATGCAGGAGATGAATTTCAAACCTTTGCAAGGTTTCTCTCCAAAGATTTTCAAGGTCTCACCGGATGGTAGAGGGATACGAATGAGTTTCTCCGAACAGTTGATTTCCGCATGATTGTGGGATAGCCAATCCATTCCCACGATGATATCAAAACTCCCAAGAGTGATGGGAATCAGGTCGATAGAGAATGTGTGATCGTTGAGAGTTAGAGCACAACCTCGGACAACGGAATGCACAACAGTTAGTTTGCCATCAGCTATTTCTATAGTATAAGAAGGTTCAAGAGCGGTACGACAAGTTTTAAGTAAAGGTTCAAATTCTAAGGAGACAAAGCTTTTATCCGCTCCGGTATCAAATAAGATAGAGGCATAACGATTATTGATGAGAAACGTACCAGTAACCACGGCATTGTCATTTCTGGCCTCGGTTGCTCCTATGGCAAAAGTGCGAGCACGTGCACCTCGGTTATTGTTGTTTTCAGGCATTGGTTTTTGTAGTGATTAGGAGCACCACATTCATAACAGGCCCTACCATTAATGATGGCAGGAGTGGCAGTTTGGGTAGTAGCAGCCTTTTCAGCTACGCGACAAGCGTTAGCAAAATGACCAAGCCTTCCACATTTAGTGCACGAACGACATTGAACAGTAGTAGGGTGATGGTATTGACACCTTGCACACAGCGGGTGAGGTCCACTATATGGCTTCCTGCCAGGTGCAGGTCTAGGTGGTACTTGGGCAACAGGAACAGCTGGGGTAACCATGGCAAAGCTTTTAGAGGTCTTTTGCTTCTTGTGGCGATACTCAGGCTTTTTCGCCACTTCCTCCTTAACTCTCTTGTCACCTTTCCTGAATAGAACTCCAGACTTAACTAGATCGTCCGTTATGGACGCAGATAAACTAATAGCAGCTTCAAGTGTTGATGGGCTACTACCCATGACAGTACCCCGAATTTGAGGCGGAAGGCCTCCAATATAACGATCAATCATTCGGGTCAAGGGTGTAACCATATAAGGGACTATGATGCAGAGTTCATGAAAGCGTGTGGTGTACGCCTCACTCTCCCCCACTATCCTGGGTAAGGTCCCACAGCTCAATCTCCAACTTCTTCATCTCATTGCTAGGACAGAACTCCTCGATCATAATTTCCTTGAGCTTATCCCAAGTCATAGCAAGAGCTCCTTCCCTACCCCGAATTTTCTTTTCAGCATTCCACCAAGTCAGTGCCCTCCTTTGGAAGGCACTTGAAGCATATTTTACCTTAAGTTCA
This sequence comes from Smallanthus sonchifolius, assembly GCA_023525975.1. Lineage (NCBI taxonomy): Eukaryota > Viridiplantae > Streptophyta > Magnoliopsida > Asterales > Asteraceae > Smallanthus > Smallanthus sonchifolius. Next base: position 94,881,545 of record CM042019.1, read on the forward strand.
TCGGGGCATTCACTCATCTCAAATGTGTTCTCCATGCCTTCAAACCATTGCAATAGCCCTGTCGCACCTTCACATCTAAGGTACTTGTGTGGGTTACAAGAGTTGAAGTGCTTGAAAGTACAAACACTCCCACTAGATCCTCCGGTGGAGTTGTTGATTTGAGTGACAATAGTGGGTAAGACCGCAGCAAGTTGTTGAGTGAGCAGGGTGGCTATGGCGGTGGTTTCGGCGGAGGCTTCACTGGTGTTAGCCACGGTGTTATCAGGATCACGACGAGGAGGCATTCTACAAAAAAGAAATCATAAGTCGGTAGTTAGGGTAGACATTCAAGAATTAAAAGTGACAATATTTATAAATAAAATCACTCATTCATTAATATTAATGTCTTACAAGATAAATAAAACATATATTTAAAACATATATGTTGAATTACAAATGAAATATAAAGACAAAACTGACTAGTCAAAATTCAAGATTCGGATGAATGATACTAGTGAGACGTGTTTTAGCCTATAAGTGAGCACTCACTCCAAGGGTCCCAGGTAAGTGCGACTCGTAACGAACGTGCCTCACTTTCCTTTGACAAGACCCCCAGTGTACAGGCGCTCACCCTTCCAGATTACACGTGTCTCTAGTATCACTATACAAGCCTTTGATTTTGATGAGAACATTATGGATTGGGCCTTGCCCAAGAGTTGGATTCAGCTTCACAAGTCAGCTTTCTTTTCTTGAACGGGAGTTGGGCCTCAGAAGTGGTTCCAACATGGCTCTCTTGGTCTTCGGATTCCAAATCACTTGATATGTTGATTACTTCAGGCTTCGGTGCAGGCCGGCTTGTCACATCGGAGATTAACTCGGGCTTGACATTATGTTTCGAGGGTAGCAGGCTTCCAGAGAAAGATGATCGTGGTGAGATTAGCCTACTCCAACTAATTGGGCTTTGGGACCCATCATCGGAAATAAGGCTTGAATTGCTAGAGATGTCAGCAGAGTACGACGACATACTAAAGATAAGAGAGTTAGTGGATTAGAATCACATAAGCATATAAGTTTCAAAGGGGAGCTTAGGTTATATTCTAGGTCAAATGGTTGCCTAATTCTCTATAACCGCGTCTCTGATACCAATCTGTCACACCCCAACTGTGCATCTTAACCACGGGTGCGACTTAATTGACAAAAGAACACAATGGAATAAAGACATTAACTATTAAAGTTTCATAATATTAAAAAAATCCCAATTACATAAGTTTTGAATTAAACCAAACAGATAACATGTTCAAAAGACAAGCAACTTAAAATAAGATTCTTCAATTGATATCTAGGCAAATCCTATGTGATATTGACTTGACCTATCACGAGCTTAATCACCTGAAACATGTACGAAAAACAAGTGTCAACTAAAAATAGTTGGTGAGAAATCACAGGTTTAATAAAAGTATAAGTTTGGCAAAGGTGACAATTCATATTCCAAGATCATCATATAACACGTAATAAAACAAACACATGATTAGCAAATCCAACCTAAAATGATGAGTAACAAATAAGTGGTACAACTCGCAAGTTGCACTGATAACGAATAAGATGTCCAACCAAAAGTTATCCATAAAGTATATGCGGTTTCCATCCTATGGCCCATATCTGTACTACCGTTGGCTTGAAAGTTTCAAGTTAAGGATTTGCAAGTTTAACGTTTATCATGTTGTGTTCATTTACTCACATACATATATGATTCGCTTGTTTTAGAATTGTTTGAAAACGTGTTTTAATGCGTGCCAACGCGTACATGTTTCCCCCAAAACGATTTGAATAAAGTGGGGCTATGAAGTCTCACCTTGAAAGCTAGACGAGATAAGAAACTTGAACGAATAGACGAGATGAATCACGGACCAGACCTTGTTTGATCTTCAAACTCTTGGAATCCTCTAAGGGATTTTCGAAATCTTCAAGGTTGGGAAGGGATTTCACAACTTAGGAGGGGTTGGGAGTGTTTGAGGGAGAATTAGCAAAGAAAACAAGATCCTAAACCTCCTATTTATACTAATGGTTGAAGGGGTGTAAATATGGAATGTCTTGGAAAGCAATTTAGGGTTTTAGGGCCCTCAAATCTGCAAAATTTTCCTCAATGGGGCTGGGTTTTTTGTGATTTCTTGCTTGGGCTAGGTCCAAGAGTAGGTGGGTTGGGTCCTAGCTTGATCCGGTTGAGTGCGCGCATTCGAAAATTGCGATTTTAAGCATTTCTAAGCGAAATTGGCAAATGTTTTCAACATTAAAGTTGATTGTCATAACAAAAAGAGTATGTTTAGCTAAAAACATTTAAGTTAAATTTACGTTATTCGCGTATAGTAGTTGGCGATCGGTGGGCGAGAAAACGGACTTTTTGATCGTTTTTCGAATTTCAGGATTTATTTAAGGAAAGTTTTGCAAACAAACTTTGTTTTAATTAAAGAAATGAATATTTTAAACATTTAAAACATAAATTAATGTCATGTTAAACGATTTGTCGGTCGTGGACGGTACGTAGTTAACGACGGTTTAAAAGGCGAACGATCGCACGAAAGTACTAACTAGTACTTTTAAGCATCAATTCACATTGAATGGGTTGTAAGAACATGTTTGAGATGTATGGGGGTGGTTCATGTGTATTTAATGTGTCATAAAGATCAATTAAGTCTACGTGCAATCCATGAATCAATCACAGATAAGTATAAGTCTTTGAAATCAAGCATAAACGTAATGTTTCACATGTGAACTAGTATTGTAACAACGTCTGAATAGGATTTCAAGTAAAATGAAATGTCATGCGGATTTTCATTGATAAGTCTAGAATGAGTACAAGTAGTGAAAATCAGAAGTGTCACATTCAGGGTCTTTATTGGACTCCTTTTTCGAGGCTTTAAAAGCCAAAAACTCCTTATAAAGGATATCATCTGATCTGGCTGAAGAACCGGATGATGAAGCAATGTTTTCGGCTATAAGCCTTTGATTTCCAATTTGAGATATAACTCTTGGATGTGGATTGTAACCACCTCTTCCTCTATGAGGGGAAGATCTTCCTCTGCCTCCTCTTCTTCCTTGTTCCCAAGGAATCATTTCTGAAAAAGTTAACCACATGATATAATTATATTTTGATTTCGTAATACACGAATCTTTTCTTTGATAAAATTTATATGACGATTAATATTATTAATCATGTTTATTTTTGTTTTTAAATCAAGAAAATTATTTTCTTGGATTTCTACTTTTATCACTCTTTGTTGAATTATCTGGAGAGTGTGATGCTCAATCATCTCCTGAATTTTAAGGAGAGCCTTTTTAACTGGTCCACTTGTATGAGACATTATTCTAAATATTCTATGGTAAGAAAATCAGGGAGACTATTATCACTACCCTTTTTATAAATAATTTCAAAATCAAAAGGGGCTAAATGAGATTGCCATCTAGCAAACATCTGTTTTGAAACATCATGTTTAAAATCTTTAGCAAACATAAATTTTGCTGCTTGACAATCTATTTTTATAATAAATTTTTGATTGTATAAATCATCTTGAAATTTTAAAACACATTTTACTATTGCAAAAATTTCTTTTGCAATAGTAGCATAGTTCTTCTGGCTATTATTCCATTTTCCTGAATGGAATCTTACCAGACTTTCTTGTTTATTTACTGGTGAAATTTGTTTCAAGATTCCACCATAGCCTATATCAGAGGCATCTGTTTCAATAATTTTTTTCCAATCTGGGTTGGTTATCATTAAGCAAGGAAGATTTTTAACCTTCTGCTTAATCTTTCTAATGGCCTTAGTATGATTTTCTGTCCAAGGCTGAGGATTCTTTTTTAATCTATCATAAAGAATAGCAGTATCATCTGCTAGATTTTTATAATAGGGGAGAATATAATTTAAACTTCCTAAAATCTTTGAAGCTGAGTTTTATCATATATTTCATCTGGAAATTTAGACCCAAATTCTATGCTTCTATTGATAGGAATTATGTTTCCTGTTTCAATATTATGACCTAAAAACCTTATTTTGGTTTGGAAAAGCATCATTTTTGGTCTGGAAATGACTAAACCATTTTTTATAATTATTTTCTTGAATATCTCAAGATGTTTAAAATGAGTTTCAATATCCTTAGAAAATACAAGGATATCATCTATATAGACTATTATGAAGTCACTAAAAGGAATGAAAATATCATTCATAATATTTTGGAATTCTGAGGGTGCATTTTTTAACCCAAAGGGCATGACATTCCATTCATAATGTCCAGTAGGTACTGCAAAAGCAGTTTTATACCTATCTTTTTCATTTATCTGAATTTGCCAATATCCATATTTTAGGTCGAATTTTGAAAATATTATAGCACTATATAATTTGTCTAATAAATCTTTTTTATTAGGTATAGGATACCTAATCCATTTTAGATTCTTATTAAGATGTTTGTAGTTTATCACTAATCTAGGGATAGCTCTTTCTTTCTCAGAATGTTTATTAGCATAAAAGGCAGTACAAGACTAAGGGGATTTTGATCTCCTGATCAGGTTTTTGTCAAGAAGAGATTTGATCTCTTGTTTGCATAATTCCATATATTCAGAATTCATTTGACAAGGTCTAGCCTTAGTAGTAATTTTACTATCATTAAAATCATCTTCATAGGGAAGAGAAACAATATGTTTCTTTCTATCCCAAAAAATGTTTGGGTGATCATTACATATTTGTAATGTGAACTGATTATTAATTATTTTGATCTTATCCTGGAGTTTAGGATTATTTATCATGTCCTGGACCTTTAAAGAAAATATCTCTTTTTGTAAAAAATCAATCTGATTTATTTTTGCTTGTAAAAGAGATTCTTTTATATTATTCAAAGTCCTAGAAAAAGGATTTGTAATAAATGGAAAATATATTTCTTTATTTTGGAAAACTCTAGTTATTCCTTTATTATCAATGTTTTTTAAAGGAACTATTTTATTAAGAAAAGGGGTTCCAAGTATAACTTGACTAGTATGATTTTTTACTAGAATAAAACTAGTAGGAATACAGGTTTCATTATGACAAATATGAGCCTGTGGTATTTTATATTTAATTTTTAGTTTTTCTCCTCCTGCAGAACTTAAGTTATGGGAGGTTTTATGAAAATATCGAGTTGGAATAATTCCTTCCTGGATACAATTTAAATCAGCACCACTATCAACTAATGTTGTGACAGTTATAAAAAAGTTATCTTCTATGAGAAGTTTTATTTGAATATTCCATTTTTGTGTAGTTATAATATCTACAATACTTTCTAAAAATCCTCCTTGAGGGATTTCTTCGGAGGTTTTATTTTGAGGAATCTCGAGTTTAAGAATTCTTTCTTCTAGATTCCTATTATCCTTTTGAAGAATTTTGATATCATATTTTAAATTGTCAATTTCAATTTTTAAATCCTGTATATTAACAGGTCTAGAAGTTTGATTTCTATTAGCTAGTTGCCTCTTTAATTCAACTAGAGAAAAAAGTTTTAAATCTTGTTGAGGATCATTTGAGGAAGAGGCTTCCTCATTCCTTTTAAGTATTCAGAAATCAATTTATCTTTTATTTGAGGATCAGTTATAACTTTTAAAAGATCTAAAATTTCGTTGCTTAAAACATTTATTTCCATATTTTGGAATTGAGAAATAATTTGATAAAGTTCTTCTTCTAGCATTTCAGAAGAGTTTTTACAGCAATCTTTTTTACAGTTTGCTGGACATTGATCTTCCTTTGATTCAGAGGAATCAAAACTTTCATATCTTAAAACATTTAGTTTTTCTTCTTCAGAAGAAGTTTGCTCAGAATTAGTTTCTTCAAAACTATCCTGTAATAAGATTTCATTAATCTTATCTCTTAATTCTCTATCTTCAATTTTATTGAGTTTCTTTCGAACCCAACAAGTTTTTGCCTTGTGGCCTAATTTGCCACATTTTCTGCATTTTATAATCTTTTTAAAATCATTTGGAAAATCTTTTCTTTCCTTATATTTTTTTCTCTTATAAGGTTTTTCTTCTTTTCTATATTTCTTCCTCTTGTAATGCTTCTTAGGGGAAGAATTTTCTTTCTTGGTTTCTATAGACCTATCAGGTTTATTTTCTATGCCAAATTGGCCACAGAAATCTCCTAATTGTTTTCTTTCATTTAAAGAATGCTTCTTAATCTGTTGATTAAGTTTTATTTCATTGCATAGGCTTATTCCTTCTTGAACACAGGTGCCTATGAGTTTTCTATAAGTATAACTGTCATAATTTATGACACCATTTACTCTTATTTTGCCTTTTATCCTCTCAGCAAATAAATGAGGAAGGCCATCTATGAACTTTGACTTCCAATGAGAACTATTAGCCTCAGGAAGTTCCATAACTCTACATAAGAAGGTATCCTTATACCATCTAAAAGATGTCAAAGTCTTGCATCTTAAATTCTGGAGAAGAGTTCTGATATTTTCAGAATCTTCAGACCATCTTCCAGTAAAATGTTCTATAATGTTAACAATTAAAGTATAAACAGCATTACTTTTTGTATTGCTGGTACTAGCGCCTTCTTCTTGTTTAACGCTATCAAGGATTTTATCCTTATCTGGTTGGGATAAATAATTGTCCCACCAACCTTTTAATTGACCAGTAAACCCTGAAACTATCATATTAGCTATGGTTTTTATTGAGTTATTATTATTCTTACAAATTGTACTATACATAAGCATTCTATGGACAGTATTATAAATCTGTCCTTCTGATTGACCATCTATGTTCCATTCATAGATCATTTTCCCACTATATGAGTTATTAACAATATACTCCTGTTCTTCTATAAGGACATCCTGTGGGGTTGGTCTAGGATAATAATACTTTCTTTGGGTCGGTTTATCTGCCCACTTAGAGAGTTTGGAAATTTCATCCTTAATTTCTTCTTGGTAATTTACCTCAGAGAAGTCTGTTAGAGTACTTATCTTAAGACTCTTTAGAGCATTCATTGTTTCACTAAGAGTTGCTTCAAGGCTATCTTTAGATTTTAATTTAAAATCCGTAACTTCCGGAGGAAGTTGTATACTAGGAGTAGCAACCTTTTCTATAAATGAGACTGGCTTAGTTAATATGGGTTTTTCTTTTAAGTAGGATATTATCCTATCCATTTTAGCAGGCAAATCTTGGATTTGTTCTCCTAGGATTATTAAATATAAGTTTGTATAATTCTGCTGTTTAATCAAATCATTTAAATGAGAAATTGTGATAGGTAAGATATCCACTTTTAATAATTCTTGAAAGGTTTGATAATATCTTACTTCATTATCCTTTTTAATTTTAAAAGATGATTGAGTAGGAGGAAAAACATTAGAAATTATTTTTTCTCCTTTAATAATGAACTCCCTTTCAATCACAGAAATAATACTTCCCGTATATTTTTCTATAAACCAAAGAATAAATGGTATAATCTCATTTTTTTAAAATTAAATCTTTATAATATTCTTCTTTAAAAATTTTTGTCTCGGTTTCTTTAAAATTATTAAAAAACCAATTTCTAAATAATTCTCATTTGGGTGATTGAAATTCTTTATTAATTTCTTTTCTAACCGATGATCCCGGATAAAAATCAATTTTTTCTTTAAAATCCATTAAACAAAGTTGACTTCTGATTCGATTAATTCCAGATCAACTTGGACTCCATGAACTCCTGTGACTATATTGTCAGCATTTAAATTTAATCTATTAAATGTTTCAGCTGCAGGGAAAGTTTCCCTAACTCTTGAAGTTGAAGCTCTAGAAGGGCTTCTAACAGTATATCCCAGAGGAGATATGTGCTGTCGAGAGGTTAAAGATCTAGAAGATAAAGATATAGGTATAGAAGAAGTGTTCCTAATCTGTTCAAATTGGATTTGGACAGTTCCTTCTTCAGATTGTATAATTTCTAAAGGGTTATTATCAACATATTGTTGAGATGTTGTGGCCTTATCAAGGATCCAATTTTCTGGAAAGTTTATCTCTTCCCATTTTATCTTCCTTCTGATAGTTATATTAGACTTACCAAAGTTAGTTTCTATAACTATTGTTTCATTTAATGGTTTATCTATCATTCTACACTGAGGATTTAAAGTATATAATGGTTTGTAATATATTCTATAACAGATACAGATCACCTCTGATCCTGGAGCATAGTTATAACCATGAGTTTTAACATTTAGAGTTAAAGCGTCTGTTATATTAACATCTGATAGAGATAATTGTAAATTTGGATAAACATTAAAATAGACTGGTCCATGAGCCAGACTAGTTTGGACAATCCCTATTAGAGATTGTTTCCAGTCAAGATTTCTAGCATCTCTTAGAGCTACTACAAAGCTTTCTGGAAGACCTTCTAAGGTCAAAGGTTTAAAAGCAATTTGTACTAAACCTATATGAAGGAATTTATAATCCTTTTTGTATTTATTTAAATATTTATTTGACAATAGTTTAATTATCATGTCTTCTTTATTTAAAGAAAATGTTTCTTCAGTTGTTTTTACAACTTGTTTTAATCCTAATTTTTCAAAAGTTCCTAATTTATAAATTAGTTTATATTCCATTTTTGGAATAGTCCATTTATTTAATAAATCAAGATTATGAGGAATTTCATATTCCTCTTCAAATTTTAAACATCTTGAGATATTCAAGAATATAATTATAAAAAATGGTTTAGTCATTTCCAGACCAAAAATGATGCTTTTCCAAACCAAAATAAGGTTTTTAGGTCATAATATTGAAACGGGAAACATAATTCGTATCAATAGAAGCATAGAATTTGGGTCTAAATTTCCAGATGAAATATATGATAAAACTTAGCTTCAAAGATTTTTAGGAAGTTTAAATTATATTCTCCCCTATTATAAAAATCTAGCAGATGATACTGCTATTCTTTATGATAGATTAAAAAGAATCCTCAGCCTTGGACAGAAAATCATACTAAGGCCATTAGAAAGATTAAGCAGAAGGTTAAAAATCTTCCTTGCTTAATGATAACCAACCTAGATTGGGAAAAAATTATTGAAAATGATGCCTCTAATATAGGCTATGGTGGAATCTTGAAACAAATTTCACCAGTAAATAAACAAGAAAGTCTGGTAAGATTCCATTCAGGAAAATGGAATAATAGCCAGAAGAACTATGCTACTATTGCAAAAAGAAATTCTAGCAATAGTAAAATGTGTTTTAAAATTTCAAGATGATTTATGCAATCAAAAATTTATTATAAAAAAAGATTGTCAAGCAGCAAAATTTATGTTTGCTAAAGATTTTAAACATGATGTTTCAAAACAGATGTTTGCTAGATGGCAATCTCATTTAGCCACTTTTGATTTTGAAATTATTTATAAAAAGGGTAGTGATAATAGTCTCCCTGATTTTCTTACCATAGAATATTTAGAATGATGTCTCATACAAGCGGACCAGTTAAAAAGGCTCTCCTTGAAATTCAGGAGATGATTGAGCATTACACTCTCCAGATAATTCAACAAAGAGTGATAAAAGTAGAAATCCAAGAAAATAATTTTCTTGATTTAAAAACAAAAATAAACATGATTAATAATATTAATCATCATATAAATTTTATCAAAGAAAAGATTCGTGTATTACGAAATCAAAAAATAATTATATCATGTGGTTAACTTTTTCAGAAATGATTCCTTGGGAACAAGAAAGAAGAGGAGGCAGAGGAAGATCTTCCCCTCATAGAGGAAGATGTTACAATCCACATCCAAGAGTTATATCTCAAATTGGAAATCAAAGGCTTATAGCCGAAAACATTGCTTCATCATCCGGTTCTTCAGCCAGATCAGATTATCCTTTATAAGGAGTTTTTGGCTTTTAAAGCCTCGAAAAAGGAGTCCAATAAAGACCCTGAATCATCTGCATCATATGCAAAGACTATTTCAAATGAAACAGAAGATGATTGGTCTATAAATCCAGAAAAAGAAGTCATACTTCTTCTAGAGAAAAAAGATATTAAATGGAAAGATAATCCATGGCTGTTAATAAACAGATACATGGATACAGGATTCTATCCTACTGAGGCTTATAAGCCCAGAGTTTTCTATAAGCAAATTCTTATGAAAGAACATTGCGAGTGTTATCATGCTGGTTTGCCTGATGTTTATAACTTCAGCAAAATTATTATTAAACAGGTTATATCTGTTGAAACTTGGGGAACTTCTCCAATGAAAGAAAGAGAATTATTACATCCCCAAACAAAAGCTCCCATCAAATATAATTACTGGGACTACAAAAAAGCCTTTTATAAAGCTTTTTTATATGAAAACCCTAAGCAGAAACATTTATGGTTTATAAAAATCTGCTCTCATGTTTATAATCAGGATATTCCTGTCTGGTTTTATAATTGGTGGCAATTCTTTGGACCATCAATTAATATTCTTCCAGATTTATTCAAGACTCTTTATAAACAATGGGCGAAAATCACTACAGCCCTTATAGAAGCCCAGCAGGAAGAAAGTTTCATAAACAATCTTCCTACTCTACATTTTTATGTTCAATTCAGTATCTTATGGATCTGGAAATGGACCCCTGAAGTGGCTTATGACAGTCATAACATCCTCTGTATCCAGAGAATCTTCCATACAAAATTTTGGAAGAAAATGACTCTTATAAATCCTGATGGCATCATAGAAAGCCATGACACTATTAAAAAGATCGAGAAGACAATTGAAGAATACCAAGAATAAATTAATAGTCTTCCCCAGAAAGAGGCTCCTAGTCCCTTTAAACATATCATTCGAAAGATTCAAACTCTTAAAGGTACTGATCAAATCAGTAACAAAGAGATTATGGATTTTTATCTTTCTGAAATGAAGAAAGATATGATGAAGAATTTCATAAATGAAGGAGTATCTCCTTCATCAATGTCTACCTCATCACAGGCAGAAGATGATAATTTGACAGAAGAAGCTCAGTCAAATAATGAAGACCCGATTGATGAAGATTATATCAATAATGTACTCATAGAATACAAGCAAGCCTTCCAGCCAGAAGCATCGCCAGAAGCATCTTCTGAGAAACAAAAGTCCAAAAAGCAATAGGCCCCACAGACACGTGAAGAAAGTCTCCACTAATTAATAACGTGGCCGACAAGATAACTCGCTCTGGAATCATAATTGCCAGCTACTATTTCCTTTATGAAAAATTAAACAAATTATTGTAACTTACTGTTTACTTTTTGACAAATGTGTCATGTAGGTCCTATATGAGACCATAAGGTGTTTGTCTTTTTCTTTTCTCCTCATCTATATAAGAGGACTTAGATAGTTGTTTGAAGACACACCGAAAAAACACAACTCTCCAATCTCTCTCTCTCTTGTAATAATTTCTAAGTTTTAATATCAAGTTTGAAGTGTGCCGGCTATAAACGCAAGTCTGGTAATATTTTATTTACTTTTTATTTAATTCTTCTAGTGATAGCCTCCTTCAGAGGCTAAGCTCATAAGTGTTGAGCTGCCATGAAAACATGAACAAGCTAATAATAAAAAAAAAGTATAAAATTGAAAACGTTTTTGAAAATATTTTAAAAATAGAGTTTAGACAGGTTAAGGACAGAGTAAAATTATAAGATAATGGTTGAATGCTTGGGAACCTTTTAGCCGCTAATGCCGAAGAATGGCGCAAAGGCTTTTTATGATCTGACCTTTACTAACCTCATCTTAGAATGATACCCTGTACTTGTAAAATATCCTATGGTCTAAAATTTTAAAATGCTTTTAATCTTATACAATATTTTAATAATTATTTTAAGTTTTAATAAAATCATATATATATATATATATGTTCGGATCTAAATATTGTTTTATAAAATAATTGTTTGGTTTCGTATAAAGTATGAAGATTTATAATTATATATATTTATACGAATATTTATATATATATATATAATTTATATATATACAAGAGTATATTTGAACAGGTCATTGTTACTTGCCAAACTCTCGTTTAGTCGGTTATATTATAAATTGATTCGTAATAGTTTAGAATGTTCATACGCAACATATCGGATACTAGTTTATACATATTATTATAGTCGTTATCCGTATATACATAAAGATTGCTAGTCATATCAACGTTTCATCTTACCGGTCAAACGTTCGTTTTGCATTTATCGTCTAATACACTATATTTTTAGGTTGTACGGATCTCAATTATCAAATCATTGGTTAGCACGAATTGTTAATATATATGTCACCTTAATATTTATTTTTGTCGTTGTCGAATCCTTTAGAGCTCAACGCGTAGAGCCGTTTTCACGCGTTTATTTCACGTATAATCAAACGTAAGGCGTTAAGCGTGCGTTTTTACTTCTTGTAAGTCTCGTTTATGAACCAACGCGTCCTAAACCTCCCGCTTTTCATATCGATCGGGTTTGACTACGTTTGACCGGGGCTCGTCGCATCGTTTCCTGTCTAATAATCACACATTTTATACACGGGAATGTAACCCGTCCATCCAAAATAACTAAATCTAGTTAGAAATTAACCAATCGTCACAAGTTAGCCTAAAAATTCAAAACGAACCTTAGGAGATATAGATCGGGACACTCAAACACCACACTAAACCAGATCTGCTTGTTTAGGACTCGCCGGAATATCGGGTGTCGTCTTAAATGTTTAAACAGAAAAACAACAAGAACGTTAAAGAAAATGCGTAGATCCATTTTCAGGAATAACACAACGACGGGAAAATAACTCACCTGGAAGAGTGGGTTCGCCGGAATCCCGGTCTTTCCACCCAAATCGCTGGAATCACAGTCAAACAGGAACGTGATTAAGCTAAGACGAGCCTTTTGGTCTCCAAACCCCCCCATCTCTGCCGGCTAGCTCCACCCGCTGTCACCGCTGATTGGCGTAACCCTAGCCGCTAAGGTAGCTGTTGCCGTTTCCGGGGTCGGTCGGCCACCGTGAGAGCCGCCTCACACGCAGCCCTTACCGTCGTCGCCTTCATCATCCGGTCACCGAGCTCGCCGTCCAGATCTGTGCAAGCTTCACCGGAAAAACGTGTTGAACATGTAACGACCACCACCGCCGTCGTCCTTTTCCCGCCATCATCTTCACCATCTTCCGCCGCCGCGGTCGTCTCCTTCACGCGGTCTACCACCACCGTCGCGAGGTTGAACGGCCGGAGGTTTGCCTTGCGCTGCCTTGTGCCGCCTTGCTGCCGTCGTACCTGTGGTCACCGGGAGGAGCCGCCGGAGGTGACCGGCCTCCTCCCCCCAACTCTGCTCTCTCTTTCTTGTAGGGTTTTGAAAATGAGAATGAAATGAGAGAGAAAGTCTTTTATATCTAAGGTTTGAGGTGGAAAGATGTAGGTGGATACCGCGTGTTAAGTCTCGAAACGAAATCGCGTTTTCTCGTCCTCGTTAATTATATATATATATATATATTTTTCGTACATAATATTAAAATAAATATTTAAAATATTTATTTCGTTATAATTTATCACTAAGGATTGTCCGAGGCGATACAATTACAACGCGTGTTTGAAGTTATTTGTCGGATTTATCATTTCACGTTCCGACTATTAATATTATTTTTCAAATAATATTATAATATGTATATTATAACACTTTCCTTACCAATTTACTGGTTGATAGCATTCATACTATTAGGGTTGTTCGTTAGCACGTTCTAACGCAGTTTAACGTTTTCGTACACGTACTCCGAGTGTAATTATCTGAATATACTTAGATAAATATTAATAATTAATATTAATAGTTCGTTATCTTAAGTAGTCGTTCTTGCCGCATATCCGGTATTAAACCGATGTCCGACGCGTTAAACGTTTTAAAATGTTGAATCACGTACGTATTTCTATCGTTTCGTAAGTTCTTAGAATTGCGTAACAAGTTGTTAAACGGAGTCGAGTGACTAGTTTGATATTCGGGTTATGTAATTGGGCCTGAATTGGCTTGAGTCCTTATTGGGCCTCAAATGGGCTTAGATTTCTATTGGACCTAATTAGGCTTAGCCCAACAACTAGGTTTTAGATTCTCGAATTTTTGCAGGTGTCACAGCTTGCCTGTGCAAACGTCAATAAGGGCCTTAGCGGTAGCTAATAATGGCTGTCCTAAAATGAGAGGCACGTTTTTGTCATCCTCCATATCTAGGATAACGAAATCGACTAGAAACACAAACTTATCAATTTTTAGCAACATGTTTTCTACAATGCCCCGTGGGTACTTTATGGAATGGTTAGCTAACTGGATGCTCATGCGGGTTGGTTTTGGTTATCTTAAATCTAGTTTTTTAAAAACCGCTTAGGGCATCAAATTTATACTAGCTCCTAGGTCGGCCAGGGCATTGCTAATAGATAAATTTCCTATCAGACAAGGGATGGTGAAACTTCATTGGTCAGTCATCTTTTTGGGTAACTTGTTTTGCAGAACAGCTGAGCATTTTTCATTTAGTATCACATGCCACAACTCTTTCAGCTTCTTTTTGTTTGTCAGGACTCCCTTTAGAAATTTTGCATAGTTCAACATTTGGGCAAGAGCCTCTACGAATGGTAAATTGACATGTAATTGTTTGAAAAGTCCTAGAAACTTCCCATATTGCTCCTCCATCCTATCCTTCTTTAGGCGTCCTGGATATGGGGGTGGTATGTATGTCCGTGTCAACTCATTGGGTTGTCTTTTGCTTGTCGAAACTTGCTTCTCACGTACTCCGATAGGAGCCTCTTCTTCTCCAACATTTGGCTGTGGTACAAGTGTTGCTTCTTTCTCAGTGGTTTTCCCACTTCTCAAAGTGATAGCTTTTACATGTGCATTAGGGTTAGTCACTGTGTTACTGGGAAGGCCACCTTGTGGTCTTTCATAGAGAAGTTGTGTCATCTGTCCCACTTGATTCTCAATAGTTTGCAAAGATGCTTTTTGACTTCTAATTTCTACTTCATGCCTTTTGGAAACATTCTTCGTTTCGTTGGTTCTGTTGCTCGGCTAACTTGTTTGTAGTTTGTGTGCTAGCTAAAAGTTGTTGTAACAGACTTTCCATGCTTGATTCTCCACCGTTTCTAGGTGCTGTTGCTTGAACCTTGATACTGCTATTTTGGTTGAAAAGGTGGATTTTGTTGCTGAAATGGTGGTTGTTTGTTAAACCCGAGGAGTTGTTGGTTGTTGTTCCCTTCCCTAAAGTTCGAGTTGTTTCTCCAATTCGAGTTACAATTGTTACCGTATGAATTGTTTTGACCTCCTACGTAATCGACCTTCTCAACTACCATGCTCTATTGACACTCGCTTGTCTTGTGTGGTTTGCCACATGTGTCGTATCGAAGTTGTGCTTTCTTAAGCTCGACTTGCATCTGTTTGAACTTCTTAGTGAGTGCCTTTGGCTAAGGTGCAACTAAGGTGTCAGAATCAACATGATGAATACCCTTTTGAGATGATTTGTAGCGGCTTTTTCCAATGCTTGGAATATCTCGGTTGGGTGGCTCCCCCAAAATATCCTGCAGCACATTGGTCGACGACTTGCTTGTGTGCTCCCGAGATAGCATCGTAGAAAGTTTGGCATTGAAGCCAAAGATCAAGCCCGTGATGTGGGCATCTTCTCAAGAGGCCTTTGTATTGATTGAAACAAATAAATATTTGAAGAGCAAATCGATTAAGTATTGAACTTCGAAGCAACCGAATGAAGATTTGAAGGATAATAGCATACTGGCAATTACATCGTTTGTGTAGCCGGAAGGGGGAGCAAGAGGTGGAGATATGGAATACTCTGAGGGTGGATTTACCGTCATTTGTGGCAGTGTGCTCAAGGGTTTCGAGTGAAATAAGAGAAATGGAGTGAAACGACATGGAGATCACAGTTAGGGTTTTTTTTTTACTGAAAAGGAGATCGGGTAAGGAAAAGATCCGCGTGAAAAGTAAAACGGTCATAGTGGTTTAGGCGGGAAAATGAACGGGAGGCTTAACCAAAAGGTGACGTGTGGGATAGTGTAGATATAAATATAGATATAGATTATTATTATTATTATTATTATTATTATTATTGTTGTTGTTGTTGTTGTTGTTGTTGTTTAAACAGTGACAATTATTAATATTACTAAGGCAGTCCGTAGTGGAGCGTGAGGCATGGGGTGTGGGCTGCCACCTCTGCTTCTTACAGTGACACACACTGCCCCACACCCTCGCGAGAGGAGGTGTGAGGGCGCAAGCGTGACCAGATGGTTTATGTGTGTTTGTGTATGTGTGTGAGAGTGATCACACTCACTAAACTATTACACACCCTTTTATGCTCACACTTACTAAACAAATACTGCTTATATGACACCACTTTTTTTACTCACACTCACTAACCACCAATGTTTTAAGAACCGGACCGCACAGCGAACCAGCTGCCTTAGAGGTCCACTGGTCAGATCGGATTTAAGAACCGGATGATATCATAAATAATATAAAAATTAAAACTATGTATATAGATGTAAAATATAAAACAACCTTTTTGTTTGGATATGAATTTACAATTTTAATGTCATATGAAAACTTAAATAAATCAAATATGCAACTTGTAATACTAAATTAATCAGAAAATGAGATTTTGAAGAAAAAACAAAAAAAGGAAAAACAAAAATTTTGAAATCTGATCCGACCCCAGTCCGACCAATAACCGACTAATTAAAATAAAAGCGGTTCAACTACATATAACTGGACTGGTTATGTCTACGGTTCCTGGTCCGATCCGATCCGGTTCCAAAAACAATGATAACCATTACAAACAAGCCTAATAGATGTGACATCGATTTGAAATGCACATTCAATAACCGGTACTTGGATGACGGGACGGTTATCGGGGGGAATCTACCATGCAAGCCCTTATCGACAAACATCCCTTCGCGCCGCCCCCAAACCTCCCTTCAATTCCTCTTTCCCAACCTGCGTTATCCGTGGATGAAGACTGCGTTCACAGGTGTGTGAAATCTTTCCCGAAAGAGACATCTTGTGGGCGTGATGGCCTCCGGGCCCAACACCTGTTGGGCGCTCTTAGCAGCGAGGGGTCGGCGACTGCCTCGGGACTACTTACTGCCATCACTGAAGTGGTAAACCTTTGGCTAGGGGGGTTATGTCCTAGGGTGCTCGCGGATTTTGTTGCTTCGCCCCCCCTAACCCCTTTGTTGAAGCCTGATAATGGAATTCGCCCCATTGCTGTGGGGGCAATTTGGAGAAGATTGGTCTCCAAAGTAGCCATGAAGAAAGTTGGGAAAGAAGTTGTTACGTACTTGGGGGACTATCAATTTGGGGTGGGGGTCCCCAATGGTGCGGAGGCGGTGCTGCACAGCGCTAACAGGTTCCTTAATTCTTTTCATTCAGATGGCTCGCTGGCCATGCTTACGGTTGATTTTTCCAACGCTTTCAACTTAGTTGACCGTTCGGTTTTGCTTCGCGAGGTCCATCGCCAATGCCCCTCCATATTCCCGTGGGTTCAATTTCTGTATGCCCAGCCTGCTAGGCTATACGTGGGGAATGACCGCATCGGGGCATTCACGGGGGTCCAGCAGGGGGATCCCTTGGGACCTTTGCTTTTTGCCCTAGCCTTACACCCCTTAGTGCTTTAGGTGCAGGAAAACTGCAAACTCCCCTTCCATGCTTGGTACTTGGATGACGGGACGGTTATCGGGGACGCTGTTCAGGTTGCTAAAGCTCTTGACATCATCGGTTCGGAAGGTCCAGCCTTGGGGCTATGGCTTAATATTAGAAAAACTGAGGTTTTTTGGCCGACATGCAACGGGGTGAAGGTCCGGCCAGGGCTTTTCCCCAGTGAGATTGGGAGGCCGGAGAGAGGTGTCAAACTGCTAGGAGGGGCAGTCAGCTGTGATGCCAGTTTTATTAGTGGTCTAACGGCTAAGAGGGCAACGCGAGCTGTTGACATCATGGGACACCTTCCCTTGTTGCGGGATCCTCAAAGCAAACTCCTCTTGCTTAGATCTTGTATGGGGTTTGCAAAGTTGCTATTTGGTTTGCGAACTTGCCAACCCCCCTTTGTGGATGATGCGGTTTCATGTTTTGATAAAGGTCTTCGAGAGGCAATAGAAGACATTGTCGTATGTGGTGGCCCTTTTTTTGGTGAACTCCAGTGGCGGATCGCTACCTTGCTGATGCGGCTAGGTGGGTTGGGCCTTCTGTCGGCCCGGGATGTGGCTGCCTATGCCTTTGTGGCTTCCAGGTCTCAATCTTGGGAGTTGCAGGACCACATCTTACGCAACAGTGGGGTTGCTACCACTGACCCGGATTATGCCAGCGCCCTGGATCGATTGCATGAATCTCTCCCTGATTTTGATCTCGGCGGTTTCTCTAACAAGGACACCGCCCCCAAAAAACCACAGAAAACTTTGGCGAATGCCCTTTGTTGTCGAATCGCACAAAGTTTGGGAGAAGATTTCCTTTTGTCCCATCGCAGAAAGCCGTCATTGAATGCTTACAAAGGCCTCACGCCCAGGATTTCTTAACTGTTATTCCTATTGAAGGTCTGGGTCAACGTATGTCAGCGGTGGAGTACCGGTCAATCCTTAAGTACCGTCTGATGATCCCCATGTTCCCGAATGATGAAACTTGCCCAGTCTGCCGTAAAGCATGCCTGGATAAATACGGGGAGCATGCGTTACACTGTAGAGAGCTGCCGGGGTTTAAGTATCGCCATGATTTTGTTCGAGACGCGTTAATGGATATTCTCAGACGAGCAGGGATCTCTGCAAAGAAAGAGGCACCGGTTAATTTTCTTACGGACCCGACGGAAGAGAGGTCCACCCTACGCCCGGCGGACGTGCTAGTTTTTGGTTGGGAGGGCGGGAAACATGCTTGTGTCGATCTCACAGGTGTATCCCCCTAGCTGGGTTGCGGGAAAATAGGTTTGTGGCGGGGCAAGCGGTTATGAAAGCAGAGTCAAAGAAGGTGGAAAAGCACGCGAAAGCTTGTGAGGATAATCAGCATGCCTTTGTCCCCCTGGCGTTTGACACGTTCGACTCCTTGGCGCCGGAGGCGGTTCGGTTCTTGGCTAGAGTTCAGC
Source organism: Smallanthus sonchifolius (assembly GCA_023525975.1). Classification (NCBI taxonomy): domain Eukaryota; kingdom Viridiplantae; phylum Streptophyta; class Magnoliopsida; order Asterales; family Asteraceae; genus Smallanthus; species Smallanthus sonchifolius. The sequence goes on from CM042019.1 coordinate 94,900,579, forward strand.
GTGTGGTCCACAGCAACTTTACGACTCCTTAGGGGCGAGACTTTGTTTTTAGTAGATTAGGGTTTTCCATTCAGAAGGGGATGGCGGCTCAGTTTGTTGCCCGTCTACCTGCTATCCTTATGTAATTTGCCTTGATGATATATAATTAAACAATCTAAAAAAAAAAAAATAAATAAATAAATAACCGGTAGATGTATCTAGAGGTGTACAAATCGGTTTTTTAACCCAAACCGGTTCAAACCGACCCGAACCGGTTTGGTCAACGAAAAGTCAAAACCGGTTTGGACCCAAACCGGTTCGGGTTAAACCGGTTTCAGAGAGGGAAATATGTAAACCGGTCAAACCGGTTCGGGTAGGTTTTAAACCGGTTTGCCCCTTAAACCGGTTTAAACCGGTTTTTATTAAAAAAAAAAAATCAAATAAATTTTATGTTTTTAATATAAAATCCAAAATAAAATATAACAAAATTAAAACATAAAGTTCAACGTTTATTAATATTTGGATAGTTCGGAAATTAAAAAACATAACAAGATAAAATTGTAAAACATTACAAAAAGTATAACAAATATAAAACATTAAGTTCAACGTTTTATTTTTTGGAATATTGATTGATTATTCTTGTGCGTTGTCTTCGGAACTAGAGCTTCGTAGCCTTGCATCTTCGGCTAGTTCTTCATCCATGACTGGTTCGGATATTCCAAGATCAACCTCGTTGTTGTGTATGACTTCTTCGGCTTGAATTTCATCTTCGAGAGAAGTTTGGTCTTGTATCTTATCCATCGCATCCAAATGGTCCTTCAAACAAATGCACATTTCCATCGCTAGGGGTGTGAGTCTAGTCCTTCGTATCGATAATACCCTGCCACTAAAAGAAAACGCAGATTCCGAAGCTACCGTGGAAGCTTGGACGGTTAGTACATCACGGGCCATGGCGGAAAGAATCGGAAACGAAGCTTCGTTTTGTTTCCACCATGCCAAAATATCAAACTCCTCAAAAACGGTAGGAGGCATAAACGCTAAAAAGTTTGTGCCAACATACATTCCGAGTTCGCTACTCGGGGTGGTACCTCGAGCACGTTTACTAAATTCATTTAACATTTCGTTATATAAATTCAAGTTAACATCTCTCGAGCTACCACTTGATGATGTACCCATTGTATCATGTGGAGTCGGAGTTGTACCATATTTATGTAAATAAACATCAAATAAATCTTGTAAACATTTGTTAAAATATGTTTTTGTGCAAAATGGATGTCTTCGCTATCCAAATTCAAAGCGTAAGTAATTCTATCAATCAAGGTTTCAACCCCGTAAACATTTATGGTAGGGTTTAACGCGTCGGCGCAAGTTATAACGGGAGGGATTTCTTTAAAATATTTCACTAATTTTTCTTTCATCGGTTCTATCATTTTTGTAAAAAGATCGCTTTTAGCCATTAAATATATTTGTTTTAGTGTTAATGGACTTGTGGGATAATAAACACCGGATAAAAAAGTTGTGGCGGTTTTGAAAACTTCAAGCAATTCGGTTACGTCTTTTAAAATGTTCCAATTTGTAGACGGAAAGTTTTGAATTTTACGACGAGGTTTTGAGGAAAGCATATCATGAAATATTTCTAAAGTTTCTCTTTGTCGTAAAGCGCTATAAAACATAATATAAGTCGAGTTCCATCTTGTCTCGACGTCCCAATTCGGGCCTAAGCAAAGATTATTCGTATCACGACAAAATTTAATATAATCATGGTATCTTTTTCTGTTACTAAAAATATCTTTAAGCATTTGTCGAAAACTATATGTTAAGTTTGAAACCTCTTCAATTGCAAGCCCGGCTTGCACCGCCAAGTTAATGATGTGTGCGACACATCGACTATGAAAAAAAACGCCGTTGCAAACGGGTTTATATTTAATTTTTAGTTTTTGAACCGCATTTGTATTATTAGATGCATTATCAAAAGACATTGAAAAAAGTTTATTTTGTAATTTAAATTCGTTAATAACACCATCCAATATATAAAATAAATTTTCGCCGGTGTGTGGATATTCAAACAAGTCAAAAGCGATTGTACGCTTCATCATTTGCCACGTATTGGGATCAACCCAATGCGCGGTAACGCAAAGGTACGAATCGGGTATACCATGTGGAGCCGACCAAACATCGGTGGTTAAGTTTACACCGGTTTGCAAATTTTCAAAACCTAAAATTAATTCTTTTTTTGCTTTTTTCCACATTTTTATACAATCTCGTCTAAGGGTTGTGCGACTTACTTGGTGATAACGAGGTTGGAGTGTCTCTTGAATCATCTTTGTCAAGCGCGGATTGTCAAAGTGGTTGAACGGCAATCCTTCTTGAATCACTAACCTCGCCATTCGATCTCGAACAATATTTGGATCAAAGTTCCAAATTCCTCCTTCGCTTGTCATCGAGGCTTGACCTTCACTTGGAATTCCCTTCAATGACGGGCAAGATTTTTCCATATGCGTTTTCAAAGTAGTGTTTGAATCTTTCCCCAAAAACGCACCACACAACTTGCAACGAGCACGTTCCTTTCCGTTTGACAACAAACATAAATCGTAATTGCACCAGATTGCCGGATTTCTCGTTGTTGCTAGAATTTGCACAACGGTAACTTCGTTTGAGGAACCACTAACACCAAAACTTGCCATGTTTTTTTTTTGAGTTTAGAGAGCGTTTTTGAGCGGTTAAAGAGCGGTTTTAGAGATTAGAGAGTGTAAAGAGAAGTGTGATCAACCCTAAACACCCCCCACCTATTTATAGTGTTTTATGGGTCCAAAAAACTCCAAAAAAACGGCCAAAATCGACCCCAACGGCCATATAGCCGTTGGCCAACGGCTAGAACTCGCCCAACGGTTCAAACCGGTTTGAAAACCGGTTTCCTAACCCGGTTTAGCCAAAACCGGTCCCAACCCGATTTTTTTTCAGAAATCCTCAAACCGGTTTGAAACCGGCGATTTTTGGGCAACCCGAACCGGTTTGGTCCAAACCGGTTTAACCCAAACCGGTTTGCCGGTTTGAACCGGGTTAAAAAAAAACCGGTTTTTTTGTGCACCACTAGATGTATCTTGTTAGGAAAGAAACAAAATAGACCAATAAATATTTGTTTCTGGATCTATAAAAGCTCGGCCCAATCGACAAATAACCCATTTGTTTAAGCTTTCTTCGCCGCCGGTGTCTCGTCAAAATCGGAAAACAATATGTCCAACAGTGACGAGGAACTTCGCCGGAGAAAATACGAAGAAGCCCTAGAAGTCAAATCTCTTAGGCGCATCATCTCCGCCTATCTCAAGTAAGTAATTTCACCTCTCCTTGTTTTCAATCGACTGTCACGAAATAAATATTTTGTCTAATTCAATTGCAGCGTTTAATTCTCTTCTTGAAACTATTTGGTTAGCATTTTGACTTGAGTATTGATCATAGGTTCTGTTTTGGTTCGGTTGTAGTATGATTAACATCTTCCGGTTTGCAGCTTTTTTTGGTTTCTTTAGATGAATTTTTATTGTATTCCTTGTCTAAGAAATTGTGTTCATTTACATGGACAAAATCGAATTATAAAAAGGAAGTTAACATCAAATTTGATTGAATTTTAGAACCAAAACTTTTCATATTGCTGTGTGTGTAAGCATATATATACAAAAACATACATGTATCTAATATATGTGTGTGGATGATGATCAAATTAAAACGGTCTTAAAAGGTGTAGGAGGATTATGGTGTTGACATCCTTTATTTTATCTCCAGTTCTGCACCAGAAAATGCATCTAATGGAATAATCAAAGTCATATTCCTCCAATCAGAGTTTTATTCTAACCACTTTGACCTATTACCCCACCCGCCCATTTTGCCACCTCTATCATAGAGTGACCGGATTGTGAAAACAAATACCGATGTGTGATATTGGCACATAAAATAGTTTCTAATCCTGAGCTTACGTGCAGTTTAAACTCTCAACCTGTAGATGTGAACCGAGAAGCTACTATAGAAGTTGAAAAAACCTCCACATAAGGAATATGATAGTTTACAAAACCAGGGATAACCCAAAATTACTTACATATGGTTGCCTAGTGAAGAAGCTATTAAAAATGTATCTCTTATTTATGGGAAAGAGTTTACTACTATTAAATACATTAAATTGAACATATATAGAATTAATGCAGTTTATACTTTCAAAATAGTTGCATAACCATTAGATGAGGCGTAGACATAGCGAAATGACAACGCAGTTAGTTGTATAGCACAAAAGAACCCATACACTGATAAGCATGATGAAATAAGTCGGCCTTGTCATGGAAAAATATCATCCATAGTTCCGCAATATTGCTTATTAAGCAGTATCTTCAATATTTCTCCATCTATCGAATTGTATAGTAAGCAAAATTATTAAGTTTCTCAATTTTGAAATATCAAGTGCGCATGTCTATGCGTATCAATGTCGGATTTGTTTCTCATAACTTAGGATGTTGATCAAATGGAGTTGGTATTCATCGTCTGATTTTCTGGAGTGTAATTGTTTAATCTTTACTGGTATGTGCTATACATGTCATGTTTTGGGGATGTGATCACGATTTCATCAATTTATCAGCCTCTACATCCATCAAAAGAATTTCTTAGATTTTTCATATTGATTTTCATAATTTCTTTACTTCAGTTCTTTGCATAGCATCCACGACATGCAGTTAAGATAGAGAATACAACTAATTGTATGGTGTCAAACAAAATTTTTAAAAGTTGTGATCTCTAGAGAACCCAAGAAGAGATGAGTCATTGGGAGGCAAGTTAGGCTGTTGTGATGTACAACATTAATATTAAAGACACATATTACCATCAAATCAATGTTTTATTATCATGTTGCCATAAAAATTTTTGGGGTTGTTTGTTAGTTGTTATTGGTTATGTTTAGCAAAGGCCCTTCTTAATTCTTTAAGATCTTCATAGTTCAAAAAAGTCTTCAGTTCATAGAATCTGTCTGTTCATATGTCTTATTATATTCATATTCTACCAAGTTTTTCTTTTAAAAAGGTAAATGATAAAGTACTGATGGTTGATATTTTTACCAAATCGGTTGATCCAGTTATCCAGAAGCCGCAGAAGAGGATGTGAAAAGATATGAGAGATCTTTTAGAAGGCTTCCTGTGGCTCACAAGGTACATTGTCTTTTCTCCAAAGTCTAAACAAAATAGTAGGTCAACTTGAAACTCATAATGTCATGCAACTTTTCAACTTGAACTTTTGCTTCAAAATAGGTTCTAACTTAGCATGGTCATATCATCATGATAATTGACATCTATGAAATACAAACACACGCACAAAGATGAACATGCGTATCCATGCGGTAGAGTCCCCTTTCTTATATGTGAGAAGACTAACATATGTAAATCTCATCATGCATTTAGTATGGAGGCACCAAGAATGTGTTCTTGGATAAGTCTCTTTTATCGAGAGTGATTGGTTGAGAACTCTTTTTGTAGAGATTGTTGACTTGATATTTTTTAACTTTTTGCAGGCTCTATTGTCACACCTTCCGTTAAAATACCAAAAACTGAGACGGTAAATCTCTTGAACTTCTAATTAATACGTGTATGTGTGACACTCATATTTTTGTAAACCCTTCTCATAATAGTACTCATTTTATAATAAATATTTCACCATACCGTCCCAAAAGGTTCAAGTGTATGGCTAACATAGAACACATATAAATCAACATTTCATCGTAAGCCTATGACATTCACACACCACTTCTGCACAATGTACCACTGACTTCGACAACCGAAAGTGCACCCTCCAAATTTAACACTTTTAAATGAGTTAATATCATCACTATATATATATATATATATATATATATATATATATATATGGGTTTGGATCATTTGAGAACTTCTAAATATCCTAAGAACTCCTAACAACCAATCATTTTATATATTTTAATTTATATATTTTATTTATTGTAAGGGTAATATTGTCATCTATGTGGAAGTTATCCATGAGTTTGTAACTTCCTTTTTTTCTCATTCAAAAGTGCAATTTACCGATTTAAATTTTCAAGTCAAGAAATTCCTTGACTATATATATCTTACATCCATTAATTGCAAATATTCTTTAATGTTTTTGTGAAGGATTCGGAAGTTTGTATTTTTTACGTCCTGTTTTTTCTTTTTTTAATTTCTTTTTAGTGTACTAATATCTAATTCCAATGTTTACAAATTTATAAGGTAATTTACACTTGTGTAAGTGCCCTATACATAATTGTGTAAGCCTTGTTTACACATGTGTAAGTATCCTATTTACACATGTGTAATTTAAATGTTTTATATTTACATATCTGTAATTTAATTGTTTTATATATATGTAAGATCAATAGTTATTTATACTTTATAAATCTGTTGAATTATTGTTATGCTGGTATCAAAATGGTTAATTATATTATTATGTATGAGTCAGTGACCTATTTACTTATGTGTAATTTATTACATTACTAGGTTAGAATCCCGTGTATTACACGGGTTGTATATTGAAAACGATATAACTTATAAATTTGTAAATACATCCTAACTTGTCAGACTATTATGATCGTCTCGAGATATATCAAGTGGAAATGTGTGTATATAACAAATTAGTATTTTTCTTTAATTAGTTATATTTTGATTTCCTATTATATATTCTTATTTAATATAATTAGTATTTTTCTTTAATAATATAAATAATAATATCATTATTATTTAATAAGATACAAGCGTATTTATTAGGAGAGAGAGGCGGGAAACCAATGTGAGGACGCACGAGGAAGTGACAAGTGTCTATCTTAAACCTTTATTTATTAGTATAGACTAGGTTAAAATCCCGTGTAGTACACGGGTTGAATAAATGTAATATTATATATTGAGTAATAAAAAAAATATTTTTTAAAAACTCGTGTTTTACACGGGTTAGAATAAACCCGTGGAATACAATATAATCTGTTAACACATACACTCGTCAAAATATGCTGGAGATTTATTAATATAAAGATTAGTATTTTCTTTAAAAATATATTATTATTAAAAGATAGAGGTGTATTTAATAAGAGAGAGAGACGGGAAAAAAATGATGAGAATGAATATGGAGGCGACACGTGGCATGAAAAACCTTTATTTATTATATAGTATAGATTTACATTATTTACATATTTGTATATTAAATATTTTAAATTTAAATATGAACAATTATTATTGTATTTGGTTGAAGAGACGATCGTGGATACTATGAATTTTCAAAAAAGCGTGATATTAGGAGTTCTTTTTGACTCCATGTATTTTCCAAAAATTGATTAATATGGTATTACTATTTTACCCTTTTTGTCTAAACCGCATCATTTAAATAACTAATTAGTTACAATAATACCCTTATTTAATTATATCCATTGATTTCTAAGATCAATGGTTATTAAGAGTTCTTATTAAAAACCAAGTTCTCATTTTAACCTAACCCATATATATATATATATGTATATATGCACATATCCTTATTATAATAAATAAGTAAGTAGGAGGACACGTGTCACTATCTGGTTTCTTCTTACTCTTATTTTCCCACCTCTATCTCATATTAAATAAGAGGACACGTGTCACTCTATGGTGCCTCATCACCCTTATTTTTCCCTTTATCTCTCCTATTAAATAATGATATTAAATAATAATGATATTAAAAGAATATATTTTTAGATATTTAATATAAATTTAATTATGGATACTTATTATATAACTAACTATATAAATTTAATATGAAATTAATTATGGATAGTTATAATTTCTAACGTTAGTTATCAATTTCGAAAAATAAATTTCTATTTTGGATATTTATTAGATCATAAAGACTGTTTTTACATTTTAATCAACTCCATTATTTTAAACAACTAGACTAATAATTCATTTCAATTTTTATGTAGAATTTTTTTAATTCAAAATTTTGTTCATCATCAACTAAATTGTTCAATCGTTTTATAATTTCTAAATCATTATTACTAATTACTATTTAATTTTTGCTTTATTCAGCCCGTGTAATACACGGGTTTTCTAACCTAGTATACACATATAATATATACATATGTGTGTATGTGTGTGTATGTATGCATTCCATCACTCAAAACTCAATTTAACACCCATTAGACTTTGAAATCAAAATTTTGTGCATATGATGAATTTAGCATAATTAGCCCAAACACTTATAGAATTTAACTCAATGCACGTACATGGTAATTATTCAAGTATATTGTGAGAATCAACAACAACAACAACCGTACCCAGTAAAAACCTCACCATTGCTATTGGTAGGGTCTGGGAGGGTGGGATGTATGTAAACCATATCTTCATCCGAGAGGAAAGAGAGGCTGCTTCTAGGGAGACCCCTGGCTCCAAAAAAATCCCACCAATTTTGCAATTTTGTGAGAATCATTGTTCTTGATTTCACTTTGTTGAAAATCTTTGCTTTCAATTGACATCACACCTAAAGATTGTGAAATATGATGTTATGAAGATCTTAGTCTTTATGAATTAATTTGTAGGATTCTTCTTCTCAAAGAAGTGCACACTTTTACAATTTTATTTAATACGTTGTGAGAATAGTTCTCAAACTCTACATGTCACACACATGAACCTGAACACGACACTTCTATTCGCGTGTTGGCACAAACACGTCCCGTTTAACCCAATTTTTTTATTTCTTTTTGCATGTTAATACTCTAAAATTACAAACTTACAACCAAAAATATAAATGTATAAAAAACAATTACGTTTAAACTATAAAACCCAATGCTATTTTCTTTTAATCTTTCAAATTTTGGCATGAGATACCTGATTATTTAAGTGATGACATAAGATATATCTTTTAAAAAAATCTAAAACTAAACGGGTTAAATTAACTGGTCAATCCGTGACAACGTCGACCTGAACATGACTCATTTAGCTAAACATGTTCGCTTGTTCAACCCGAAACTGATACAGACCTGTTTGGACTAAACCCAAACCCACGAATTTCGTGTTAGTTCTTGCTGTGTCTAAAGTTCACACCCTAGTCTTCAATCTAAAGCTTGTGGGGATCAGAGTTCTCCATTCACATAGGTAGAATCACAGTCTTCAAGACTATTCTCATTTGCAAATAGTTACTGATCACTAGCATGCCAAAGCCTATATGATTACAATATAACATGCTATTTATATTATGATGGACACCTAGTGTCTAAACACATCAAATTGGTCAGTTACACAGAACTTGAGGAAGGCAAAATGAAACATATTTATCTTTAAAATATACATTGTTGTATACTTAATTTTGGAAAGCTCTGTTTACTCACATTGGCATTGTGAGCTTCGAGATGACTATTCTTTGCTTGAATACCTAATGGTCAACCCAAATCCAAGTAGTGTGCTTCTTTGAGCACAATTAACAACCAAGTGACCCAATGATGAAATTTTTAACCTGCATGACCATTTCAACTCTAATCGTCCAAAATCAACTATTGACTTCCATTTGTTCATGTTTAAACATCTTCGCGGATTTGAGTTTCATTTATTTATTTTCAATCCAACCCGACCCTTTTCTTTCAAAATCCACTAAAATGACTTTAATCACATTCCATATTAGTTTTTAAAGTTTAAAAACACTTATGGAAGTGTTTCTAATCATTTAAAACCATTATTGGTCAGCCAATCAATTCTAGGGTTAATTTTTGGTCAGATCTGCATTTTTGCCAAAAATCGTAATTTTTGCTATTAAACCTTGGACTATCATCTAATCAGTTTTGATGGATTGTAATCAATTTCCATCATAATTGATGGTTATGACAATTTCATAAAAAGTTTTACACTAGGACAAAATCCACCAAGAATTGATGGTTATGCTCCGGCACTTCATCCAACTGTTTTCTCCTGCTCTCTGTTTGTTTCTCTTTCCATCAAGGCATATGTTAGCCTGTTTATGCTTCAGAGATATTCTGCAGGTCGTCCCCTGTGTTTTCATTTTTTTCATTTATCCATGGTATATTCCTTACAAATTGTCCAGCGAGGTAATTTTTCTGTGAAACCATAAAGATGTACTCAAGTAAGAGAGCGATTAGCCAATCAGATTAAAGGATCTATGTTAAACCTTTTATCTGTGCCAAAACGTCTGGAACCTTATCAATATGTGATACCTATGTTGTCAAGGCGCATAGACGCACTCAAGGCGCATAGGCCTCGCCTGGAGCCTAGGCGCGAGGCGCTTAAAAAGCGAGGACTTTTTTAAGCGAGGCGCATAATATAAAAATACCATTTTTAGGGGTTTTAGACATGTTTTAGGCTTGTTTTGGGCTAGTTTAGGCTTTTTAGGTTGATTCTAGGCTTGTTTAGGGTTAGTGTAATTGTTTCAAACCTATTCAGAAGGTTTTTAGCCGGAATTTGGCCAGAACTTGGCCTGAAAATGCGTCTGAGCGCCTGAAATCGAGGCTTTTGAAGCGAGGCGACAAGGCTGCGCTGGGCTGCGCCTTAGAGCCTAGGCGCGCGCCTTGTGGACTTTTGACAACATAGTGTGATACGAGTGCTTTTTTAAGAAAAAAATATGGTTGTATGGAGGGCCAACCAGACTAATTAAAATGTGCATCCAAACCACACTTATATAGAGATCACTTTCCAGAAGAAGAATAGAATTGATGGGAAGGGGGCATGCACACCATATGTTCCAATAGGAAATTCTGAACATATTAAATTTCGCCATAAGATTTCTTATAAGGTTTGACCTTTTTGTTACCTTTATTTTGTTTTGTTATCTGAATATTTATTTCAGGTTGTTATTCATTTTTAATTGTATGGTCTTTTTGTCACCAAAGACGGTATGTCAGATGAGTACCATAGTTTCTTGGTAGGTATTAATCAGTGCCCTGTTTATTCTTTGCAGGTGTATCTCAAAAAATAGTTTTTTCATATTTGAAATGCTAAAGGTATATAATGTGGATCTAATTGCTCTTCAGTTCTCTTCTCTCCCACTGATGGCTTATTGGTTTTAAACTTTAATGCCCATGTATCATAACTCATCTAATAGGTTTGGCAAAAGGTCTAACATGTTTCTTCATTTTGTTTTCAGGCATTTGAGCCTCCTGTTGATATGAGCCAAGACGACGATATTTGTGATCATCTGGATGATGGCTCATGTGGTCATGTTCACTTGGAAGATAGGGATCCGTGTTCTTGTGAATCAGCCTCGATAAGCGGAAGAGCGCATTCTAAAAAGTCTGATGAAGTTTGGGCTGGGCATGAGGTACATGTTATAATCTATTTATGGATTCTGGAGGATGGTGAAAGTAAACTATACAATTGTGTTTCTTAAATAGATTGTTAATCTCTTATTCTTTTGTTAGTTCTGTTTGTATTCATATTCATAGCATAATTACAGGATAAGAATGAGAATTGCTGTGAGCCAGAATCAGGAAACTTTGCTGTAGGTTTAGAATGCCAAAAAGACGCTCATAAACATGGCTGCGACAATACTGTTCCCAACAAGGATGTGAGTGTTTATTTAATCCTGTTGTTTTTCTCATTCTGATGTGGCCTAGATTCATTTATCTTTACTTATTATAAGTCAAGGTTTTGAGTAATAGAAGCATAATTTTATGATAGTTGCCAGAAGACAGATGGACCTATTACTGCTTATACATATGTGCTAATCTAACAATCATTGTTCTCTACTTCTCCGTGTATGTGTTTTTTTAATATCTGTCTCTAAGGAACTTACATCAACAGCAGGCTCTAAGATTTTTGCTGATACTATCAACTGCTGCAGTTAACATGGTGGAATATTTTTTACTTAAGGCTGTAGTAATTTTTAGCGAGTTAACTTGCAGATCATTAGATTTTATAATTTATTCTACTCTTTATTCCTTACCTGTTAATGTTATGTTGGTTGATTTCAGTTGTACGATCATGTGATATGTATTTATTTATTTTTTTCTAGTCTTCCATACTATGCATATGTATTTGATATTGATGTTCATCTTACTATGCCATTTTCAGATGTCGTCTGTACCTCCTGAATCTCCTGATTATTTAGAGTCAATGCCCCATTTCCATGTTCCTCTAGTGGATGTTGATAAGGTATATTTCTCTTCTCTCCATTTAAAGTTTATAAAATTATAATGACAACCGATATGAGAAAATCACATGATTATTATGTCGTGGCAAGATTATCATGGAGTGCAGCATCACATCAATATTGTTATGACATAATCATTGAGATGCCAATCCCTTACTAAATTTTCCCTTTACTCGTGTAGGGAGATGATATATGTATTTATAGATGTTATGCACACAATCAAATGCCAAATTGTTACTTATATGCATAGAAACCTGTTAAAGATGACTGAATTGTAGTTAACATTGTTCAGGTTCGATGTGTCATCAGGAATATAGTCAGAGACTGGGCTACTGAGGTATTCTTTGTCCAACTTTTTGCTTATTTCCTATTCATCTACAATGTTGGGCATCAAAATCGATTTTCAACAATGTACATCCCAAGAGAGGAACAAAACTTCAACAACATAATTGTTGATTTTCGGTCTCTAAACACAGGGGCAGAAGGAACGCGACCAATGTTATAAGCCTATTCTTGAAGAACTTGTACGCCATTTTCCTGAGCGCAGTAAAGAAAGGTGACACATGGGAACATACTGTTGACTGCCCCTTTTTTGTCTTTTAATCATCCGAGTGTATTTTTTTTTCACCTAATATCTTTGTTATTTTTAACCATATCCAAAACTTATGTTTCATCGTCTTTGTAGCCCTCCTACTTGTCTAGTTCCCGGTGCTGGATTAGGAAGGCTGGCCTTGGAAATTTCATGTCTTGGTATGTAATTAGTATTATATAGTCCAATTCAAGTTCAATCTGAAAAATATATCACTAGAATGTTGACATATAACAACTTTTTTGGTCATGGACAGGTTTCATTAGTCAAGGAAATGAATTTTCATACTATATGATGATCTGTTCAAGTTTTATTCTCAATCAGTAAGTGAAGCTGCTCTGATGATTTCTTACCTACTCATTTTTATCAGGAATAAAACCATAAAATAATAATCAAGTTTCAATATTGTTCCAGTAAAGTCACTCATACTTTTCTTAACTATAAAAGTCTCAAGTTTCATTTATTATTGTGAAACTTATTTGTAAATGTTAAATTTTTAAAAAAATTAAGTGAGGTAAATGAAACATATATGAAACTTGGTTACTATTTAGTGTGTTTTTTTTTTCGAGTTGACTTAGTGGATCAATTATGAGTATTGGGTATTATTTGGTGACTTTTTTTTTCCTTCATAGTTGCCTCCTACTTCAGTTGGAAAAGAATAATCAGTAAATAGTAACCAAGATCCATATATGTTCCATTTAGGTCCACTTAATTTTAAAATGTATAAAAAATTTCATATCAGTGGAACAATAATGAAACTTTGAGTGGTTTTTATAGTTACAAAAAAAGTATGAGTGACTTTAGTGGAACACCGAAGAAACTTGATTACTATTAGGTGAAATTTGACATCTCAAATTCATTACTCATGTTTATATTAACTCGTTTAATTATCATTTATTTTTTGTCAGGACTCAGGATGTTGGGGAATGGACTATCCATCCATGGATTCACAGCAATTGCAATTCACTATCTGATGCTGATCAGCTCCGTGCAGTTTCCATTCCTGATATTCATCCTGCCGGGTAACCACTTCCTTATGATGTTATTGCACCTTTTCTCTTTCCTGTGAGTTGTTTATCTTGCCAGATGATGTCTCAATGTTTATTAATACCGTGATTATCATTTACCAACTCATTGAAAACAGTGTTGCAAAAATCGCGATTAATCGCTAATCGGCCAATCACCTAGGAATTTTGAGCTAATCGGCCAAAAAATCGCTAATCAGTCAACGGTGATCAAAATCGGTCCTAGGCGGCCCTAATCGGCCAAAAATTGGTGGCATCCCAGTTTTCCGGCCAGATTCTGGCCATTTTCCTGTAATTTCCGGCGATTTATAAAAATGTGTGTGTGTATATATATAATTTTGAAAATTACAATATAAAAATGTGTATATATATATATATAAAACGGAAAATTACATATAAAAATTCCAATCCGATTAATCCCGATTAATCGCTAGTCGGTACCGCACCGCACCGCCAGACTATCGCCTAGCGATTTTTACAACATTGATTTAAAATTTAAGATGCTGCTGCAACAGCTATACCAAGTGGGTTTATTTTTCATAGGGGTTCTTGAAAGATGTTTACTGTCTATGAAAACATGTGTTTAAATGAGCTAATCTTTCATGTGTTCTGCTTTCCCCCTCTCTCTGTTTTAAACATAACCTTCCAAATTAATTGACAGTGCAGGGATTACAGAAGGTTTTTCTATGTGTGGTGGTGACTTTGTTGAAGTATACAACGATCCGAGCCAAGTAGGTAGGGTAAAGAAATTGGATCATTCATTCTTCTCTTTTTTATTCTTTCATGTTTCATGAATTCTCTTTCCTTTGGGAACAAGTAATGAAAATATAGTGTTTTAAGTGGACTCTGATGAGGCTTTTATGGCACTTGCAGGAGCATGGGATGCAGTTGTGACCTGCTTCTTCCTTGATACTGCACACAATATTGTTGAATACATTGTAATAATCTCAAAAATTCTTAAAGATGGAGGAGTAAGTACTTTAATCAAATATTAAATTTATTTCATCAAAGAATTCATCGATTCACCTTCGGCATGACAGGTGTGGATAAACTTGGGTCCACTACTTTATCACTTTGCAGATATGTATGGTCAAGAAGATGTAAGTAGCTCTTTTTCACACAAATGCAGGCTAATTTTATCATCATAAATTTATATAATTTGTGATTAATAAATGTTATTATACTCTCCAATTATGTAGGAAATGTCAGTTGAGTTATGTTTGGAAGATGTGAAAAGGGTTGCACTCCATTATGGATTTCAGCTAGAGGTCAACCGCGTTTCTCCTTTTATCTTCTTTAGTTAGTATTCATGCCAAGTAATTAGTGTTTTATGCTTTTGGAGAACAGCTTGAAAAGACCATAGAAACAACTTATACTACAAATCCCCGAGCCATGATGCAAGTATGTTTCTCACTTCTTATAGTCTCTTTTATAATGTGATTGTATTATTGATATTTATAAGGGGTGTGTTTGGATGTGTGAGTGATTACTTGTGGAATAAGAATTAGATTAGATAATAGATTTATGGTTAGGTACCCAGTTTTACGTTTTCCTCGGTAATTTTAGTTTTTTTTACCTCAACTTAGGTGCTTATTTCTTTAAATCTGATTCTTTTGACATTAGTAAGTTAAACAATTGATTTTAAAAAGCGCGAGACGCTCCGAGGTGTTTGGGTCCCGAAAGCCGAGGCGTGACGCGGGAGCCTCACGTACGGGAGGCGTTGCTCTATGTACAACCAAATAAGCTTTATGTACAACCAAAAGTTGCATCTTTCTCATCTCCTTTACATAACAACCTTTTGTATCAAGTAAACCATTAATGATCTCTTCATCCCTTTTGGTTGGTTTTTACATATCAGCCTCCGATGGACCTAGTTTTGACCAATTTTGAGCCAGATGTACATGAGGCGGTTGCCTCAAGGCCTGAAAAACCTGAGGCGTTTTCCAGATTGCCTCGACTATCAGGCGCTCTTTTCAAAACCAAGATTATCAATGACTTGTTTCACCCTAAATTAGATCTGAATCAATTTGAAACCGTATGGGTGTGACTTGTTTGACCATGAAAGTCAAAATGGAAATAAATCCATTTAAATTAAAAAAAGATGGTATTTGACCTTTAAAGTCAAAAGTATCTGTTCATGTGTTTTGGCAGTATTTTAGAAGGTATTGACATTTCTTTCTTGCATTTCAGAATCATTATTTTTCAGCATTTTGGACGATGCGCAAAAAACCATCGGTGCACGCAAGAGAACATGGATGAATGAATCTCGAGACTTGTTTTATGTAACCATGAACCTTTCTGAACAGTTTTAACAATCGTTGATGGTGACAAGTAATGAATTTACCTCAAATAGATTTAAAACTTTTACCAGTTGTGTTTGTTGAGGACAAAATAAACTTTATGTTTAGAACAATTATTCATATACTGAATTGTCTATGATTTGGTGTTGGGTAGTTTTGCTTGTTTTTGTACATAATTCAAGACTTCACTTGATCTGCCCATAAGACCTATGACACGCCCCGGATCCACCTAGAGATGAATCTTCTTGCGCCTTAAGAGTCTTAGTTATAGTTACAAAGCAGGTATAATCTCAGGACCAAACATTTTGACCCTGGCTTATGCATGTGGCTAGAGCTCAGGCCTCCTCCCAACATCTTGACCATCCCCCTCTATCAGGAAGGCTGCCGAACTTATCTCCTGCATGCACTCCCACTGCCCTTAAAGCGGGTTATAGGACTAACCCTTTGTAGAGAGAGCTTCTGACTCATTTTATACATCTTCAAAATGTGAGAGAAAATCCCATGATCTATTTAATTTTTCAAACTCATTGTTGAATATATGTGATCACTACATCACAAAATCAAATGTAATATGAGGACTATGAAAAGGTCTAAATCCATGTCAAACCTAGCCATGCTTTTATGTTGATGAATATGTATCATTACTTAAAATGAGAATTATAATCATTGAAATTTTTATGGTAAATTAGTTATAGGGATATAGTACATAAATTTGATTCTTGTATTCAATTTTTTTTTTCTAATTTTATTCAAATATTAAAACAACTTTAGGCCACTCAAGTAACATGGTTTTCAACATGTTAATTCCAAAAAAGAAAGTGAGAAAATTATAAAATAACAAAATACCCTTATTTTGATTGGATGCGAAAATAAACGACGCTAAATTGATTTTTGGGTGGCTCTAGAGTTGCTTCAATATTGGATGACCTTAGTGAAAATGTTTGCATACGTTGTATGTTAAAAGAACGTTGCAATTTTACAAAAGAAAAAAAAGAAGGATCATGTAAACATAGGTCACCCATGCATTCACATGTTTTCGTTAACATCATCCAAATAATATAATAACAGACTTCCAAAGTATCAATTTGATTTCTTTACGTTGACTTCGAAAAATAAAGCTTGTTGAAAAATTTTAAAATGGCAAAATGTTCCTAAATTTAATGATTATTTCACATTTAAAAATGAATGACAAATCCCCTCTGAATATACTTAAATATGTAACATCCTGATTCTAGTCTTAATTAGTATGCAAAGCTTTTTGAGTGATATGGAGTTAAACTCTATTTAAGCAGACTAAAATTTGAGTTTTGGGCCAAACACGTAAATACGGCCCATATTGACCACAATACGACCCGTATTGATCAAGGTTCACAACACATATAGTGGTGCACAATACAACTAGTATTGACAGGGCGGTGAATGACACTTGTGGCGGTGAACGATACAACCCGTATTTGGTTCGAAGGTGAACAATACAGCTATTGTCGAGGCGATGCACAATAAGGCTTGTATTGGCACAATACGACCTGTATTGAGCGACAAACAATTTCAATAAATAGAAAGCGTGGGTTGCTCATTTGAAGCATCCTTGCATGTGATTATTTCTTAGTGAAAGAGTTTAGAGAGAGAAAGTTAGGTTTTAAACGCTCATTTGAGTGTTTGAGACCATTTTGAGTAGTGGAAGCGGGGACTGCTAGCGGAGCCGGAGAGATTGGTACCGGAATGTAAGATTCCTTGACCTTGATAGGTTAAGGGCTACGGGTCGGGGGGACCCCAGGGATTCGTGTCAGGGACCCAAAGGGTATGGTTTAGATACTCGGCGGGGTATTGCTTACATACCCGGAAGGGTATGGGTTGGGTACCCAATGGGTATGAGTTAAGCACCTGGTGTTTGTGTAGGTTGGAAACCAAAGAGACGTGGGTTAGAGACCCAGGGTAAGTGTGGGTTAATTGCCTAGCTAGAGAAATAAACAAAGGATGATCAATTGAGAATCGTTGTATAATTCAGGTGAGTGTACATACCGTGGAAGTATATGTGCCTTATGTGTATTTATGTGAAAACATGTGTGATTAATGTGATTTGCAAGTCTAATTAACAGTAATTTAGATCTTGCATGAGTTAAATTCACATGGTTATGTATTAGGAAATGTTGGAATGGATGTGAGTATCCTAATCCAACATGAGATCGCATGAGAGCAATCTGAGATAGCATGAGAGCGATCTATGGACATTGGGGGATTATATTGCATTGGATGTAAGTTTCCTGGTCCAATATATAATTGCATGTGAGTTTCGTGATTCAACCCATACGAGTTTTTGCGGCTCCAATGTGTTGTGTTAAAACTGTCAATATGAGGTTATATGACATGTTATAATTTATTGTGCACTCACTTAGCGAAAGCTAATCCTGTAATACATGTACTTTTAGATGAGGTTCCAAAGTTGGAATGCTAAGATGGAATCAAGTCTCAAGAGATGGATCGAACACGTGTTTTGTGGAGAAACAAAATGTGTTTTATGCAAATAAATAAACAAGACATCTTTTAACAAGGATTTTATAAATGAAAACTTTTGGGGCTTGTTTTTCACACAAAACTCCGATATAAAAGGGTGGTTTAAAATACGGACGATATAAAATACATGTTGGGATCTATTACTAGCTTGTATTCAATTAATTGGAATAAAACAAAATAATATGAGCAGTGGAATCAAACAAGAACACAACTCAATTGATATTGAAATCACTCAAGAACGGATAAGAACAATAATCATCACAGATTTCATTGATCGATCATTCAGAACAATTACATGCTCCCTCTCAATTCTAGATTTCTCTGTCTCTCAATTACAATTCAAACACATTGATTTTCACACACATGCTCTCGTGAATTTGCTAGAGTGAAATGATTACAATTGAAAGATATTACAAACTTTGAATCGTTAAATTCCCTGACATCAACAAAGGGTGACTCACACTAAAGGACAAAATAGCATAACTGAATTGCCCCCCAATGAAGTCACATTGAGAAACCATTAATACAAGGATTTGCTGATGGTGATCAATGGAAAAGAAATTTCCCTAATCATAGGGATCCACTGATGTCGACATGATTAGAGGATCTGATAAGTTTTTTTTAACAATAATTTTTACATCTAAATACCATCTAGCCTTGCACTTGCAAGGATTTGAATCCACACCACTTTTGTGACATAGGTTGGGAGGTGGGGGGTGGGGGTTAAAGACACAAGTAAATAGTTGTTTTGTTATACACACAGGATGTAATTACAATGAGCCCATAACCAAACCTTGACTTCCTTGCACGCCCCAAACAAATGTTTTATCATGCAACATTAAAAAAATGAATAATATGCATTCATTTGACACGAGGGTCAAAGTTGGCGTGACTAATCATGAAAGGGAGTGTCAACCAAAATAGTACTATTCATATATTCCACGATTTAATTCCAAGTTAAATGGTTGTGTAAATGTGGGGACTTAAGTGTGATAATATGTTTAACTAATTTAATATACATCTGTAAGGCCCCAAACCCGGGAGGCCTCACTTGTTGGATTTACTCATTCACAAACAGTTCTTAAACATGAATATCAAATAACGCAGCGGAAAACTTCATTCATTCATCATAATTAAAACTTGTTCATACATGCGGAAGCGTAAACATAGTTTAAAACATATTTACATCATAACTAAACATAACGGGATGCCAGTCTTCATGATCAGCCGGGTAACTCTTCTCGCTTGCCAAGCATCACCGTCCATCCTCATAACCTACCTTAACCTGAATGTGCACACTTAAAAACGTCAGCTACGCTGGTGAGTTCTAGTTTTAACATAAAACCTTAACTTCAAATAAATTGCCAAAAACATCACTTCATACTTCATTTAATAAAAAGCGTACGTAAATAATGCAATAACAAACATAACACTTCATAAGTCAACGAACATATAGAATCTGCGCCTTCTCGTAACCGTCAAATCCAAACGTTACATACTGGTTGAATAACTTAAGGATCACCACCACTAGGCCCATCATCACCGTACTGTCCTTCGGGTGAGGAACTCCTAGGGCCCGATACTTAGGTCATTCAACCATTCAAGCACGGCGTCCCAAAGGATAGCGCGTACCAAACTTCAAGCACTGCATCCCGTCGGACACAAGTACTTAACTTCAAGCACGACTACCCCGTAAGGTAAATCGTACCAACTTCAAGGATCACGATAATCCCCTTGGCGACCGTCATCGCCCCAGTTGTACAACAGTTGGCCAGCCACAGAGGCCCCTAAAAGGTAAAGGCCCATAACATCCTTCCCATCCCTTAACCTTCATTCCCTAAGGAATATTGGCAGATTCGTTCGTTTGTGACTTTCGTAAACCTTCGCTTCTTTTACTTCAAAAACTTCAGTTAAAGCATTCGTACGTTTTATTAAAAACATTCTCTTCGTTAAAACACTTTGTAAACTTCTTTTGGCAAAATATTTCATAAACACTTCCTTCATAAACATCATTTTATAAAACGTTACATACTTCCTTCATAAACATCATTTTATAAAACGTCACATACAACCTTCGTAAACATCATTTTATAAAACGTTACATACAACCTTCGTAAACATCATTTTATAAAACGTCACATACAACCTTCGTAAACATCATTTTATAAAACGTTACATACAACCTTCGTAAATATCGTTTCATAAACATCGTTTCATAAAATCATCACGTGTGCACACCAGCCCAAAAACATTATTAAAACATTTAAAAGAGGGCTTCTAGAACTCACCTTATAAGCTAGTCTTGGTTGTCCTAACAAAGGTCCAACAACTTCACTTTCGATCTGAATTGATTAGTTAATGCACATCAGACCAATACCGACTCTAACGGTTTAACCATTCTAACATACTGACTTCACTTCATCAGTTCTGATGTCTGCGCACTTAGCAAGTGCGCAGACCCTGCTGCCTGCGCACTTAGCAAATGCGCAGACCATGCTTCCTGCGCACTTAGCAAGTGCGCAGGTCCTTCCTCCTGCGCACTTAGCAAGTGTGCAGGTCCCTCCTCCTGCGCACTTAGCAAGTGCGCAGGACCTGCTCCGTGCGCACTTAGCAAGTGCGCACGACCTGTTCTTCGCGAAAACCCTAACTTTCGCATTCGGGTCTGATTATGTCAAGATCCCGAATCTGTTGCATTCAAAACGTTCGTTTTCCATTAAGGAACTTAAATCTATACTCATCTTCCAGTTTCATCCGTTCAAACATAACCTTTTTACCCAAAACCCGAAAAACCCAAAAACGAACAAAAACTCAGATTTAGGTCGGATCGTTACCTGAATCGAGCTTCTGATCTGGAGGTTCTTCTCACGAGTTATGGAGCAACACACTTCTCAAATCTCGGGTCGATCTGACAACTTTCTCTCTCTACGGTTTCTCTCTCTAGAAGTTGCAAATGAGAGAAATGGGTTGTGACCTTGGCTATTTATAGGGGAGGCTCCCCTTCTAGCCCATCTGACCTGACCCGACATGCCTCGTTCGTTTATTTCGTCATTTTAACCGTCGTTTTATTTTTGGGATGTTACAAGTCTACCCCCCTTACAATAGGTTTCGTCCCCGAAACCTATCATAAGTCAAATAGATGAGGGTACGACTCCCTCATTTCCTTCTCCGTTTCCCAAGTGGCTTCCGATCCCTTCCGATGTTTCCATTGGACTTTAACCAATTGGATAACCTTATTACGCAACCGCTTCTCCTTCCTGTCTAAGATGGCCACGGGTTCTTCGATGTAATTAAGGCTGTTGTCGACCTCGATGTCGGTAAGTGGTACGTGAGCCGATTCATCCGCCAAACACTTTCGCAAGTGTGATACATGGAAGGTAGGATGAATCCCACTTAACTCATCCGGCAACTCCAACCTATAAGCGACTTCCCCAACCCGTGCCATTATCCTGAATGGTCCGATAAACCTCGGACTTAACTTTCCTCTCTTCCTGAATCGTATGATTCCCTTCCAGGGCGACACTTTCAACATTACTCTGTCCCCAACATCAAACTCGATAGGCCTTCGTCGTCTATCCGCATAGGACTTCTGATGACCTTGTGCGGCTTTCATTCGCGCTTTGATCTGATCAAACCTTTCCGACGTCTCTCTTACGACTTCGAGACTTCCTTCTGTCCAATCTCACCCCAACAAACCGGGGTCCTACATCTTCTCCCATACAACATTTCGTAAGGCGGCATGCCTATCGTCGTGTGATGACTATTGTTGTAGGAGAATTCAGCTAACGGCAGATGGCTGTCCCAACTGCCACCGAAGTCGATAATACAAGCACGGAGCATATCCTCCAACGTCTGAATAGTCCTTTCGGACTGACCATCCGTTTGCGGGTGGTATGCTGTGCTGATATTAAGCCTCGTGCCCATCGCCTCATGAAATCTTTTCCAGAACCTTGATGTGAATCGTGTGTCCCGGTCAAATACAATCGTCAAAGGCATCCCATGCCGTGCTACTACTTCGTTAATAAATACTTCCGCTAACCTTTCCGACGAGAACGTCTCGCGAATAGGTAGGAAATGAGCACTCTTCGTCAACCGGTCCACAATTACCCAAATGGTGTCATGACCTTTAGCTGTGCGGGGTAGCTTGGTTATGAAGTCCATGGTAATGTGTTCCCACTTCCATTCTGGTATGTCAAGTGGTTGAATCTTTCCATACGGTTTCTGGTGTTCAGCCTTTACTTGCGAGCAAGTCAAGCACTTGCTTACATACTTCGTCACATCACATTTCATTCCAGGCCACCAGTATTCCTTCCTCAGATCTTGATACATTTTGTTGGTACCAGGATGGATAGAGTAACGAGACTTATGAGCCTCATCCAAGATTTTGGTTCTAAGCTCGCCACCCATAGGTATCCATACCCGTCCATAACGCGTTCTAACACCAAGGGTGTTATATTCCAACTTGTCCTGTTGGCCAACCATCCTTTCTTTCTTTATATTTTCTTCCTTCAAAGCTTCATCTTGAGCTCTTTCGATTTCTCTCATCACATCTGATGTTACCACCAACTGGCAAGCTTTCACTCTAATAGGAGTAGGCACATACTTTCGGCTTAGAGCGTCAGCCACCACGTTTGCCTTTCCAGGGTGGTACATTATTTCACAGTCATAGTCCTTCAGGAGTTCCAACCATCTCCTCTGCCTCATATTAAGCTCCTTTTGTTCGAAGAAGTACTTCAAACTTTTGTGGTCGGAGTAAATAGTAAACTTTACCCCGTACAGGTAGTGCCTCCAGATTTTTAATGCGAATACGACAGCAGCAAGTTCCAAATCGTGAGTCGGATAGTTGACTTCGTGAACTTTCAACTGCCGCGACGCATATGCAATTACTCTACCGCGTTGCATCAACACACACCCTAATCCCTGACCCGACGCGTCAGAGTATACCACCAGGTCTTCACTGCCCTCGGGAAGGGCCAAGACTGGAGCTTGTGTTAGCTTCTCTTTCAATTCCTTAAACGCCTCATCCTGGGTCGAACCCCATTCGTACTTTACTTCTTTCCGAGTCAACTTTGTCAATGGCGAAGCTATTTTCGAGAAATCCTGGATGAATCTCCGATAGTAGCCCGCCAATCCCAAGAAAATGCGGATTTCAGTTGGCGTCTTAGGAATGTCCCATTCACTTACCGTTACTATCTTTGCTGGGTCAACCATAATGCCGTTCGGGCCAATGACGTGACCTAGGAATTGGACTTCCCTAAGCCAGAACGCGCATTTAGAGAACTTAGCATACAACTTCTCCTTTTTCAGAGCTTCCAATACTTCTTTCAAGTGACACGCGTGATCACCCTCATTCTTGGAGTAGATAAGGATATCATCGATGAACACGATTACCGATCGATCCAGCATCGGTCGACACACCCTATTCATTAAATCCATGAATGCTGCGGGGGCGTTCGTCAATACGAAAGACATTACGCGGAACTCGAAATGTCCATAACGCGTGCGAAATGCAGTTTTCGGTATGTCTTCTTCCCTCACCTTCAACTGATGGTACCGGGACCGAAGGTCGATTTTCGAAAACCAACTTGCGCCTTGCAACTGGTCGAACAGGTCATCGATCCTTGGTAAAGGGTACTTGTTCTTCACCGTTCGTTTATTCAACTCGCGGTAATCGATACACATTCTCATCGAACCATCTTTCTTCTTTACGAACAACACCGGAGCACCCCACGGCGAGATGCTCGGTTGGATAAATCCTTTCTCAAGTAACTCGTCTAGTTGGACCATAAGTTCCTTCATTTCCACTGGTGCTAGTCGATATGGAGCCTTAGCCACGGGATGGGCATCTGGTACTAAGTCAATTCGGAACTCAATTTCTCTATCGCGTGGTATCCCAGGCAAATCCTCTGGAAACACCTCCGAGTACTCGCGTACCACGGGTACATCGTCTAGTTCCTTCACCTCCTTACACTTGTCAATTACATATACCAGATAAGCCTCGCATCCGCGCCTCAAATAATTCGTTGCCTTAATCATTGAGATGACATTTGGCATCGAGGCGTCACGATCTCCAAAGACTTCGACTTTGCTACCATCCGGAGCCTTGAGTTGGATTATCTTTCGTTTACATATAATTTGAGTTAGCCAATCCATACCTAATACGACATCAAACCCTCCCAAAACCATAACAAACAATCTGACAGGGAACCTATGTCCTTCTATTTTTATTGTGGAGTTGTCAACTACATCGGTCACTCTCGCAGTTCTACCCTCTGCGGTTTCTACGCTAAAGGCCCTTTCTAACTTACTGGCAGCGTACTTCATTCTTTTACAAAAAGACGCAGATATAAAACTCTTACCGGCACCCGAATCAAATAACACAGAAACAAGAGTGTTGTCAAGGACGAACGTACCTGACGCCACATCGGGATCCGCCCTGGCTTGTTCCTGCGTCAGTGCGTACGCACGAGTCTTTGCACGAGATCCCTCTCCCTTCTTTTCTGGGCCCTTTCCCTTCCTGGTTTCCCCCATCCTGGGCTTGGTGCATTCCCGACTCATATGACCATTCTCCCCACAATTGTAGCATCTGTAACCTTACGGGCATTCACGGGAGTAATGTCCGGTCTTGCCGCATTTAAAGCACAGATTCGATCCTAACCGACATTCACCCGCATGTCTTACCCCGCATTTCCCACAGACTGTCGTCTCGCCTACCCTGGCCTGCTTGTCCCGAGCCCCAAACAACTTCCCACCCGATCGTTTAGCGGGAAAACTCAACTTCTTTTTAGGCTCTTCAATGGCAACAACATTCAGCGCCAGATCATCGAATACCACACCACTTAGCTCTACCGCCGAATCATAGGTAGTAGGGGCGTTTGCCTTAACATAGGTGCGGACCTGGTCCGGCAACCTTTGAATATAACAGGCAATCTTTCTCTCTTCAGTAGTGACAAGGTGTGGCACCAGACGTGCCAGTTCATTAAATCGGGTTGTGTACTGCCGGTGCGTCATGTTCCCGGCCTTCAAACCCAGAAATTCCCTCTCTACTTTCTCAATCTCGTTCCTTGGGCAGAAATTCTTGATCACCAAAGTTTTCAAGTCAGCCCACATCATCGTATCCACAATCTCGCTCCCCTTTGCCTGACGTATACCTTCCCACCAATGAGATGCTTCCTCCCTCAAGGAGTTAGCAGCAAACTTCACTACTTGATTAGCTCGACACTCGCTCAGACGGATGGCGGCTTCCATACGTATTACCCAATCAAAAGTAGCCACCGCGTCCTTCTTCCCAGTCAGGACCGGCGGGTCACATGCCTTAAAGGACTTATAATCACATCCGCGAGCAGGCGGTGCATTGTCGGTCTCATTTTTCTGAGCACCAACTGCCGCGCTAGACCCACCCACCGCATTGACCTGCTTCAATGCTTCTGCCAACAGACCTGGTAGAGAAGTCTTCATCAACTCCGTAAACTCTCGAGCTATTGCTGCTCTCACTTCTGGTTCAAAGGTGAAGGGTTGTTCTTCAACCTGTGTCTGCTCGGCTTCATGCACACTAACCGCCGGTTCAGTGTGAACACTTCCTTCTTCACTATACTCTTGGCGCGCAGGGATCCTGCCACGCCCACCATTTCGACCGCCGGTACGACCACCGGTACGGCCACCACGCCTTCCGTTTCCTCTTCTCGCCATTTCGTTCTATAAGACAAGAAATCCAATGTCCTCACGCTAGTTAACAAATAGAATTCAATAAGTACTGTAAGATGTTAATATACACTGGCCATCTGTAATTAACCATTACACTACCTTTCGATTTCTATTTGACCACCTTTGTGATTTCATCAGAACACAAGTCCTTACTTAACCCTTTCTAAGGCATACTATATACGTAAATACATATACTACCTTCATACCTAATGCTTTGGCTCGAGTTACCCGTACTGGCATCCGCTTTCGGTCCCATTCAAAGTTTAAGTTCAGACACTGGGAGTTTCCGAATCTCTCAAACTATTGCTCTGATACCAACTTGTAAGGCCCCAAACCCGGGAGGCCTCACTTGTTGGATTTACTCATTCACAAACAGTTCTTAAACATGAATATCAAAATAACGCAGTGGAAAACTTCATTCATTCATCATAATTAAAACTTGTTCATACATGCGGAAGCGTAAACATAGTTTAAAACATATTTACATCATAACTAAACATAACGGGATGCCAGTCTTCATGATCAGCCGGGTAACTCTTCTCGCTTGCCAAGCATCACCGTCCATCCTCATAACCTACCTTAACCTGAATGTGCACACTTAAAAACGTCAGCTACGCTGGTGAGTTCTAGTTTTAACATAAAACCTTAACTTCAAATAAATTGCCAAAAACATCACTTCATACTTCATTTAATAAAAAGCGTACGTAAATAATGCAATAACAAACATAACACTTCATAAGTCAACGAACATATAGAATCTGCGCCTTCTCGTAACCGTCAAATCCAAACGTTACATACTGGTTGAATAACTTAAGGATCACCACCACTAGGCCCATCATCACCGTACTGTCCTTCGGGTGAGGAACTCCTAGGGCCCGATACTTAGGTCATTCAACCATTCAAGCACGGCGTCCCAAAGGATAACGCGTACCAAACTTCAAGCACTGCATCCCGTCGGACACAAGTACTTAACTTCAAGCACGACTACCCCGTAAGGTAAATCGTACCAACTTCAAGGATCACGATAATCCCCTT
Source organism: Smallanthus sonchifolius (assembly GCA_023525975.1). Lineage (NCBI taxonomy): Eukaryota > Viridiplantae > Streptophyta > Magnoliopsida > Asterales > Asteraceae > Smallanthus > Smallanthus sonchifolius. Next base: position 94,927,854 of record CM042019.1, read on the forward strand.
GGCGACCGTCATCGCCCCAGTTGTACAACAGTTGGCCAGCCACAGAGGCCCCTAAAAGGTAAAGGCCCATAACATCCTTCCCATCCCTTAACCTTCATTCCCTAAGGAATATTGGCAGATTCGTTCGTTTGTGACTTTCGTAAACCTTCGCTTCTTTTACTTCAAAAACTTCAGTTAAAGCATTCGTACGTTTTATTAAAAACATTCTCTTCGTTAAAACACTTTGTAAACTTCTTTTGGTAAAATATTTCATAAACACTTCCTTCATAAACATCATTTTATAAAACGTTACATACTTCCTTCATAAACATCATTTTATAAAACGTCACATACAACCTTCGTAAACATCATTTTATAAAACGTTACATACAACCTTCGTAAACATCATTTTATAAAACGTCACATACAACCTTCGTAAACATCATTTTATAAAACGTTACATACAACCTTCGTAAATATCGTTTCATAAACATCGTTTCATAAACATCGTTTTATAAAATCATCACGTGTGCACACCAGCCCAAAAACATTATTAAAACATTTAAAAGAGGGCTTCTAGAACTCACCTTATAAGCTAGTCTCGGTTGTCCTAACAAAGGTCCAACAACTTCACTTCCGATCTGAATTGATTAGTTAATGCACATCAGACCAATACCGACTCTAACGGTTTAACCATTCTAACATACTGACTTCACTTCATCAGTTCTGATGTCTGCGCACTTAGCAAGTGCGCAGACCCTGCTGCCTGCGCACTTAGCAAGTGCGCAGACCATGCTTCCTGCGCACTTAGCAAGTGCGCAGGTCCTTCCTCCTGCGCACTTAGCAAGTGCGCAGGTCCCTCCTCCTGCGCACTTAGCAAGTGCGCAGGACCTGCTCCGTGCGCACTTAGCAAGTGCGCACGACCTGTTCTTCGCGAAAACCCTAACTTTCGCATTCGGGTCTGATTATGTCAAGATCCCGAACCTGTTGCATTCAAAACGTTCGTTTTCCATTAAGGAACTTAAATCTATACTCATCTTCCAGTTTCATCCGTTCAAACATAACCTTTTTACCCAAAACTCGAAAAACCCAAAAACGAACAAAAACTCAGATTTAGGTCGGATCGTTACCTGAATCTAGCTTCTGATCTGGAGGTTTTTCTCACGAGTTATGGAGCAACACACTTCTCAAATCTCGGGTCGATCCGACAACTTTCTCTCTCTACGGTTTCTCTCTCTAGAAGTTGCAAATGAGAGAAATGGGTTGTGACCTTGGCTATTTATAGGGGAGGCTCCCCTTCTAGCCCATCTGACCCGACCCGACATGCCTCGTTCGTTTATTTCGTCATTTTAACCGTCGTTTTATTTTTGGGATGTTACAACATCAACATTCATGAATATGTGTATAAGAAGTAGCATGTTTTCCCTCCGAAAACAATTAAGTAAAATGGGGCCGTGAGACTCACTTGTTGTTAATGGTTGATAAGTCACAAATCAGAGATATTGATTGCACGGTTAGGTCTTACTTGAATCTTACGATGCAAGTAAATACTAATGAGATCTATGGACCAAATCTATTGTAACAATGCTTGTCTAGCACATGTCACCATCCTAGTTTCTTTTATGCAAAAATAGACACTTATGATGGTGATTTTAAAAACGATTCTTTCCAAGATGTCATACGAACAATATTTCATCTTGCGAAACGATTAAATAAACCTTGTCCAAAAGCTAGAGAGACAATCAAGTTAATAGTGTTGTGATGAGAATGGAGTTTGTGTTTGTAAAAATAGGTTAATAATGCCGTATTAACATGCCGTTAAAAATCGTAAATGCTCGGTTTTTAAAAATGTGAATCCTCTAACTTAGTCAAGACTTAAACATAAGACCAAGTCCTAATATGAAAGTTAAACCTTTAACATACTCTTAAGACTTGGTCAAATTCCGAAACTTTAGGGTTTTGGCGGTTTTAGTCCCTAAACTTTATTTATTTATAAAAATAATTAATTTTTATTCATGTTTTTCTTACAAAAGACTCCTTAAATATTAAAAATATCTTTATATCAGGTTATAAAACAAAACTTTATAAGATTTTAAACCTCAAATTTGTAATATTAACTTTCCATATTTTAAAAATGTCGGCTTTGGATAAAATAGTGTTTTATTGATATTTAAATGGTCAAAAATCAAAGAAATAATTATCCAACTCCAAAAATTATGAAAATTTATTTATAAGTACCCTATGACATGTAGAACTTAATGTGAAAAATTTGGGATTTTTGTGAAAGGTTCAAGTGTTTTTCCTATTTTAGTATTTGTAAAGCTAAAATCAAAATAATAGTTATCTGACTCTAAAAATTATAAATTTTGTTTATAAGTTTCTTAGGAAATGTACAACCTACTATAAAAATTTTAGAATTTTCTAAAAGGTCCAAGTATTTTTCCTATTTTAGTATTTATAAAACTAAAATCAAAATAATAGTTATCTAACTTCAAAAATTATGAAATTTAATTTACAGGCCTTTTATGATATGTAGAAGCTACAGTGAAAATTTGGGAATTTTTTTGCAAAATCAAGATATTTTGCATATTTTAGGTCGAAATTTTGGCATTATAACGACTTGTTTTTGTTAAAAATCCATGTAAACCCACAAACTTAAAATTTCTAATCTAACAGTATAATAACATGATCTAGGAAGTAATAATGTAAGATCTACCAAATATATAAAGATTTTGCATGTTAAAGTGAGTTTTCACCACCGTGTGCATGGTTTTGGTTTGTTTTAGTCACTTTTTGTTTATTGATCTTTTCCTTGACCTTAAAAGATCATTTTTGAAATATGACACATGTTCTAAGATCCAAATAAGTCATTAGTGATATTAGAAGAAAAATGATGTAAAAATAAGATTTCTTGTTAAAGTTACACTTGTTTAAACAAACTAGATTTTGTGTGTTGAATGAATGTCCATGGTTAAGGCTTGATCATTGATAATCATCCTCAAGTTATACAAGTAGTATTTGGATGAAGATCTACTAACCCATGAACCTTCAACTAGATGTAAAAAGAAAGAAACCACGATCCAACATAAACTAGTAAACTACTTACACTAGTGATTTTGTTTTTCAATTTGGATCAAAAAAACAAGATGAGATGTTGGATTTTTATGCTAAATCAGCCATTGAAGGCTTAAGAACACCAAGATCACCTTTAGTGTATGTGTGTGTGAAAGATGAGAGAAATATGTGAGATTACTTGTGTAGGTGGAAGAAGTAAAATGAAGTGAGAATGGTGTGGGGGAAGGGAAAGGGATTCGACCCCCTCTATATGGCTGAATTCAAGAGGGTGGGGGGAGGGGTAGGGGTTAGGGGGTTAGGGAGGGGGTGGTGAGGTAAGGTGGTGTTGAAAGGGCATGGCCTTGCAATCTTATCCTCATTTGGATGGCTTTTAGGTGATTAAGGGAAATTGTTCAGGGTATTAACTAACCCTTAAAATGTGTAGTTAACGACGCACAGTTACAGAGTCAGTTTAAAAAGCGTAACCGTAGTTATAACGCCTTCCCTTTCCGTCCCAAAGGGCCAAACAACGTCGTTCTATGTCTTCCCAAATCCCTTTTCCGTCGTTTGATTTAACCGTCACGTCTTTTCTCCAATAACCGTCAACCGCCACCATACCATACCTATAAATACATCTTCATATCCACAAACTTCTCCTTACCCTCAATCCCATTTTCTTCCCTGCATATACCCGAAAATGGTCACCAAAGACGAAGGCAGTGCGACCATATTCGTTGGCATAAAGCTGAATAAACAGAATCTGCTACCGTTACATGTGGTTTTCTCAACCCGATCATTGGCGGCTAGCCACGGTTCGCCTTCGCCGGGACTGTTTTCAGCAGACAAACAGATGGAGATGGTAATAATGGGTGTTGGTTTTGTGTTTCAGTGACGATATGTGGTGGCCCGAGATGCTTAGAACTCGCCGAAAAATGTGATGGGAAGGGAGAGCAACGACGAGAAGGGGGTGTTGGTGATTTGAATTTCAAGGAAGAAGATGAGAAACCCTAGATTATGTGGAAGATGAAATGAAGAAGAGAAAAGGGGTTTTCTAAAGAGAGAGAGAGAGAAAAACAGGTGGGTTTTTGAAAATATGGGAATGATTTTTTATTCATACATTGAATTTATGTTATATGCTATTTAGATATGTATTTGGTTCCGTTTGTCAAATTAAGTTAAAAATATATTAAACGAAAAAAATGTCTTTAAAAGTTTTCAAAAGCTAAAATGACAATCTATAAAAAACAATGATGTAATATATGTTAAACTAAAGTATCTTTATTATTTTTTAGACGCGTGGACCTTATTGTGCCGGGTGGATGGTAAAATGAGTTTCCATTGCACAAGGCACGTGAAGTGGGGGTTGGATAGTTTGATAAATTTCAAATTAATTTTTTATAGGAATATCAATACCCACCCATTTTGCGGCCACATAAATTACTTATAATAATTTACATCAATCCGTCATCGATGGGGCTCGAACCCTTGACCGTAAGAGGATTTACCATTTTAACTCAAATTAAATACATAATTAATTTAAATTAAGGAATATTATACCAACTTTTCTAATAGTGAAGAAAATTTATTTTAAATTTTCACACATACAATTAAACTTCATTTATTATTATTTATAAAAAAAACATGTATACATAAATGAGATGCCCCGATTCCAGGGTTGTCTCGTAAGTTGAATTTACTCTTTGACATCACAGTTTAATAACAGAAAGGATTACTTTATTGTAGCGGAAGCGGAGTTTTACAAACAGATAAACAAACTGTACGAAATCTGTCTTTAATTAAGTCTAGGTTGGATGTCATCCCTTTGCCCAAGTAGCCTTCATTAGCTAATCCTTTCCTTGACATCTCTTTAACCTGACACACATGCAAAAACAGGTCATCTTACGCTGGTGAGTTCTATCTTTAACTTTAACCGAACCGTAATCCGGTATACTTGAAAACATTTTGGTAATACTTTCATATTTGCTTTATCTTTACATACATTCATTAACTAGGTAATATACCTAGTCTCTTTATCATATCGTATACTTTATATTATATATATATATATATATATATCTAGGTGGCAAGCCACAAAGGCACTACCAGGGGTCTCTCATGTGTAACAATCAAGAACTCAGAGGTTCAAGACGTTGCCCTGGTCAGGCGATACGAAACGACATCCATGACCCCATCGAACCTTATGAACGTTGTTGAGACTTCGGTGGATCTGTCACCAACCTAAACTTTAATGCTATGAAGAACTCACTTCCCTCAATAACAATTGCATGCATTACCATAATAATCAAGAACTCTGCGGTTCAAGGCGTTGCCACTCAGTAAAGAGCATTACGAGGACAATCAAGAACTTAGCGGTTCAAGACGTTGCTACTCGGTGAGGAGCCTACATCAGCCTTTACATGGGTCCACAAGTGATCGTCATCACTTAAGTCTATATCACTGTACAATGTTGTCTTTTCTTTGGTCCCATATTGGGATTAAATTTCTTTAGCCAATTATGGCAACATCTTTTCTTTCAGACCATACAGTCAAAATTTCTTCAACATGGTCCATAGACCAAAACTTTAACATCATAGCCCAAACATTTAAAGTGTTATAAGTGGGCATCATTACTCTTTTATAAACTTTTCTTGACCAGCCTACTGGCTTAAAATGTTTAAAACATTTAAAACCATAGCCTCGTGAAACTTTCATAAACTTTAGCACAACATGTACATCAACCCAAAACATTAACACATGTAATGTGGGCTCTATAGAATTCACGTAAATACTTTGATAACATGTATATCTGCCCAAAACGTAAAAGCGTTTAAGAATGACCATCATAGAACTTTACTTTATTTATGTTGAATTCCTACGTTCACGATGGTGATGGCACAACACTTGGTTTATACCCCTATGTTGTTACAATATTACTTAAACATACGTACTTATTCAAATAGAAAGAATTGAACTTATAAAAGCTAGTCGAAACCTTACCTCGTCACTATCTATGGCTATTTGTCATGGAATATCGGAGAACCGGACCTTGGAACGCGAACTGGGACCTTGGGGTTCAAACTAAGAGCTTGCATGTGTGTTTGAGTGTGTGGGATGGGCTGAAAGTGAGAGCTATGGTCATCTATTTATAGATGCACCCGTAGCGGACCGCTAAAGGGTATGGTGGCGGACCGCTAAGCTGCAGAGGTGGCTAACTTTTGAGTAGGGTGCATGTGGCGGACCGCTAAACACCCTACTGACGGTCCGCTACAATCACTTAAGGCATGGCAGACCACTAAGCTTAGCTTGACGGTCCGTGTTAGGGTTTCCACGCGTCAGATTTCTTCTGTCGCCTGACACGTGTCATGCCATCATTGTTTCCTTGCGTGTTAAGTAGCGGACCGTTAAGGCTCCTGGTAGCTGCTACCGGGCCAATTTCTAAAGTTTTCATTTTTAGTCCCTCATCTTTGGACTATGTACAACTATAACCCTTGGGATTATTTTGCTTTAAAAAATAGGGGTGTTACAAATCTCATTCCCTTATAAAGGTTTCGTCCTCAAAACCTGTTATTGCTCAAATAAGAAAGGAAATGCCTTCATCATATCCTCCTCTGCTTCCCATGTAGCTTCCGACCCTTTTCTGTGTTGCCATTGTCCCTTTACTTGCTTAATAACTTTATTTCTTAATTGTTTCTCCTTTCGGTCGAGTAAAGCCACATGTTGCTCAATGTAATTCAATTTCTCGTCTACTTGTATATCAATTAGTGGCACATGAGAGGTTTCGTCTACCAAGCACTTTTGCAAGTGCGAGATATGGAATGTTGGGTGAATTCCGTGTAATTCCATGGGCAGATCTAATCGATATGCCACCTCTCCTACTCTAGCTAAGATCCAGAAAGGTCCTATGAATCGAGGACTAGCTTTCCTCTTTTACGGAATCTTATGACTCCTTTCTAGGGAGTTACCTTTAACATAACAAAATCTCCAACCTAGAACTCAATAGGTCGACGTCTCTTATCGGCATAAGATTTCCATCAATCCTGCGCAACTTTCATACAATCCTTTATTTGCTTTAACTTCTCAGCTGTGGTTTGGGAAATTTCTAGAGTACCCAACTCTTTCGGTCCAACCTCACCCCAGCGTATAGGAGTTCTGCATTTCCTACCATATAGTATTTCATACGGTGGCATTCCTATGCTGGCGTGATAGCTGTCACACCCCCAAATTTCAACTAACGGAGTTTTACCGTTTTGGGAAGTGACGAACCAGGATCTCAGACATTAGTTACTTTGAACGACTCTACATGGGACTCAAATGCAAATATTATATCAATCAGAGTTTCAATGCGGAAGCGTAAAGAAAATAAATGCGCAAAACACACGCGCCCAAACCAAAAGTCCAAAAGTCCAAACGTCCACCCAAATCAAGTACAATACAAAATAATCCAAACAAACATAAATAAGCAACAATCAAAATAGATGAATCCCATGCATGCCCTAATGTGCACCTGTGCCTTATCTTAGCGACCTGAGAAAACATGTAAGAAAATATGTCAACACGAGGTTGGTGAGTTCACAGGTTTCAATATATAAATAAGCATTTACCAGATTTATGATCATTCAATATGTATCTATAGGTAGCTAACCTATGTTCATGTTTAACTCAAGCGCTCGCAACCGAAGCTGACTGTTTGTATATTTGCCTCCTGCCAGGTCTATCAACACTGGCGGTGTGAGTAGGCTAACATTTCACCCGTTCGATCTCTAATCGAGTTAGCGCGACTAACGCGGGTGGGATTTGTCAAACCCAGTAGTACTACTAAATATTACCTCGCTAAGATCCATATTAGTGGTCCGATATAAGATGAGGACTTTCTGTGATAGTGTGTTACGCTTAGCTTTAACATCGATAACATTCGAAATACAAAATCCCAAAATAGTTTAATCATGTTTTCTCACCCAGATTTAAACAGTAAAAAGGGGCCGTGAAAACTCACATGCGTTGCGTTGTAGGTAGTATCACACAAAGGATAAGTTGGAACCACGAGTTTAAGTCTCAAAAGACTTACGAATGCCCTAAAATTATAAACACATAAATTAGGGATAATAATAGGAATTGTGACAGAGACATGGAATGAGAAACGTTCTAAAGAAACGCTCTAATATTCAAGAGTAGACGCACATGTCCACGAGAATAGGAATTCTTTAATTAATAATTAAGATATATATACGTTACGCGACGAATGACAAAATAATCTATATAATAAATGTATTCGAGTGTTTTGTCGTTAACTAGAAGTCTTGGAAAATAATATAATTTATTATATTATTTTTAAGTTTAGGGAATTAACGTAAACAATTAACTTGCGTTACAAAAATAATAAATATATTATTTTTATTCAAGGATATAATCGTTGGTAAATAATATAAATAATTATATTATTTATTAGTTTGAAAACATCCATTAAGGTTTATAAGTATGGTGAAAATAATATATAAATATATATTATTATTTTTTTTAATTGGAGTCACAGGTTGAAAATTATTTATTCGGAGTCGAGGCTTGAAAATAATATAAATATATATATTATTATTTTTTTAATTGGAGTCACAGGTTGAAAATTATTTATTCGGAGTCGAGGCTTGAAAATAATATAAATATATTATTTTAAAAGTGGGTGTTTATAATGAAAATGGGTTACAAACCAAACCCGAGCCTACCTGTGGTTTTCAAGGCTAAAACATATTAATATGTTATTAAAATAATATATGAATTATTTTATATAAAAATATATCTCAAAAAGTGGTCAAAATAAATAAAACTGTGGGTGGGGTTCGAACCCGGGTCTCACCCACACCAACACCAAGCTTTAACCATTCCACCCGCTAGGGTAATCGCAGCAAGTCCCGGACCAGTTTGGTTTTAACATACAACTCAGTGTGTTCTTCCCCCTTATTACAATCCGATAGAACCCGGTGTTAGTTCTCTCAAATATGATATTGATCGATTAAATTGGTTTAGGGGTTTTGTTAATCGGGTCCATACGCGTCTGTGTGTGTGTTTGATTGAAAAACTAATGAGTTTAAGATCGATTAATCTCAGGTTCAAAGTCCGAAAACCCTTAAATCTGATCTTGAATCGATTTGATCGATCCTGATATTGAAATGTCTTAGATTCATAGGGCTATTACTAAACAAAAGGTTGCGAAACTGATCATATATTTTAATTGGATTAAAAACGTGTTTAGGTTAGCATTCAATCGACCAGGAAGTTCATGAACCCTAGGTTCTGGATTTATAAAAATTCGATGATACGGGACTGAATTAGCATAGGGCTTTTATCAGACGAGGGATTGCGAAACTAACCATACCATTTAATTTGATTGAATTCGTGTCTAAGATCAAAAACCCTAGATTGTTTATGAACAAACCCTAAGTTACAGATCTTGAACAATTCGATGTTATAGGATTTCAAAAGGTTAGGGCTTTCAAAGACTTGATGATGGCGAGTCTATCTATATAGTTTAATTGGATTTATATTGTGTCTAGGGTATGGATCGATTAAATCCGAATGTATATGAACCCTAAAATCAGTACATGATAAATTCGATAATGTAACCCTGAATTGATAAGGGGGTTTTGATCTAGACACTTAAACGAAACCAGGGATGTAAATGATTACCAGAATGATGCTCGATTTGATGGTGTTCGATTAAACAGACTTCGACTGTGAATAGCTTTAGCTCCGGCGACTGTAACTACTCCTCCAGTCAAATTAGTGTATGAAACAACTTCTGAGGAATACGTCTAGCGTGCACAGGGTTAGATTTGAGAGAGTAACGATCAAAACGAACGAATTTGATGTGTGTATGATGATAGTCGATGGTTTCGAGTTAAATGTTCATTATTTGAGTTTAATTCGAATTAATGTCCGTGTTTAGTGTGTTAATGATGATTGTAAATGGTTTAATCGTGAGGAACAGTTACAAACTCAACAGAGATCGATCATGGGTGTTTGAATTTGGTTAAAACCATGCGTTTGACTTTTAAAGTCAACCAAAATCAGGAATGAGTTATTTACAGGTTTAGTCCCTGTGGTTTCATGTTCTTAAGTTCGGAATTAGGCAGAATTGGTCCTTGTAGTTTGAATTTGGTTATCTATATGGTTAGTTTGACTATCAAAAGTCAATAGGACTTAGATCTTTTGATTTTAACTTTACAAAGTCAAATAGAATTGAGTTTAGGTTAATTACACAAGTAGTCCTTGTAATTAGGGTTTGAAAAATGACAGAAGTAGTCCCTGGGGTTTGGGTTAAGTTAATTAAGTTAACTTTAACTGGATTAGGTTAACGGATTTAACCTGGAAAGTTCGGATTGTCACATCATCCCCTAGTTGAAAGAATTTTCGTTCCGAAAATTAACTAATAATTTTTTTTTCCGGGATATCAAAACATCCCCTAGTTGAAAGAATTTTCGTCCCGAAAATTAAATAGTACCTTAAGAATTTGACACGGAGTGCTTGAACAGATTAGGATATTTGCCCATCATCTGATCCTCGTGCTCCCACGTGAATTTCGGTCCGCGTTTCGAGTTCAAACGAACTCTGACAATAGGGATATTACTGTGTTTTACCGTTTTGACTTCCCTATCCATAATTTCCACGGGTTCTTCAATGAAACGCAACTGTTCATCAATGTGTAGTTCCTCAAGAGGAACCGTGAGAGACTCGTCTGCTAGACATTTCTTCAAATTTGAGATTTGAAAGACATTGTGTACACCACTAAATCCTTCAGGTAAGTCCAGTTGATACGCTACTGGTCCGATTCTCTTCATTATCCTGAATGGTCCAACATAACGAGGATTCAGTTTGCCTCGTTTCCCAAAACGAATGACACCCTTCCAAGGTGAAACTTTTAACAAGACCATATCCCCTACTTGAAATTCTAACAGTTTACGACGCTTATCGGCATAGCTCTTTTGACGATCATGAGCTGCTGCCATACGGTTTCTAATTTGAACGATTTTCTCAGAAGTTTCAAGTATGAGTTCAGGACCTGTAAGTTGACTATCCCCAACCTCGGCACAACAAATTGGAGAACGACATTTCCGTCCATAAAGTGCTTCAAATGGAGCTGCCTTGATGCTAGTGTGATAACTGTTGTTGTATGAAAACTCCACCAACGGTAGGTGAGACTCCCAAGTGTTACCGAAATCGATCACACAAGCTTGTAGCATGTCCTCTAGAGTTTGAATAGTACGTTCTGTCTGGCCATCAGTTTGAGGATGGTATGCTGTGCTCATATCTAGACGCGTGCCTAAAGCTTTATGTAACGACTGCCAGAAACAAGAAGTGAATCGTGCATCACGATCCGAAATGATAGAGATTGGCACCCCGTGCCGAGAGACTATTTCTTTCAAGTAAGTACGAGTAAGCTTATCCATTTTGTCGGTTACATTGATTGCTAAGAAGTGAGCGGACTTTGTTAAACGGTCAACAATTACCCAAATGGTATCACATCCGGTAGGAGTTCGTGGCAATTTTGTGATAAAGTCCATGGAGATTTTTTCCCATTTCCACATGGGAATTTCTGGTTGTTGGAGAAGGCCGGATGGCTTTTGATATTCAACTTTGACCTTCGCGCAAGTCAGACACTTACTCACATAGGTGGCTATATCGGCCTTCATCTTCGGCCACCAATATAGCACCTTTAGGTCATGGTACATCTTGTCGGAACCTGGATGAATAGAGTAACGAGATTTATGAGCCTCATCCATGACTAGTTCCCTTAGGTTTTCGAACACCGGAACCCATATTCGCTCGACGAAGTAGCGAATACCATCAGATTTGACCTCGAGTTGTGCTTCCATACCGCGTGTACCTTCCAGCGGTAGGTTTTCCTCTTTTAGGGCTTCGAGTTGAGCACTACGGATTTTTTCAGGTAATCCGGGGTGAATAGGAAGCTGTAATGCTTGAACTCGTTTGGGTTTCGTTTCCTTTCGACTTAGGGCATCAGCTACAACGTTAGCTTTACCCGGGTGGTACCGGATCGCACAGTCACAATCATTTAAGAGTTCGACCCAACGACGCTGTCGCATGTTCAACTCTTTCTGCTCGAAGATGTGCTGAAGACTCTTGTGATCGGTGTAGATGGTGCATTTGGTACCGTACAAGTAATGTCTCTATATCTTAAGTGCGAAAGCTACAACTCCCAACTCTAAGTCATGAGCGGTGTAGTTTTTCTCGTGAACCTTTAGTTAACGCGAAGCATACACGATCACCTTTTCTCGTTGCATTAACACACAACCTAGACCCTGAATGGACGCGTCACAATACACCACAAAATCACCGGTTCCTTCCGGAAGAGCTAGAATAGGTGCACTGCAAAGTTTTTGTTTAAGATGTTGGAATGCTGACTCTTGGTTATCGCCCCAGTTATAGGCTTTACCCTTTTGAGTTAAGGCAGTGAGAGGTTGTGCAATTTTTGAGAACCCCTCAATGCATCGACGGTAATAACCAGCCAATCCCAGAAATTGTCGCACCCCAGTCGGAGTCGTCGGTGCTGCCCAATTCTTGATGGCTTCTATCTTTGATGGGTCGACATGTATTCCTTTCTCGTTAACCACATGTCCTAATAATTGAACCTCCCAGATCTAAAATTCACACTTGGAAAACTTAGCATATAGTTTCTCCCTTTTAAGTAATTCCAAAATTAGGCGTAGATGTTCCTCATGTTCCTCCTTGTTCTTGGAATAAATGAGAATGTCGTCGATGAAAACGATGACAAATTGATCAAGGTAAGGCTTACACACGCGGTTCATGAGGACCATGAATACCGCAGGTGCGTTGGTTAATCCGAAAGGCATGACCATAAATTCATAGTGGCCGTACCTTGTCCTGAAAGCAGTCTTAGAGATATCTTCATCTCGGACTCTCAATTGATGGTAGCCGGACCTGAGATCTATCTTGGAATAGAAACTTGATCTTTGGAGTTGATCAAATAGGTCATCTATACGAGGCAAAGACCTTATTCAGTTCACGGTAGTCGATATACATACGGAAGGTCCCGTCCTTCTTCTTGACAAACAGGACTGGAGCTCCCCATGGCGATGAGCTAGGACGGATGAAATCTTATCCAAAAATTCTTGTAACTGAGTAGATAGCTCTTCCAATTCACTAGGTGCCAGTCTGTAAGGTGCCCGAGCAATCGGTGCCGCTCCGGGTGCTAGATCGATTTGAAATTCCACTTGACGGTGTGGTGGCAGACCAGGCAGATCCTCGGGAAATACTTCTAAAAATTCACGAACGACGGGAATATCATCAATCTTTTTCTCTTCTGACGACTGCTCAGCAACGAGAGCTAAAATAGCCGTTTGTCCCTTTCGAAGGCATTTTTGTGCTTTCATAAAAGATATGATGCCCATGACTGCACCAACTTTTTCGCCCTGAATGGAAAGGGTTTTTCCACCCGGGAGAGGAATACGAACAATTTTCTCATGACAGATAATTTCAGCTTGGTTTTTAGATAACCAATCCATGCCAAAAATTACATCAAAACTACCAAGTGTGACCGGCATAAGGTCAATATCAAGTATATGTTTAGCTAGCTCAAGCTTACATCCCTTAAGAATTTGAGTTGCTTCATATATTTGGCCATCAGCTATCTCTATTATATACTTAGCTTCTAACAGAGTTGGAGTTCCTTTTATCATATACTAAGTTTCTTAGATATAAAAATCCTATCAGCACCGGTGTCAAAAAGGACAGAAATAAAGTAATTATTTAAGAGGAACTTATCGGTGACCACATTATGATCATAACGAGCTTCTCCAGATCCTAGCATGAAGGCTCGTCCCTTCGCACCATTTCCTCCACCATTACCATTGTTACCTCCATTGTTGTTATTCTGGTTAGGGTTGTGGTTTCCATTACCCCCTTTCTTCAATTGAGGACAATTCTTCCGGATATGTCCCTCTTTTCCACACTCAAAACAACCCTTTGTAAATCCAGGCTGTTGGAAAGGCTGTTTGGCTTGCAATTCACCCCTACAATTGTTGGCAGCATAACCTATTTTGCCACACCGTTGACAACGGTTGCAAAACCCAAAGTGATGGAAGTTGCACTTGTTACACTTAGGAGATTTTCCCGTGTAACCACCCTGGTTTTGACCTGAAGAGGTTGACAGGTTGAAGTTCTTAGCAGGCTCAAACTTACGATGCTGCTGCTGCTGCGGTTGATTAAGCTGGGGTTGGTTGAATTCGGGTCCTTTGGAATTGGAGTGAGTGTTGGAGTGGTGATCAAACTTGTGCTTGTGATTGTCGGTGGATTTAGAGACCGAACCTCTTGGAGGTAGAGTCCCTTGAGTCACCGCCTGATCGGTTAACTTATGGGCAAGTCGGATAGTCTGCTGGATAGTGGTAGGGTTAGATGATGTAACCATGCTTTGTATTTGTGGCACTAGACCTCCAATATATAGTTCAATTCTCTTGTAATCAGGGGTCACCATATGCGGGCACATAGTAGCAAGTTCATGTGAACGCGTGGTATAGAGTTCAATTTCAGAACCCTCCATCTTTAGGTTCCAGAATTCTCCCTCTAACTTCTGAATTTCATCACGAGGACAGTACTCCTCCTTCATCATTGATTTAAACTCCTCCCACGGAAGTCCATTTGCCATGGCCAGACCCAACATCTGGACCTGGGCGTTCCACCATGTGAGAGCCGGGCCCTCCAAAGTTCCAGTGACGAACTTGACCTGATTTTCCACTGGGCAGTTGCACATGGCAATCACTGATTCTACTTTCTCAAACCAACGAAGTAGTCCAACAGCTCCTTCAGCTCCACTAAAGGCGTGGGGCTTACAATCAATGAATGCCTTGAAGGTGCAGGCTGGTTGCGGGTTTTGTGGGCCTGGAGTCAGAAACAAAATAGCATTGGGATTATAGAGTTTAGGACAGGATTTTTAAGAGATGAATTGACATCATTAGTCAATAGCTGAAGCATTTACCTGCAGCATTCTGTGCTACTAGAGCCTCCGCCATACTATCGTTTATTAGTGTCGCTAGCTCCGCTGCCGTCATGTTAATGGTACCTCGGCCACCAGCACGACCTCCACGTCCTCTTCCTGACATGATTCTTCACATTCACAAATACAAAACAATGAGAAATATATCGCATATTAAACATTATTTATGTACGAGTAAAGAAATATAACATCTAATATTTTGAAAATTAAATAAATTGTAAGTCTACAAAATAAATAACTCAAACATTAAACTTCTCATGCTTTTATTGAATGGGAACAACCTTACCCATCTAGGTTTGAAAAGAGAAATAACATAAGCAAAACATGCATGAAAAGGAAAGATAGAATAGGAAGATCATCAAACATCTTTGTCATCGAAAGAAACATATAATTGTGTATCATCGATCTCTACTGGTTCTTCCTCGGGTGGCTCCTCCTCCAAGGGTTCATCCTCGAAGGGCTCCTCGTCGAAGGGCTCTTCCTCGCCATCAGAAAGTGGAATCTCCTCAGGAAATAGGGCTGCTTGCAGTTGGGCTTCCAAGTGAGTCACTCTTTCTTGGAGTCCCTCGACAACATGGTTTGCTGCTTGCAGTTGGCCTTCCAGATTAGCCACTCTCTCCAGAATCCCTCCTACCTCAAGATCCGAGGTGTCTACCCTCGTCTCCAAATGTGTCACCCGATCCACCAAGACGTTATGGACTTGATCCGTTACTGCTAGTTTAGCAGTCAAAAGCTCTATCCCTACCTTATTCTCCTTTATTTGAGACTCTCTCTTCAGTATGTCAGGTATCTCATCAGTAGCATCTTTCAAAATACTCAACTCCCTAGACATGTAAAATACCATAGTGCATAGCAAGCTAGGTAAAGTAGATGATGAGGAAGCATAACCAAAGTAACGTGATGGGACATTTCCCATTTCGATCCATCTTTGGATCATTTGCGGGTATGCGTTCCAATTGTGAGCAGGATTCATTGCTTGCGCGCTGCTCGTTTCCCGCTGGTCAACTGAATAGTCACCGGAACTAGTCTGGCGCCTTTTGGGCTCCGGGGATGATATGATAGGTGCCTTATGTCCTGGTGCCTTAGGTGACGGAGGTGGAGTTGACGACATGTTCATGTAACAATATATATAAATGCCAAACATTCATATGACATGTATCTAATGTGTGAGGCTATAGTCTAGTATGCAATCCTAGTTCTCTATAACCAATGGCTCTGATACCAATCTGTCACACCCCCAAATTTCAACTAACGGAGTTTTACCGTTTTGGGAAGTGATGAACCAAGATCTCAGACATTAGTTACTTTGAACGACTCTACATGGGACTCAAATGCAAATATTATATCAATCAGAGTTTCAATGCGGAAGCGTAAAGAAAATAAATGCGCAAAACACACGCGCCCAAACCAAAAGTCCAAAAGTCCAAACGTCCACCCAAATCAAGTACAACACAAAATAATCCAAACAAACATTAATAAGCAACAATCAAAATAGATGAATCCCATGCATGCCCTAATGTGCACCTGTGCCTTATCTTAGCGACCTGAGAAAACATGTAAGAAAATATGTCAACACGAGGTTGGTGAGTTCACAGGTTTCAATATATAAATAAGCGTTTACCAGATTTATGATCATTCAATATGTATCTATAGGTAGCTAACCTATGTTCATGTTTAACTCAAGCGCTCGCAACCGAAGCTGACTGTTTGTATATTTGCCTCCTGCCAGGTCTATCAACACTGGCGGTGTGAGTAGGCTAACATTTCACCCGTTCGTTCTCTAATCGAGTTAGCGTGACTAACGCGGGTGGGATTTGTCAAACCCAGTAGTACTACTAAATATTACCTCGCTAAGATCCATATTAACGGTCCGATATAAGATGAGGACTTTCTGTGATAGGGTTTACGCTTAGCTTTAACATCGATAACATACGAATTACAAAATCTCAAAATAGTTTAATCATGTTTTCTCCCCCAGATTAAAACAGTAAAAAGGGGCCATGAAAACTCACCTGCATTGCGTTGTAGGTAGTATCACACAAAGGATAAGTTGGAACCACGAGTGTAAGTCTCAAAAGACTTATGAATGCCCTAAAATTATAAACACATAAATTAGGGATAATAATAGGAATTGTGACAGCGACATGGAATGAGAAACGTCCTAAAGAAACACTCTAATATTCAAGAGTAGACACACATGTCCACGGGAATAGGAATTATTTAATTAATAATTAAGATATATATATATATACACGTTGCGCGACGAATGACAAAATAATCTATATAATAAATGTATTCGAGTGTTTTGTCCTTAACTAGAAGTCTAGGAAAATAATATAATTTATTATATTATTTTTAAGTTTAGCGAAGTAACGTAAACAATTAACTTGCGTGACAAAAATAATAAATATATTATTTTTATTCAAGGATATAATCGTTGGTAAATAATATAAATAATTATATTATTTATTAGTTTGAAAACATCCATTAAGGTTTATAAGTATGGTGAAAATAATATATAAATATATATTATTATTTTTTAATTGGAGTCACAGGTTGAAAATTATTTATTCGGAGTCGAGGCTTGAAAATAATATAAATATATTATTTTAAAAGTGGGTATTTATAATGAAAATGGGTTACAAACCAAACCCGAGCCTACCGGTGGTTTTAAAGGCTAAAACATATTAATATGTTATTAAAATAATATAGGAATTATTTTATATAAAAATATATCTCAAAAAGTGGTCAAAATAAATAAAACTGTGGGTGGGGTTTGAACCCGGGTCTCACCCACACCAACACCAAGCTTTAACCATTCCACCCGCCAGGGTAATTGCAGCAAATCCTGGACCAGTTTGGTTTTAACATACAACTCTAGTGTGTTCTTCCCCCTTATTACAATCCGATAGAACCCAGTGTTAATTCTCTCAAATCTGATATTGATCGATCAAATTGGTTTAGGGGTTTTGTTAATCGGGTCCATACGCGTCTGTGTGTGTGTTTGATTGAAAAACTAATGAGTTTAAGATCAATTAATCTCAGGTTCAAAGTCCGAAAACCCTTAAATCTGATCTTGAATCAATTTGATCGATCCTGATATTGAAATGTCTTAGATTCATAGGGCTATTACTAAACAAAAGGTTGCGAAACTGATCATATATTTTAATTGGATTAAAAACGTGTTTAGGTTAGCATTCGATCGACCAGGAAGTTCATGAACCCTAGGTTCTGGATTTATAAAAATTCGATGATACGGGACTGAATTAGCATAGGGCTTTTATCAGACGAGGGATTGCGAAACTAACCATACCATTTAATTTGATTGAATTCGTGTCTAAGATCAAAAACCCTAGATTGTTTATGAACAAACCCTGAGTTACAGATCTTGAACAATTCGATGTTATAGGATTTCAAAAGGTTAGGGCTTTCAAAGACTTGATGATGGCGAGTATATCTATATAGTTTAATTGGATTTATATTGTGTCTAGGGTATGGCTCGATTAAATCCGAATGTATATGAACCCTAAAATCAGTACATGATAAATTCGATAATGTAACCCTGAATTGATAAGGGGGTTTTGATCTAGACACTTAAACGAAACCAGGGATGTAAATGATTACCAGAATGATGCTCGATTTGATGGTGTTCGATTAAACAGACTTCGACTGTGAATAGCTTTAGCTCCGGCGACTGTAACTACTCCTCCAGTCAAATTAGTGTATGAAACAGCTTCTGAGGAATACGGCTAGCGTGCGCAGGGTTAGATTTGAGAGAGTAATGATCAAAACGAACGAATTTAATGTGTGTATGATGATAGTCGATGGTTTCGAGTTAAATGTTCATTATTTGAGTTTAATTCGAATTAATGTCCGTGTTTAGTGTGTTAATGATGATTGTAAATGGTTTAATCGTGAGGAACGGTTACAAACTCAACAGAGATCAATCATGGGCGTTTGAATTTGGTTAAAACCATGCGTTTGACTTTTAAAGTCAACCGAAATCAGGAATGAGTTATTTACATGTTTAGTCCCTGTGGTTTCATGTTCTTAAGTTCGGAATTAGGCAGAATTGGTCCTTGTAGTTTGAATTTGGTTATCTATATGTTTAGTTTGACTATCAAAAGTCAATAGGACTTAGATCTTTTGATTTTGACTTTACAAAGTCAAATAGAATTGAGTTTAGGTTAATTACACAAGTAGTCCTTGTAATTAGGGTTTGAAAATGACAGAAGTAGTCCCTGGTGTGTGAGTTAAGTTAATTAAGTTAACTTTAACTGGATTAGGTTAACGGAGTTAACCTGGAAAGTTCGGATTGTGACAATAGCTGTTATTGTATGAAAACTCTGCCAAGGGTAAGTGACTGTCCCAACTTCCTCCGAAGTCGATAATACATGCACGAAGCATATTCTCAAGAATCTGAATAGTTCTCTCAGATTGACCATCAGTTTGAGGGTGATATGCTATGCTGATATTCTGTCGTGTTCCCATGGCTTCGTGGAATTTCTTCCAAAACCTTGATGTAAACCTTGTGTCTCTGTCTGGGATAATTGACACAGGTACACCATGACGTGCTACAACCTTATTGATAAATATTTCGGCTAACCTTTCAAAAGTAAAAATCTCACGTATAGGTAAGAAGTGAGCACTTTTTGTTAGCCGGTCCACAATCACCCAAATGGTATCATAACCTTTAGCTGTACGGGGAAACTTAGTTATGAAATCCGTTGTGATGTTTTCCCACTTCCACTTAGGAATCTCCATAGGTTGCATTCTTCCATAGGGCTTCGGGTGTTCTGCCTTGAGTTGAGAACAAGTCAGACATTTTGCCACATATTTCATAATATCAAACTTCATTCTTGGCCACCAATAGTCCTTTTTCAGATCCTGGTACACCTTTGTGGTACCCGGATGAAGTGAATAGCAGAACTTGTGTGCCTCATCAAGCACTTTAATTCTAAGTCTGCCTTCAATAAGCATCCACATTCTACCAAACCTGGTTCTTATGCCATAGGCGTTGAACTCTAGCTTTTCTTGTTGCCCTACCATCCATTCTTTCTTCACCTTTTCTTCCTTTAAAGCCTCAGTCTGGGCTTACTTTATTTGTGTCATGAAATCACACATGATTATCAGCTGACATGCCTTTATCCTGATAGGATGGTACAAGATTTCACAATCATAATCCTTTATCAGTTCTAGCAAACGTCTCTGCCTGATTTTCAGATCCTTTTTGTTTAAAGAAGTACTTTAAACTGTTGTAATCTGAATAAATGGTACACTTAACTCCGTAGAGATAGTGTCTCCATATCTTTAGAGCAAAAACTACTGCACCAAGTTCTAAATCATGGGTCGGGTAGTTAACTTCACGGGGTTTAAGTTGGCATAAAGCATAAGAAATAACTTTGCCTCTTTGCATAAGCACGCACCCCAAACCCTGATACGAGGCATCAGAGCAAACTACCAGATCCTAAGTCCTTCTGGTAATGTCAACATCAAAGCTTAGGTTATTCTTTTATTTAACTCTTGAAATGAATTCTCTTGTTCTTCATTCCAAGCAAACTTCGTTTCTTTCTTTGTGAGCTTTGTCAATGGTGAAGCAATTATGGAGAAATATTTTTTAAATCTCCTAATACCCGGCCAAACCTAAGAATCTGCGAATTTATGTAGGCGTCTTTGGCTGGTTCCACTTCATTACTGCTTCTACCTTTGACAGATCAACTATAATACCGTCTGCGTTTATCACATGGCCTAAGAATTGGACTTCTCTAAGCCAAAATGCACACTTAGAGAACTTTGCGTATAGTCGTTCCCTTTTTAGTGTCTCTAACACTTCTCTCAGATGACATGCATGATCACCTTTATTCTTGGAGTAGATCAAGATGTTGTCTATGAATACGGTGACTGAGCGATCTAATATCGGTTGACATACTCTGTTCATTAAGTCCATGAATGCTGCTGGATCATTTTTCAATCCGAACGACATCACGTGGAACTCGTAGTGCCCGTATCTTTTTCAGAAAGTTGTCTTTGGTATATCCTGCTCTCTTATTTTCAATTGGTGGTACCCTGATCGAAGGTCTATTTTCGAAAACCAACTTGCCCCTTGCAACTGGTCAAATAAATCATTGATCCTAGGTAACGAGTACTTATTCTTAATTGTAAGCTTATTCAGTTCCCGGTAGTAGATGCATAACCGCATGCTACCGTCTTTCTTCTTTACAAATAGTACTGGCGCACCCCAAGGGGATATACTTAGCCTAAGGAATCCTTTACTTAAGATCTCTTGTAATTGAGCCATTAATTCTTGTAGATGCATGATATGTCCCTAATCCCTTGTAGTATGTATTTCATCTATGTTTAATGTAACTATTTGATATACTAATGAAATTACATGTTTATCCTTAATGTTTACTCATATATAACGACTGTGCATTAAACGATCTGATAAATATCGATAACGTTGATCAATCGTGCTAATGAAAGGCCCATTCGCACGAATGGATCATGAGAATGATCCATTCGCTCGAATAGATCATGAGATTGATTCATTCGCTAGAATAAGTCATGAGAATGATTCATTTGTACGAATGAACCATTCTGATGATTCATTCTTACGAATGAACCATTCTACTGATTCATTCGCACGAATGAGTCCATTCACATGGCTCATTCGTACGAATGGCCTCTGCACTATATATATAACTTTCACTTCATGAGCACAAAAATATAGGAGAGACTAACCAGAGCAGAACCAGACTAAGCAACAGAACACACACAAACTCTTTGCACCGACATTGTCGAATCTCTGTCCGTTGAGAGTTTCCAGGTCTTGTATCCAACTTCTCTACACCAAAGGGTCGATAGAAACCTTCGTTTCAACATCTAATCCGCTCGTTTCTCACGACCCGATCCGTGTCATAGATTGGATTGCCAATCAAATCGGATTCTGCACGATTTGGTTCGGTTAATGTGTTGAATCATTGGATCAAGGTAGATCCCGATCCAACAAAGTGGTATCAGAGCCATTGTGCTCTAGATTCAACATAGAAAATCTAATCTTGCTTTTTCTATCTTCTTGAATGTTATAAAGATCACTTGATCGCTGTTTAGCTACGTTCAAAACTTGTGATTATTGCTTCTGAGTGATCTGATCGTTTCAGTTTCCAGATCTGATAAAAGGCTCAATTATTGGTGCTTTTTGGTGCAAAAAGTCAAACAGCTCTCTGTCGTACGAATGGCTACTATGATGAACTTCATTCGCATGAATGGCTCCTACCATTCGCACGAATAGATCAAGTCTCCTGCTCATTCGTTCAAGCTTCCAATCGCACGAATAGAAAATTCCATTCGCACGAATAGAAAATTCCATTCGCACGAATAGACCCATTTGCACAAATCTCTTCTGAATTTTTTCTTTAGTGTCGAAATTTTTTTTTTTACCATGTCGGACTTAGCCTTTGTTGCCAGTCAGAACAGCAAAATCCAAAACTTGTTATTAATCGATAATGAAGCTGGAAATGCTAACAAGGCTCCAAAACTCATGACAATGGACGAATATCATCACTGGAAAAACAGGTTTGAGATACACATTAATGGAGTTGATACAAACTTATGGATGATGTTAGAGAATGGATATCAGAAAGTGTTGAGTGAGGATGGAACTCCTGTTTTGCCTTCCCTTTTAAGCGAACAACAAAGAAAAGATTATGACATAGAAAAGAAGGCATATGCTATCCTATCTCAGGCCATATCAAGAGAAATATTTCATCAATTCAGGCAGTTTACATCTTCAAAATCTCTGTGGGATGCCTTAGAACAACGTCACGAAGGAAATGCTTTGTTGAAAGCTATCAATGCTAAGGCCATTAAGAAGGAATTTGATAATTTCATGTATATTGGGAATGAGTCCTTAGATGATCTAATTGAGAGATTCTATCACTTGATGAGTGAATTGCATGCCCATGAGATCAAAACAACGAAAGAAGAAAAGGTTCAATGCATGGCAAATGCGCTACCACCAAAATGTGATTCATTCTTGATGGTTCTCAAACAGAACAATACTCTTGGAACCATTGACATCAATGAATTTCTTCAGAAATTGAGAGAACAAGAGGTGTTGAATAAGTGGAAGCTAAAGAGAGGCGTACAAGCTCAGGATCCTTCATTGTACTATTCTACATCAACTCAACAAAATGTTCCTTTGCAGACTGCTTTTGTATCAAACATGTCAAATGTTTCAGCCAGCCAGTCTTCAACAACTCATGCTTCAGTTTCATCAAGCTCGGTTCCAAAGCAGGGAAATACTGCTAGTACTCCTCCACCAAGCCCCATTAAATTGCAAACAGACAACTTCGACAAGGTTACTATCGAAGTGGCCAAGGAACACATGGCACTGTTGTCTACCGTTATCAATTCATATGACAGTCTTGTTGCTGGACAGGTTGGAAACAGTCATCTGACAGCAGAAGACTATGCTCAGATTGATAAGGATGAAATGGATCGAATTGATATAATGTGGGCTCTTGCAAGTGCAGTCAGAAGAGCGAGAGATTATGTAAAAAGGACAGGAAAAACTCTCGAAGGGAACAAAGACACTACTTATGGTTTTGATCTGTCTGCTGTTGTTTGTTTTAACTGTGGTGAGAAAGGGCATTTTGCTAGGCAATGTGAAAAGCCTAAACAGACTGGAAACCGCAACCCTTTCAACAACCGTCAAAGCCAACCGAAGCCACAAACTCAAAATACAGAAACAAACCTTGTTCCAGTTACTCTTGCACAAGATAAGGGCACTTCAAGTGGAACAAAAGCTATGGTTGTTCAAACAGATGAGACTGTTGATTGGTCTTTTAAATTTGGAGCTGATGGCAGTTCAGGGGATAGAGCTTACATGGCAAAGGCTGTAGAAATCAATGAAGAATCAGATTCTGATGCTGAGAGAGAGATTGCTTCAGAAAGTTCATCAGCTGAAGACGACACATCTTCAAACAGTTCTGGCTTCACAGCTAAGAATGAAGAAAAATCATCTGTCGTCTCTTCAAGTCAATCGACAACTGATGTGGATGATAACAATTCCTCTTCTCAATCTACCTGTAGCTGTGCTTTTATGGTAAAAACATCCACAGGCATTCAGGTAAATTCTGACAGTTTTGAAAGTGAGTCTGAATCTCAACCGTGTTTAATTTGTGATGAACTTGAAAAGAAAGTTGAGGCACTTAAAAGTCACAACACAGACTTAATTACTGATTTAACTGGTTGTCTTGAAGCAAACCGTGTTTTAAAGGGAAACGAACTTGCCTTCAAAAACAAAATGGATCTTTTAAACAGGCAAGTTCATGAATTAGAAATCTGTGTTCTCAACAAACAAAATGCCATCACCTTTTATTTAAACACGATTGATGAAACAAAGAAAAAGCTGGCGCTTGTCGAATGTGATTATGAAACTTTAAATCAAAAGCTGAAAAGTTATTCAAATGCTTCTTACATTCTTGATTACATGATTTCACAGCGTCCAGGAAAGAAAAATGCTGGGATGGGGTATAACAATTGTCATCCACCTGTGTTGAATACTATGGTAAACACACCAGATGATAACCCAATCATTGACCTCGGTTAACGATAATGGTGCTTCGACCTCGGAGTCCCAGTGTGTTGATGGAATGGTAGAAGAGTGGGATGAAGACGACGATGAGTGCCCTACTCGTGGTTTGGGACACAAAAACTCGTCTGCTCCACAGAATGACAGCATTGGTATTTCAAAATATGCTTCTAAAAATGTTTTTAAAATTAAACAAACCAATTGCCGTCCATCTTATCCCACTACTTCTAATCAGAAGAGTCAAGTAACCAAAGCCTCAATCAAAAAGGTTAATTTTGTTAAAGCTGGAGAGTCTGTTCAATCAAACAAGTCACTCTCTTCAGCTGAACTAAAAGAAGCTAAGGCTGGTGGTTCAAAAACTCACCAAAGTGAAAATCAATACAGATCTCCGAGGTTGGTTAAGCGGAGATACTGTTTTGAGTGCGGTACACAAGGACACGTTGTTGTCAACTGTCCTTATCTTCAGAAGCCAAGTAAAAGAGTTAACCATTTTCCAGAAAATAAACAAAAGTTTTTAAAGTCAAAATCTAACTCTTTTACCCAAAAACAAGTGCATCAAAAGAAAGTTAAACAAAAGATGAATGACTTGTTGGTCTCTGATTCGAGTTCCACACATGTACAAATCGTTAAGCAATCCACTGTTTACCACAAACAGTCGTTGCACAAACAACATGTGTGGAAAGTAAAATCAGATGATGCTTCTGACGACTGTACTTCAAAGTCAAATGGTTGTTCCGAAAGTCCACAAGGACAGTGGATGGATTGTACTGTTGTAGATGAGACTGGGAAACCCAAGACCGTAAAGGCTTGGGTTCCTAACCTAAACTAATTACTTTCCTTCTTGTGCAGGTTGTCCTTTATAATCCTATTAGCAATAATTGGATTATTGATAGTGGGGCATCCAGGCACATGACTGGGAACTTAGCTCTCCTTTTTGACGTCAGAAATATCAAAGGGGGCTATGTTTCATTTGCAGGCGATAAAGGTGGTTTTATCTCAGCTCAGGGAACACTGTCTAATGGAGCTGTCAGCTTTGAGAAGGTCAACTTTGTCAAACAGTTGGATAACAACTTGCTTTCTGTTTCTCAAATCTGTGATAAGGAGTTCAAGGTTCTTTTTGATGACAAGCATTGTTATATCTTGAAAAAGGAGTTTATGATTCCAGAAGACATGGTGATTATGTATGCTCCAAGAGTGAATGATCTTTATATTCTTGACATGTCACAAGCATCATCCTCTGTGTCCACAGCATCATGTTTTGTTTCAAAAGCCACTGAGAAGGATTCTATTTTATGGCACAAAAGAATGGGACATCTCAGTCTCAGAAAAATGAATCATTTGGTGCACAAAAATCTTGTTGAAGGAGTCAATGTGAAAAGTTTTCATCTTCCTGACTTGTGTGTTTCTTGCAAGAAAGGCAAACAAACCAAGAAATCTCATAAACCCAAATCTCAACATTCCATCACTATACCACTAGAGCTCTTACACATGGACTTGTCTGGTCCTATCAACCAGAAGAGCATTGCTGGAGACTTATATTGTTTGGTTGTGACGGATGAGTATTCGAGATATTCTTGGGTGATGTTCTTGAAAGAAAAATCTGAGACTTTTGAATATGTGGAGATTCTGATTACCAAATTGGAGTCTCTGTATAAGTTAAAGGTTAGGAGGATCCGTTCGGACAATGGTACTGAATTTAAAAATCACCTTATGAAAACTTTCTGTCAAAAACTTGGTTTTCACCATGAATTCAGTGCGCCATATGTTCCACAAATGAACGGTGTTGCTGAGAGGAAGAATCGGACCTTGATAGAAGCGGCAAGGACTATGCTCGCTGACTCAAACTTACCCGTGCAGTTCTGGAATGAAGCTATTGCTAATGCGTGTTACACGCTCAACCAGGTTCTAGTTGTCAAGCGTCACGATAAAACTTGCTTTGAATTGTTGCATCGACGGAAACCGAACTTACAGTATCTTGAACCGTTCGGCGCTCCATGTACCATGTTAAAAAAAGATGCTCATGGAAAGTTTAACGAGAAAGTAGAGGAAGGTTACTTCTTAGGGTACAGCACTCCCAATAAAAGAGTTTACAACAAAGCTTCTGGGAATATAGAAGAATGGTACCATGTTGATGTTCAAAAGTATAACTCTCATGCTGCTGGAAAAGGTCTTCCTTGGATGTTTGATTATGAAGAACTTTTTGCCTCGTTTAATCTTCCTCCAGAATGTTCAGATGAGGAAGTTGCTGTTCAAATGATGTATGATGCTCAAAATGCACCTGATGAACATGTGCAACCTACTCCCTCATCATCTGACATTCCTGAGTCCTCCAAAAACACACAAGTCACACATGATGATGACTCTTCTTCTTCTTCTTCTTCTTCTTCAGAGTATGAGGGTTCTCGACAAGAGATAGACCAGCTGATTGAAGATCCTTCCCATGATGTTGTACAATTAAGTGATGATGTTTCACATTCTGTGGCAATTGAACACAGTATCACAAACCTTGATCAAACTGTTGAGGTTCCTGTTCATCCTGTGGGTAGGATTGATAGAATTCATCCTCAACAGAACATTATTGGTGATCCCACATCTGGTGTCAAAACTAGGGGTCAGATCAACTCTGGAGTCTACTCAGAAATCATGGAATCTGGTGTGGTCAACGATTGTGCGCATTCATGTTTCGTCTCGTAAATCGAACCACGGTCTATAACAGATGCTTTAAAAGAAGAATATTGGGTAAATGCAATGCAGGAAGAACTACTCCAATTTCAGAAGCTCGGAGTTTGGAAGTTAGCTGATTTACCAAAAGGAGCTAAGAAGATTGGTACTCGATGGGTTCTTCGTTGCAAAAGGGATGATCAAGGAATAGTCATAAGAAATAAGGCTCGTTTGGTCGTTCAGTGATTTAGGCAAATTGAAGGTATAGATTACAATGAAGTGTTTGCACCGGTTGCTCGTCTGGAAGCAATTCGAATTTTTCTTGCTTATGCATCCTACAAAAGGTTCAAAGTCTATCAAATGGATGTAAAGAGTGCATTCCTTCATGGAGAAATCAGTGAAGTCGTATACGTCAGTCAACCTCCCGGGTTTGAAGATCCTATGCATCGTGACCGTGTCTACAAATTGGACAAGGCACTGTACGGATTGCACCAAGCTCCGCGAGCGTGGTACGAGACACTTTCCACTCATCTTCTGAACAATGGATTTAGAAGAGGTGTCATCGACTGCACGTTGTTTATTCGGGAAAAGGGTGGAGAACTTTTAATGGTACAGGTATACGTGGATGACATTATTTTCGGATCGACGAATGATGTTCTGTGTAAAGAATTTGAAAAAGTTATGCAGGACAAGTTCGAGATGAGTTCCATGGGATAGATGAAGTTCTTTCTAGGGCTACAAGTAGATCAATCTGAGACAGGGATTTTCCTTCATCAAACCAATTATGTTGGAGACATACTGAGCCGATTCAGTATGACTGATGCCAAACCTACCGGTACTCCATTGGCGATCAATCACGGGATTTTGCCTGATGACAAGGGGGAGTATATTGATGCTACTCTCTATCGAGCCATGATCGGATCTCTCATGTATCTCACGGCATCTCGACCAGACATCATGTTCGCCACGTGTCTCTGTGCCCGATATCAGTCAAAACCAAAAGTCTCCCACTTAATTGCTGTCAAAAGGATTTTTCGTTATCTGAAGGGTACTCCTGATCTTGGATTATGGTACTCTAATGATGATAACTTTGAGCTTACTGCATATAGTGATTCTGATTATGGTGGTTGCAAAACAGACTTCAAGTCTACATCTGCAGGGTGTCAGTTCTTTGGAAACCGTCTCGTGACATGGCAATGCAAAAAGCAGACTTCAGTGGCTACATCTACATGTGAAGCTGAATACATCGCTGCTGCCAGTTGCTGTTCTCAGATTATCTGGATTCAACAGCAACTTCGGGACTACGGTTTGCAATTCTCTAACACTCCTATTTATGTAGATAATTCTGCTGCCATAGCTATCACTAAGAATCCGGTTCAGCATTCAAAAACCAAACACATCGGTATAAAATATCACTTCATTCGTGACTGTTTTGAAAAGAAACTTATTAATATGGTTCAAATTAACACTGATTTCCAAAAGGCCGACCTCTATACAAAAGCCTTTGACAAATCAAGATTTTTATTCTTGTTAGAGGTAAACGGCATGAAAAAGAAGGATGACGTTGTTCCGGACCAAGAGTCGATTCAATAATCATTTTTATCAATTACGTTCCTGTATATATTTTCTTTCTTGAGTTTATTAAAAATCTCAAAAACTCAAAAAGATTTTTCATTTTAAAATTTTAGGGGGAGAAAATGTCAGTAAGAAAATGATCTCTCGCTGAGAAAAATGATAGTACACAGACGCTAGTTATCTGAAACTCCAAAAAGATTTCTATATTGTGTACAGTTTGTTAAAAAAAAAAAAAAAAAAAATTCAAAAAGATTTTCCATTTTTGTACAGACTAAAACCCAAAAACATCTGAAAAACTCAAAAATGAGAAATCGTATCCAACCCTTGGGAAGTAATGGCACACTAACCATATGTATGAAGCACATTGCATTTAATGTCATAGTGAATAGTCACACTAAGTCGACATGTGATGCATTGATAGGCTTATCTTACTGAATCTCGACCATTGATGATCAATCTATACCATATTAGATATTGTCTTGTGAGTCACATAATGGTGAAAGGATTGACGAAAATCAACAATAGAAACTGAAGGTGTTTCTCATTCTGTGCACACCAGTTATCATCGGTTTAATGAGATATCAGAAAGTAGTTATAAAATTAAAAATTAGATTCCGAAGTCGTATACGTGCCATATTGCCTTGTAAATACCTGGCTGAAGCCGTCCATGCGATTAAGAATAAAATAAAAGTATGAATCCAAATCCGTATATGTGCCATATTACCGGGTTGCAGCCTGGTTGAAGCCATCCATGGGATAGGATGAACACAAACACCGTTAGCTGCATACGTGCCATATTGCCTTGTAAATACCTGGCTGAAGCCGTCCATGAGCTGATGGCTGTCACTGTGAATACTAAAAAAAAAATAAAAAAAAAATAATAATAATATATATATATATAAATTTGTGTAGTAAAGAAGTAACAGGGAATAACTGAGATCTCATGAACTTATGATGGCTGGTTAAGTAAGTTGTGCTGATTTGAAACATTAACATGTTTTGAAAAGTAATTCATGTTAATTCTTAACTAGTGTGGGACACACAGACAATGGACTCAATCCTTCAAGATTATCTTGTAAGTGTTGAGAAGAGGTCTACATAGGTTTAAGATGGACAAACATATCAATGATCTCATTTTGACTAAGTGTACTTAAAGCTCAGATAATTTGCAATGTTGCTGATTGCTATGAGCTTAGTACTGATCCCACGTTCGGATCTTTCTCACAAAAAGATGTGTAAATACCATTGTATAGTTGTATCTACAAAATTCAAAATGTCTCAGATCATTAGTCATTAAGTCTGTATGATTTCTCATAAGGATCATTCTTACTAAGACATGCGTGTATATATCTTGTTGATATTATTTTCAGCATTACATATTCAAAAATCCAAAAAGATTTTACTTTTCCTGAATTTTAGATTATCTGATAAGACTCGAACGACTGTCAGAAAATCAAAATTTGAAAACCGCTTGACCTCCTGATTGATCAAATCGTTCCTTTACTTCATAAACTATTCCAAAACTTCATAATTGATCCCTCACTTCATAATTAAATATAAATTACTTCATAATTAAATTTTTGTTAAAACCAATGTGGTCGGATACCCCATTTAACTTGAAAAGTTTAATTTGCATAAGGGGATTGCCCCATTCGTACGAATGGATGAGCAAAATGGCTCACTAGTACGAATGGATGATGAGAATAGGTCATTCACACGAATGGACTGACCAGAATGGTCCATTCGTACGAATGAAGGTTCATTAGTATGAATGAACATCCATCCGTACGAATGAAGGGTTCATTAGTACGAATGCATACCCATTCGTACAACTGAAGGACACACGCATACGAATGGATGGCCATTCGTACGAATGAACCAGGCCATCCTATAAATAGGCCATTCATTCGCATGTGCAGAATCATTCGCACAAAACAGAAAGCATTCGCACGTCTGTTTCATCAAAATCTGATTTTGAACAAAACTCTGTCAAATATGTAATCTAATCATTCGATTTCTTTTTACAGGTATAACCCCACAAGTATTCATCGATTGTATACCGATTCGTGGATGCTCGATTAGATTTAGGGTTCAAAACCGAAAAACAAACTAAAAACGTAAAAAACTGACTTAATAAACCAATTAAAATGCTAAATATTGGTTGAAAATCATAGTCGAGTATGTTGGTGTCTTTTTCAGAAAATCTTTTCAAGTGTTGGTTGATTTTTGGACAAGTTGGATCGCGACCCGTCTGTCACACGAATGGACATACTCTTCATGTTCATTCGTACGAATGAAGCTCATTCACACGAATGAGAACTCATTCACACGAATGAAAACTCATTCACACGAATGAAAACTCATTCACACGAATGAACCCTCATTCACACGAATGAACGCTCATTCACACGAATGAACACTCATTCGCACGAATGAATAGGCAGAATGATTCATTCGTACCAAGGGAAAAATGGTCCAAAAGTTCATATTTCCAAAATCTTGCATGTATTGATCTGAGTTGCTTCATGTTTTTGTGTTTGCAGACTGATCGTTATGGCGCACAGAGCTCCAGTTGTTCTTAAGGCTTCCATAAAAAGCAACATATGTGCGTACATGATTCCGACATCAAAGAATGCACGTCCGTTTGTCGGCATGATCGAGTTTCTATCCAGATCCAGGATTGCTCATGCTATATCCCATCTCCGCACTCCATATACGTCGCACCAAAGGGAGTTCTGGGCCTCCGCCGAGATTGACTGCGAGGTATCTCCACCGGTCATACTAGGGAAGATCGCAGGTCAAGATGTGGTTGTATCGGCAGCTCACATTCGCCGATTGTGTCAATTTGGTGATCATCCTGAAAGTGACACTGGATAAATATCTGGTCCGAGGATGCTTCATGAGGATAAAGTACGACGGGAATGTCGCCGAGGGAGTTTTAAACAAAGCGAACCTCTGTCCGCAGTACAAGTATCTAGGACATGTTCTTCTGCATTGCCTCGGTTTCCGTCGTGGCGGATTTGATGATATGCGCGAAACAATACATAGCGCATTCGTTGCACTGGTGTTGAACATTTCGTTCAACTTTTCCGAGATGGTGTTCACGCACCTTAAGGAAAACATCTATCTTAAAGGGGACAATGCGTATCTTATGTACCCCAGATTCTTACAAATGATAATAGATGACCAACTTCCTCTTCTACCAAGGTCAGACGTCGACATAATCAAGTTAGAACACATGACGGACGTCACTCTAAACAGGGTACAGACCTACAGGGGCAGACCAACAAAGCCACCTCACAAACGACTCACTGGACATCTGGCAAATCCAGAGTATGTGGCACCAGTAAACAGAAAATGGCATCACGATAACAGTGATTCGGACAGGGAGGATATTGTTGTACCTCCAGCTGACGACCAAGATGATGACGACCAAGATGGTCAGGGAGATGGTGGCAATACTCCTCATGTTTCATCTACCGCTGCCACCCCTCCCACTGTTACTGCTATCGATCCTTCCCTTCCAACTAATCCAGAAGACGTTAACCTGGACACCGTCCTGTTTACTGATTCTGAGGAAACTAAAGATGAATTTGAAATCAGTCAACAAAGGGCAAGATTGGTCGCAACAAAAAGAAAAAGGGGAGCAGATCAAGGAAGCTCAAGGGTTGATGATGACGTCAGGGATGCTGACTTTGTCCCTGGCTGTCTACAAGTATCTGCTACTCCTTCTTCCCAATCTACCCCGGTCAAGAAGGGAAGAGGAAAGAAAAGAATGGCCAAACGCCAAAAGTTTAAGCTTGTTAGAAGGACGGAGAGCACCTCTGCTACTACAGAAACTGCGACCAGGTCTGAGGCTCCAATGTCAACATCTATGCCTCAGACACAAACTGTGCCTCCTCCCATCTACACGACTGCTCCTACATCACGGCCATCAACTATTCGAGCTGAATCATCAATGTCACTGCCGACTGTCTCTCTACATGACCAGATCAGTACTTTTAACAGTTTGGTACTTCGTTTACTGGCTCAGAATGAAGAGCAATCAAAGCGTCTTGATCAACAGGGTTTCTGATTGACCAACAGCGCTCGCAGATTGGTCATCTGACTCTGCAAAACTCTGAACAATCTCAAGCCATCACAAGTCTCACCAACAGGTGTAATGATCAACAAGTCCTCCTTCTCACTGCTACAAACCAGAATCAACAGTTGTCTACAACTGTTGATGCACATGCTCAGAGGATACAAAGGCTTGAGGAGGAAAATAAGAGACTGTTGGAAGACTTAGAAAGCAGAAGGGACCCGACACCTAGAATTGAGGGTGCTCGCAATGATGGTGATGATGGTGATGATGGTGACGATGATGATGATGATGACGATGAGGATGATGATGATGACGATGATGATGATGATAGTGATGATGATGACAATAATGACAAAGATAAGGACGATGGTGCCAATGCTGGTGCTGCATCAAGTGCTGCAAAGACAACAGAAGCAGAGGCGCGAACAAAGCAAAAATCAGACAAATCAGAAGGCTCATCATCAGATAAACAAAAGGGCACTGAAGGTTGATAGTTTTTGTTTTAAGTGTTTTAACTTGTCTTATTGTAAATATTAGATTATTATGTAAATAATTTCAGTTTTATTTTGATTAAATCAATGAAATTTCTTATTCTCACATGTTTATTTTATGATTGTTTATGTAAATAGTTTTGGATGTGATGCCTCTCAAGCAACAACCTTCAAAGTTAACTTATGTGCTTGACATGCAAGGGATCATCCAACATTCAGTTATTTATGACAAAGAGGAAGGGGAAATTGTACACTGCTTGTCAAAAGAACAGATTGCCGAGCTATTTCAAATGAATCCCGACGAAGTCATCACTGAAGAGGCATCTGTTCCTACAACTGATTATCCCTCCTCTGACCAACTAGAAGACGTTGATGAGGTTGAAGTCGAAGACATCACTGATCAAGAATATCCAAAGTACACATCAGTAGATGGTGATGATCTTCCCTCCTTCGCAGACTTATTCACTCAGCAGTCCGACGAGGAGGTCAACCGCATTATCGACAACAAAGAAGATGAAGCCGGTCCCTCCACTATTGACATTGACGAGCTGAATGAACGTAAAAGTCAGTGGATGGAATACATGGCCGAATTAAAGAAGAACTCAAAGCCCTCTCCTCCAACCAAGTACACTAAAGTTTATCGACTCAAAGGACACAAGTCTGATGGTCGTATAATCAGTTGGGCATACTTCAACAACTTAAGCTGCTATGCTATAAAAAGAGAGAAGGGCATACAATATTTCAGGTACCCTCATGACTTCAAGACGCTGCCCGCATTTGAAGTAAATCAATTGGCGCGTCTAAAGCTTCTATACAGCGAATCTTCCGGTCTATCCGAATGGTTTGAACGTCAATTACAGTACGAATACCGGAAGAAGTGGGTGAACTTCAAGCCACAAATGCCTACACGTTACATTCACAAGGAAAAGGTTCATCCAATCACCAAGAAGCCCCTAATTGTCTTAAAGTGGAAACCTCCAACGATCATGAAGAAGATTCCTTTAAGGAAAATGATCCAGGACTTCTCAGATCAGTTCAAATGGTGGTACTATGATGGGCGTACTGGTGAAGCTGTTATAGTGCTTTGTAAAGAAGGGTCATGGGAGACCATCAGGGTCTTTGATCCCTTGTGGCTGACCAACTTGTCTGAACAAGATGTTACAACTTTATACAAGTGTCAGCCGTTTTTTGATGTTGCAGATATAGACCAGGCGTTGCAGTATGTGAAGGTGATACGTATATGCTTTGCTTTTGACATACACGCCGGGGTCAACTGGAAAACTCGTACAAAAGAGATGTTGAAGACCAACTAATGTCAGTTAGGTCATTTTAAAGGGATCTAGGTCCAAGGGGGAGTATGTAGATGCATGATATGTCCCTAATCCCTTGTAGTATGTATTTCATCTATGTTTAATGTAACTATTTGATATATTAATGAAATTACATGTTTATCCTTAATGTTTACTCATATATAACGACTGTGTATTAAACGATCTGATAAATATCGATAACGTTGATCAATCGTGCTAATGAAAGGCCCATTCGCACGAATGGATCATGAGAATGATCCATTCACGCGAATAGATCATGAGATTGATTCATTCGCTAGAATAAGTCATGAAAATGATTCATTTGTACGAATGAACCATTCTGATGATTCATTCTTACGAATGAACCATTCTACTGATTCATTCGCACGAATGAGTCCATTCACATGGCTCATTCGTACGAATGGCCTCTGCACTATATATATAACTTTCACTTCATGAGCACAAAAATATAGGAGAGACTAACCAGAGCAGAACCAGACTAAGCAACAGAACACACACAAACCTATGCACCGGCATTGTCGAATCTCTGTCCGTTGAGAGTTTCCAGGTCTTGTATCCAACTTCTCTACACCAAAGGGTCGATAGAAACCTTCATTTCGACATCTAATCCGCTCGTTTCTCACGACCCGATCCGTGTCATAGATTGGATTGCCAATCAAATCAGATTCCGCACGATTTGATTTGGTTAATGTGTTGAATCATTGGATCAAGGTAGATCCCGATCCAACAATTCTTTCATTTTCGATGGAGCCAATCGGTATGGTGCTTTAGTGACGGGCTGGGCTCCTGGCACTAAGTTTATTTGAAAGTCTATTTCCTGATCTGGTGGTATTCCATGTAAATCCTCAGGAAATACCTCTAGGAAATTACACACCATGGGCACATCTTTTAATTCTTTCACTTTAACTTTCTCATTAATGACATAGGCCAAGTAAGCCTCGCATCCTCGCTTCATACATTTCTCAGCCTTAATCATAGAAATGATATTAGGCATTGTGCTTTCTTTATCACCATATACCGTGATTGAGCTTCCATCAGGTTCTTTGAGATGAACTAGCTGCTTTCGACATATAATTTGAGCTTCGTTGGCTGCAAGCCAGTCCACCCCTAGAACTATATCGAATCCTCCAGTGCTAAGAGGAATTGCTTAGTGGAAAATCTATAACCTTCCAGTTCTATCAAGAAATAATCAATTGCTTCTGTAACTGTTGTGGACTTGCCAATGGCAGTTTCCACCTTAAACATATCATCTATTTTTCATATTGGGCTCTTTAATGATGGACTTAATGACGTATTTATAAAACTACTATTTGCTCCGGAATCAAACAGAATTGATGCGTTGACATTGTTGATTCAGAACATACCTGACACAACGTCAGGATTCTTTCTTGCTTCTTCTTAGGTAATGGCATAAGCTCTTGTTTTTGTTCTCAAATTTTCTCCTTCTTTCTCTTTACCCTTCCCCAACCCTTCAACTTTAGTCTGTCTGCAATCCTTTGCTAAATTCCCTATTCCTCCACAGTTATGGCATTTAACAAGGGTAGGACAGTTACTAATATAATGCCCTATTTTTCCATATTTGAAGCAAAGACTAGGGCCTATTTTGCATTCTCCATAATGTCTTTTCCCGCATTTCTTACAAGAATCAATTTCCTCCATCCTTGCTTTCTTGGTATTAGGCCTAGATATGTCCTTACCTGGCCTTTTAACAGGACCATTTCATTTCTTCTGAGGTTCTGTCTTTACCGGTTCCTCAGTTGCTACATCATCATATACTACTCCACTCAATTCGACTACTTCATCGAATGTCTTAGGAGCATTTGTTTTCACGTGCGTACGTACCATATGAGGTAGTCCTTGGATGTAGCATTTGATTCTTCTCTCCTCAGTGGTAACCAAGTGCGGTACCAACTGAACCAAATCATTAAATTGGGAGGTGTACTGGCGGTGGCTCATATTTCCAGCTTTAAAGGTCAAGAATTCAGACCCGACTTTATAAATTTCGTTCTAGGGGCAGAACTTCTTGATAACGAGCCTTTTTGAATCCTCCCATTTCATATTCTTAAGGTTCTCTACTATCTTTGATTATTTGACGGTTTCCCACCACTTAAGAGCGTCATCTATAAAACAGTGGGCATCAAACTTAACCGCCTGATCTTCACGACATTCATTTAGATTGATCACTGTAGACATACGTGTGATCCAATGGTATGTGGCTATAGCATCTTTCTTGACATCCAATTTTTGGGGATCATAGTCTCTAAATGCTTTGTAAGTGCATCCATGCCTTGGTTGGATATCTAAATCATTATCTGACTCATAATTTCTGCTTCTACCTCTGTGAGGATTTTCTCCAGGAGTATCTTCCTTTAGAATTTCGCTTATTGCATCTTTTGATTCCCTCAGAGCTTTAGTTAAAGCTTCTGGTAAGGTGGCTTGCAATACCAGCCCTACTTCTTCGGCTATTGCGGTCCTTACCGTAGGCTCTAAGGTAAATCGTTCATGTTCTGAGTTAGCATGGGGTATATGTTTCTCATGCTCTGAATCAACATGAAACATGGGATTTTCATTCTCATGAACTATGGTATGAGAATGCTCCTCAGTTTGTCTTCTGTTAACAGGTGGTCGGCCTCGGCCTTTACCACGCCCAATACCTCGTGCACCGGCCATCTTAGTGAGTTCTTGAAAGAATAACGTTGTTATTAGGTTAGGCAATAGTTTAGAACTCTATATGTAATGTAAATTATTAATGACAGTGGACAGTTGTAATTAATAATTCACCTTACTTTTGGATTCCAAACATTCCCTTCCCACAATAAATCTGATACTTGGATTCCTATCTTATATCTAAGATGTAGGATACTTGTGCTGACATCCATTGGTTAGAGTTTCCTTTCAGTTTAACTCTAGACATATAATGATGTCTGAATCTCTTAAACAATGACTCTGATACTAACTTGAGATGCCCCGATTCCCAGGTTGCGTCGTAAGTTGGATTTAGTCTTTGGCATCACAGTTAAATAACGGAAATGATTACTTTATGGCAGCGGAAATGAAGTTTTACAAACAGATAAACAAACTATACAAAATCTGTCTTTAATTAAGTCTAGGTTGGATGTCAGCCTTTTGCCCAAGTAGCCTTCATCAACTAATCCTTTCCTTGACATCTCTTTAACCTGACACACATGCTAAAACAGTTCTGCTTACGCTGGTGAGTTCTAGATTTAACTTTAACCGAACCGTAATCCGGTATACTTGAAAACATTTTGGTAATACTTTCATATTTGCTGTATCTTTACATATATTCATTAACTAGATATATACCTAGTCTCTTAATCATATCGTATAATTTATATTATATATATAAATATCTATATATATAGGTGGGAAGCCACAAAGGCATTGCCGGGGGTCTCTCATGTGTGACAATCAAAAACTTAGAGGTTCAAGACATTGCCCTGTTCATGCGGTACGAAACGCCATCCATGACCCCAACAAACCTTATGAACGTTGTGTTGGATATTAGATGTCCGATCATCGATAATATCAACGTTGCTATCGAGGTACGATCCGAAGAGTTACACTTTGGGCAAAGAAAAAATTATATCGTTTAATTTGTTTAACGTTATTACACGAAACAAGAATTTAGAATTCGGTGGATTAAATATTTATAGAAATATTTATTAATTACATCGTATTTAATTATTTAGAATAAATAAATATAACGATAGATGGAATGAGGTTATATATATATATTAGTGATATATATAGTCGGGATTTTATATTTAACTGTTAAATATAAATTGATCGTTTTTACGCAAGTTTTATTTATGATTAATGTAATCATAAACTAAGAGGACTGGAACTGATTAATTGTTATTCAGTTAATAATTAAAGGTTAATTATTCAAGGGTTTTAAGTGTAATTATATTTACTATAAATATATCATTATACTTAACCCTAAAACCAGTTTTTAGCCACCAAGGTTTGCGCAAGAAGGAGGAGCCGAAACCCCCACCCCTTTTGCGTTGTCCTCCACCAGCCGACCACCCCATCGCCGCCGTAAGCCGTCGCCAGCCACCACACGCCGTCGCTGTCACCATCGTGCGCCACCGCTGCGTTCCTTGTCTTTCTCGCGAGCCGAACCGGAAAAAAAGAATAGAGAACCGGGTTCTCGATCGGTGTGTTTTCGTGTGACGAGTTCAAAGTCATCTAGCGTGACGTTCTTTGTACCCGATTTTTACAACCCGGTCATTCATCAAAGGTATAAACCCTAAACACCCTTTGGTTGTGTTTATTTATTTATTGTTATTGTCTAAACGCTGTGTAATCGGATCACTGTCAGGAAAGTTCGAATCTTTATTATCGTGTGCTTTTGTTTACGCTTCCGCTGTTGTAAATCTGATTTTATAAGTTTTTGTTTTAAATGTTAAAATCGGTGCACGATATCCCAACAGTGGTATCAGAGCCACCTCTACGCACGTTTAGACATAATTGTTTATTTTTCGATCTCCGTTTTATCTGTTAACACTTTTGGTTAACAAAAGATCGATCCTTTATCGTTTTGGTTGTGATTGTGTTTGATACATCGAGCCCTAGTGACCCGTAATTTTTGTTTTTCATGGTTGTTTTTATTTTCTTTGTATTTGTATTTTTATTTTTTGGGTTATTTGGAACCTGGATGTAATAGTTAGGTTTCTTTTATTTATTTATTTTAATGTAAAAGTATAAAAGTTGTAATGTAACGTCCCGGAAATTCTAAACTAATAGTTCGGGTTGGTGGATGACCCGAACTTATATTAAGTGAGAATAAATTGAAAGGATTCTTATACTAAGTGCGTTTAACTATCGGGAATATCACAGTTAGTCGTTTAAATAAAGATTTGAGATCGATGCGTGCGCGAAGGAAGTAAAGGGACCCGAAACGAAACTAGGGGGCATATATATACCACATTAGCGCAAACCCTAGGGCCACTTTGTGACCCTAGGTGTGCGACGGCAGCAGGTGAGCTGGAGAGGCAAGATGCCGACGACTGCAGTGATTGGACAAGGAGGAAGAAGGCGGTGACTTGGGAGGCTTCGACCGGGAATCCTTCATACGACGGTACGGTAACCCTCGTTCATCTATCTCCGTGTTTTGTTTGTGTTTTTGTTTAAAAACCCGACTAGGGTTTCTGTTTTGTTCACGGGGTCAGAGAAGCAGGCTAAGCTGGAGGTCGGCGGTGGCGAGAGACGGCCGTGGACGGTAGCGAGAGGGACGAGGGAAGCCATGCTACGGAAGCGTGATGGCCGGGAGGCTTGGCTACGATGATGGTGTCTCGGCAGTGTTGGTGGCCGTTTGGCGGTACTCGGTAGAGGAGAAGGAAGCCGTTAGGGCATGGCACAACGAAGAGGATGGTGGTGACGACTTGCACGGTGGTGCAAGGTGGAGACAGACGACGGAGAGGAGCCGGCTAGGGTTTCTCCTTTCGTGCATGGTTTGCATGCGAGCGGGAAATCCGGCTCGTGCACGTGCGTGTTCGTGGGATTAGGGTTTGCATGGAAACGTGCATACATGCAAGTGTACTAGTTCGGGTATTCGATTCCTAAGCGAATCCAGGACGATCTGGTTCATGTGAACCTGTGAACTAGGGTTTTGGCAATGAAGAAGAGACGAACAGAGGAGATTAGACTTGGGATTTAATTATTGTTATATGTTGTCAACGTATCTTTAGAACATGTCTGATCATGTGATCGTGCGTTTGACAGGTTTGGGGTTTGAGCAAGTAATCGGGGTGCAGAGCTAGGATTTTGACTCGGCTTAACCGGTGAGTTTCTAATCCCCTCTTTTTAAACGTTTTACTGTTTTAAGGCTATCATACATACTCGCATGCTATATTAAACGAACGTATTACGAGTTATGATTTAAACTTGAAGTGTTCTATGAGATCGTTATGTAATATTGAAGCTAAGGGTTATGGGGTCCTTAGGGTGGGTGAACAAGAGTGTGATGATCTGGGTGTGTCATCTTATGAGTTAGTCTGGGCGAGTCAGGAATTTAGCTAAACCTATGATGGTTATATAAGGAGAGTTAGCATGGGAACCCGTACGTGGTTCATTAACGAGTCAAGTAGGTGCTAGTATGCTGTCATGCGTCGTGTGCTTGATGTTGGGTGTAATGTGTCGTTGTCCTCGTGACATGACGGGTATTTTGTTTGCATGAGTCAATGTGGAATTAAGTATGGTGTTTGTGTGTCGTATAACTTCCTATTCGGAAAGAGTTGGGTAATGTGTCTAGACGTTATGAGGATACGTCTAAGTAAGCGTTGGATTACACACGTAAGTGATCCGTAAATGGTGTTGAGTCGTAGTACATGTCCAGGTAGTGTCGTGTGTATATATGTGTTGCTTTGTGTGCTTGCATTGATGTCCATGTATATGGCTAATAGTGATGTGGAGGACGGAGTCCTTCAGGGTCATCATTGTACGTGTGATGTGTCAGTCATCGTATGGTAAATGATATAGTCACCGTGTGGTGGATGGGTAGTCATCATAGATGACGAGTGTGTCTCTATGTTTAGCGGCGTGGCCCTGTAACAAGGGTGGAGTTGAGCTTATGACGAGTATCCCGACGGGGATAACCCAGACGAGGGTGCAATGATGAGGTATGTATTTGTGTGCTTATATATGTGTTAAATTGCATGCAAGTGATGAGTTATATTAGTTGTGTATGAGATGGTATTGGTGTGATAAATAGATGGAACCAATGTGGTGTGTCGAGTTATATTGACCGTTGTGTCGGGCTAAGTACATTGTGTACAACTGTTGAGTCAATTGGTTTATGTGAGTCTTGGTTAGGACTGGTAAGTCAGTGTGTAGAGGTTGGATGAGTTAACAAGTGTATAATTAATATATATGGTAAATTGTGAGTATTAGAATAGTAAGTTCGTTCTATGTTAGAGAGACTTACAAAGTTAAAATGGTGGGTATAGTTTGGGGTGGTGAATCCTTTGGGATATTATAAAATAACGGGAGTTAATTAAATAATGAAAATCTATACAACTATTTTCTATTGGCCAGAGGGTCTTGAGTGGAGATAAACAATAAATGAGACGAGTTGGCTTTTGTTAATTTAAACTATTAGAACTCACTCAGCGTAGCTGACTTTGTATGTACGTTAGATTGTTTTGCAGGTAAGTCTGCAGGACGAGGTATCTTGGCTTGGGAGCGGGCTACTCGGGTTGGTGCGTATGCATTCATCAGGTAGCGTTATGAAAATTAACGAGTTTAAGGATAATACTATTTTGAGGAAGACTTTCGCTGTTTAATTAAA
Organism: Smallanthus sonchifolius; assembly: GCA_023525975.1. Lineage (NCBI taxonomy): Eukaryota > Viridiplantae > Streptophyta > Magnoliopsida > Asterales > Asteraceae > Smallanthus > Smallanthus sonchifolius. The sequence continues at coordinate 94,969,955 of CM042019.1, forward strand.
TGAAAATTAAATGTTTTTAATGAGTTTACCTAGTGATGAGATCCAACTGTAGGGTGCCCAGTTTGGGGACTTATAAGTAAACCTAACAATACGAAGATTTGAAGACAAGGATTGACAAATACGGGAACTTTAAGATAGAGAACTTGAACTAAGTGTGAGGCGACAAATTTATATTTTATTTGTTGTCCCTTAGACTTGTTCGGTTACTCATTTGATGGCTCGAACGAAACCGAACATACTTACCAGTGGCTCGATGGTTGTTTTATATTTTTGTGGTTGCTACTATTATTTTGGATAATAATTTAAAATGCAACTATTTTATAAAACATTTAACACAATCTTATAAAACAGCGAGAATATTAAAAGGTTTAAATTTCCCGGAAAGGTAATTAAATAAAAGTAGTTTTTATTTAAAAGATTAAAACGAATTTTTAAATTTAACTGTTATATTTAAAAACACATTTAAATTAATTAAAGGTTAATTAGTTTAAAATTAAGTTCGCGACTAACGACCAATTTAGTTTATAAATAAGGTATTTAAAATTGGACCGTGTCGAGTGTTGAAAGCGTTTCACGAACTTATACAGTAAAATTGGTTTACTAATATTTGCACGACTTGATTCATGCTACCCGTCGTCCAAAATGTTTTTGACCCTTAACCGGTAATTTAAAACATTAAAGAAATCCCAATTTGTAAATCGATATTTATGCGCCACCCTAAATTGTGACACTTCAACTAATTCGGTGTTAGTGAATTACCCTGCATCCGTCGCCACGATTTTGGTTGAGAGTAGGACCGCGATTCCTGAGTTACTTAGGCCGGGTATACAGTCACAATTGAAGGATAAATATCACTTAAGTCGTATAAGTGGGCGTAGTTGAGGGAAACACATCCAAAGCTTGACCTTGCTCGTCATGCCCCTCAAACTGAGAATTGTGTAGTCGACACAATTGCTATTCTCATACCTACCTATCTAGCTATGCTAGTGGAGAGTGCTCAGCCATTCACTGAGTCATGGCGAACCGAGATCTCATTCCTAAATATATATTTTTGCCCTTGGGTCATTAATTTAATTAGGAAGTTCAAGCATGAAAGTACTAAACTTTATTTGAATTTTGTAGATGTCTCAATCTGCTGATTTGGTTATTCTAGAACGTCTTAACAACATCCTAAACGTTAAACTCAATGAAACAAATTTCTTGACCTGGTAATACAATCTGAAGAACGTCATCCGATACAAAAATAAATTACATATTCTTAAGTACCCCATACCGAAGCAGCCACTTGAGGATGCTAGCGAGTTTGTTCTAAAATGCCTGGAACAAACTTAGGGATGATACCCATGCTATATCAGACCTTATGCTGGCATAGCGCTTGTCTGCTTATGACATGATCTGTAACTTGAAGGAGAGATACCATCAGGATTACAACAAGGATCCTTCTAACTCTTTAATGTCATACATTAGAGACGCTGCTTTGGAGAATCCGAGACGTGCTATGATCATGAGGAAGAAAGTGGCAGACCTCGAAAAAGCATGCATTCCCATAGACGATCACTTGGTCATAGATATTACTATTGATGACGTGTTTGACGACTATAAATGGGAAAAACGTCTATTTAGTCGTTATGACGAAGTTAGGGATTTCATCTCTTGGTACGCCAAGATGGAACCCGAGGATGCTTTGAGCATGACATGCCTTATCAACCAGCTTGAGAGGACAAGGGTTTTCCTTAGTGATAATATCATTCGAGCAATATTCAATGATGGCCTTCACTTGTCCTACACAAGCAAAGAGGTACCAGATGGCACTGTCAAGACCGGGGATAAGGGCAAAGCTATTGGTGAGACCAAGACGCACCCCTCTAAACCTAGGTGCCGTGTGAGAGAGATGTCCGAAGCTGTTGTTGCTAGAGAATGCTTCAATGCATATACTCCAGGTATCTAGGAAACTTTTCCATTGTTTCTTTATCACTTAAAAGCTAGTCTTTTAATATATGCAAACTTGCTTTTTGCAGAGATGAAAGAAACTAAGGAAAGGAAGAAGAAAAGGAAGACATACACAGCTTGAAGATTGTTTCTAGTTGTTGATTGCACCATTTGATGATGTTATTTTATTTTGTTTAGAACAAATTTAAATTTCGGATTTTCTTTCTTTTGAATATTGCTTGATTATTTTAAGTATGACTTATTTAAATATTTTATGCATTATGATTGTTGCCTGATTATGAATTCAATACCAATCTATTTTGACATGAAATATTAAAGACATGTGAGACATGTTATTCAAGTCCATTAGATACTTCATTAGATCGGATCTAATAGATATCATGAAACATATTAAGTCTTGTAAAAGGTATATATAAGATATAATGTTTACATATGACTTTATGACTAAAATAGTTTGAATGAAATTCCTCTAGAAACAATCTTATGAGATAAGATATAAAAGAGCGATAAAAGTTATCACTACTTCAAGACTAAATGGTTAGTCATGTGAAAAACAGCTGCCCAAAATTGACATAGTCTAAATCACTAGCCTTGAACCGTAAGGTTCATATAGAACATGTATGACAATTCATATGTGATATGAATATGTAGAAAGAGTCCAATGAACAATTAAGGATAGGATGTTATGAACTCCTATATGAAAGAGTTTCGTATGCCACCTTAATAAGCCTTCATGAGATTGAAAATGTTCATGACTAAGATATACCTGGTTCTTGAACAATAAACAACTGTTGTTTAAGTTATGAATAAATGATATTATTCAATTGCATAAACACAAAGTTCAAATATACACACAAGATGAGATCTTTTAGTAATATATGAAAGTTTATCATAAACAAAAGATGTGATCTTTTACAATAGACATTTGAGATCATGTGATGAAAGAATGAGATTCTTTAGTAAATCACTTGGTGATGATCCAAACACACAATCCATATTATGACAAATAAAGATTTGATCAGACTACACATGAATAAGATTCATCAAGATGTAGAAGTTGTTTTGGAAACAACAAATGGATCGTTCATACTAGAAGCCCGACATATTATCAAAAGTTGATAACATATTATCAAAGGTTGATAAAATTGGAAATGTATTCCAAGTTTCCTTAAATGGAAACAGATTACAAGTTTTGAACAATTGAACGAACTAATCAAAATGAACAAGTATTATGAATACTAGAATGTTCTTGTAATAAAGTGGCTTCAAGTGGAGTATAAATGTCTGAATATGTCTAAGACTGTTGAATCATTAAATTGCTGAGATCAAATCGGAGAAGATTCAATATGATAGATGCAAAGGCTAGTGGGAGTAAGTACCCATGACAAAGAAATGTAAAGACACATTATCAAAAGGAATGTATAGTGATACATGGAAACACCACAGATGGGGATGATAAGTGTTATCATAGAATGTATAGTGATACACTGCTAAAATTACAAGTTTAAACATATCATTGAAAGATAGAGTATCTTTAGAGATTAGTTTCAAATCTTGCATTGATTGTAACCGTATATGAGATATATGAAAGAAAGATTCTAAAGTAAGAATCAAAGCAATCCATTGACGATGGTAAAATTGTATTAAATTTTTGTGTGACAAATCGACAAAGACAAATCGTTAACATTTTCTGTTAACATTATCTATAACCCGTAATGATAGGGATAAGAGGAAAATGAAATGGTTCATGTAGTTTCATCTAAAAGGGATAATGAGCGTTGTCAATATTTTTCATACGATGAAAGAACTTTGAAATTTAATTATGACAGAAGAAAAGGATACTGCTTGAGAAGCACATAATAGTGATCATAAAGTGTTATGATGAGATAATGCTATCTTATTAGATAAGATGCTAAGAGTACCAGCTTTGACTATCAAGAAGGGTTCTTGAAACAAGATCATAATTAGTTATGACAACTTGTCAGTCAAAGCACTACTATCTTAAAAGTTAAGGTATAGACACCAAAAGGATCATTAAGAATGATTAGATGAATACACCATGAGATGATCGTTAAGAATGCTTACACGAAACATCAACTTTATTTGATAGAAAAGTTTCATCAATAACAATTGCACAAACATGAGATGTTGTGACCTGGAAACATTAGAAGATAGTATTCTGAAAGGAGTTCATAACTTCTAATAGTTTGGAAAGGAGTTCCAAAAGAGATTTTTCACCATAAGTTTCATTAATGGGATCATGAAACTTAGAGACATCATGATAAAATGAAATTCACACAAATCAATATCTAGCTGACCCATTCGCTAAACCTATACCTCAACCTGTATATGAGGAGCATGTTGACAGGTGTTAGACATGCTAGACTTGAGTTTGATTTGTTAGTATTGGGTGTTTTCGAACATTATATAGAAACATTAGTGTTTTATATTGACTTAACGGTTAAGTGCATTATAAATAGATGCTTCTATGATTCGAAATTTTGTACGTTTTAGAAATCCTTAAATATATATACTCTAAATGTTCGTAGCCGATCAGATTCATGGGAATAAATCTGAACGAAAGACTATTATGAATTGGATGATTGGTTCATTAGGAACGAAAGTCCAAACGGTTGGACGTCATATTCACAGATAATCATTAGAGAATGATTATTGAACGTAACTCGCTTCAAAACTATCTTCATGGATCAAAGTCTTGAGAAGTTTTGAATATGGTAAGATCTATTGATCCTTCGACCCGAGGCACGCCCTAGAACTAACTTTAACTAAAGTTTATTCTTTGATCTTATCTAACGCTGTACCTTAACAGGCAGTAATAAGGATATGATCAGGAGTAATATGAAGTTAAGTGGGAGTTGTACATGGCCAAAGGAATTCTGTTATCCTTTGATTAGGATTTGGACATTCTGGCGCCCTCGTTGATTCAAACTGGTATAAATCACGTGGCCACGCACAAACTAAAGAGTAGTTTGTTTAGACCATTATTGAATTGGAGAACGAGAACAAGAATAGTTGAACCACATATGAGAAGTGACTTATATCCATGTCTCATGTTCAACGGATGACCTAAACAGAAAGGACACATAGATATGTTTGCCATAGCTATTGTACTTAGTTAAGTAAAGGTTACTTGAACACGAGAAATTAGTTGACGATTGTAAATACATCATACCTTGTTAGGGGAAGTGAGATGCAGCTAGGCGTCCACCACTGTCTACGTTGACCCGATTAATCGATGAATCGACCAAGTGGGAGATTATTGGATATTAGATGTCCGATCATCGATAATATCAACGTTGCTATCTAGGTACGATCCGAAGAGTTACACTTTGGATAAATAACAAATTATATCGTTTAATTTGTTAAACGTTATTACACGAAACAAGAATTTAGAATTCGATGGATTAAATATTTATAGAAATATTTATTAATTACATCGTATTTAATTATTTAGAATAATTAAATATAACGATAGACGGAATGAGGTTATATATATTAGTGATATATATAGTCGGGATTTTATATTTAACTGTTAAATATAAATTGATCGTTTTTACGCAAGTTTTATTTATGATTAATGTAATCATAAACTACGGGGGCTGGAACTGATTAATTATTATTCAGTTAATAATTAAAGGTTAATTATTCAAGGGTTTTAAGTGTAATTATATTTACTATAAATATATCATTAACTTAACCCTAAAACCAGTTTTTAGCCATCAAGGTTTGCGCAAGAAGGAGGAGCCGAACCCCCCCCCCCTTTGCGTCGTCCTCCACCAGCCGGCCACCCCATCTCCGCCGTAAGCCGTCGCCGGCCACCACACGCCGCCGCTGTCGCCACCGTGCGCCACCACTGCATTCCTTGTCTTTCTCGAGAGCCGAACCAGAAAAAGGGAATAGAGAACCGGGTTCTCGACCGGTGTGTTTTCGTGTGACGAGTTCATGTGAGGAGTTCAAAGTCATCTAGCGTGACGTTCTTTGTACTCGAGTGTTACGACCCGGTTATTCGTCAAAGGTATAAACCCTAAAAACCCTTTGGTTGTGTTTATTTATTTATTGTTATTATCTAAACGCTGTGTAATAGGATCACTGTCGGAAAAGATCAGATCTTTATCGTCGTGTGCTTTTTTTTACGCTTCCGCTGTTGTAAATCTGATTTTATAAGTTTTCGTTTTAAATGTTAAAACCGGTGCACGATATCCCAACACGTTGTTGAGATTTCGGTGGATCTATCACCGACCTAAACTTTAATGCTATGAAGAATTCACTTCCCTTAATGGCAATTGCAAGCATTACTGGGACAATCAAGAACTCTGCGGTTCAATACGTTGCCACTCGGTAAAGAGCATTACTAGGACAGTGAAGAACTTAGCAGTTAAAGACGTTGCCACTTGGTGAGGAGCCTTATGTAGCCTCTACATGGATCCTCAAGTGATCATCACCACTTAAGTCTATATCATTGTATAGTGTTATCTTTTCTTTGGCCCCATATAGGGATTAAACTTCTTTAGCCAATTATGGAAACATATTTTTATTTCAGACCATACGGTCAAAACTTTCTTTTACATGGTCCGTAGACCAAAACTTTAACATCATAGCCCAAACATTTAAAGTGTTTATAAGTGGGCATCATTACTTCTTTATAAACTTTTCTTGACAAGCTTACTGGCTTAAAACGTTTAAAACATTTAAAACCAGAGCCTCGTGAAACATTCATAAACTTTAGCACAACATGTACATCAGCCCAAAACAATAACACATGTAAAGTGGGCTCTATAGAATTCACATAAATACTTTGATAGCATGTATTTCAGTCCAAAACGTAAAAACATTTAAAAATGGGCATCATAGAACTCACCTCTAACTTTACTTTCTTTCTGTTGAATTCCTACGTTCACGATGGTGATGGCACGACACTTGGTTTATACCCATATGTTGTTACAATATTACTTAAACATACTTACTTATTCTAATGAATACAATTGAACTTATAAAAGCTAGTCGAAACCTTACCTCGTCACTATCTACGGCTATATGTCACAGAAATCGGAGAACTGGACCTTGGAACCCGAACCGGGACCTCGGGATTCAGACTTAGAGCTTGTATGTGTGTTTGTGTGTGTTTTAGTGTGTGGGATGGGCTGAAAGTGAGAGCTATATTTATAGTTGCCAAAATGCACCCGTAGCGGACCGCTAAGCTGCAAAGGCGGCTAACTTTTGAGTAGGGCGCACGTGGCAGACCGCTAAATACCTGAGCGATGGTCCGCTACGATTACTTAAGGCGTGGCAGACCGCTAAGCTTAGCTTGACGGTCCGTGTTAGGGTTTCCACACCCGTTAGTCACCCGACACATGTCACACCATCATGGTTTCCTTGCCCATTAAGTAGCAGACTGATAAGCCTCCCGGTAGCGGTCCGTTACCGGGCCAATTTCAGAATTTTTCATTTTTATTCCCTCATCTTTGGACTATGTACAACTATAACCCTTGGGGTTATTTAGCTTTAGAAAACTAGGGGTATTACAATAAAGAACACATGAATAGACACTTTTACTTTTCAACTATTAATATAACGTAATAACAATTATGTATATTATGTATGTATGTATATAATATATATATATATATATATATATATATATATATATATATATATATATATATATAAAGCTTAATGAAATTCTATATATAATTAAAATTGGTGGTCAGTATCTATAATACCGGCCACCAATTGGTCCACGTGTCATTCAGGGATTGGGCCAAATGGCATTTTGTTTTTTTTCACTTTCTTTATTTTCTATAAATAATTGTTATGTTAAATACAATTTTGTTTGGTATTGGAAAAAAGTCAGGTGGCATATGACATAATTTATATTAAAAAAAAATTATAGGTGACACATGACACAAATAACCCTGTCGTAGACACCTGAAGAATATAGACAACTAAACGAAATGTAATTGTAAAATAAAAGTAATTGTATATTTATATTTCGATAAATATATATTCACTTTTAAATGTGTTTATGTATAAAAAAGTAACTGTTTATTTATACTTCAATAAATATATATTCTTATTTTCTATTTATTCTCCTAATCAAAACAATTAAACGAAATAACAAGTTATCGGGGTATATATTATTTTCAATTTTGTTTTGATTCGCATGACTCCTTGATCTATCTTGTTTACTTAATCCTTAGGATCATGGATCACATATATCTCTTATTTAATGTGGGTAACGAAGCTTGGTGCCGAGAGCACTTAAACACGATCCTAAACCGTCAAGAAAAATAACATCTTCGAGTCTGCTACACAACTCTAAACACTGTAGGACAATTGGGACGTTTCAATGCCCTCACCACAACCCCGTGGTGTAGGGTATTCAAAAACAACCGCGAGTCTGTTCTTGAGCTTACACTGGAATTCTTAGCATCATTCCAGTTCAGGTTTGCAAATCTAGACCTTTGGGACGACTCGGTTGTATGCTTCCGCCTAGGGGTGTCTAGATACAGACATCGGTCGCTCAGTTTGGAGTTGACTTAGGAGTGTATACCGAGGATGAAATTGAGGATGATGAGTGGACCACTGCATTCCACACCTTTCCTAACGAGGAATACATGCAACACCCTACTTTTGGGAACATTAGGGTCGAATTCTATAGCAACATTGGAATTGGAACATACAGTGCCAGTAGGTCCAAAAGCAACAAACTGAAAGATCCATTACACCGTTACATCCACCGCATCCTCAACCACTCGATTACACAACGAGGCCACAGAGAGGGGGTAGTAAACCTTCGAGATCTGTTTGTTTTGTACTGCTTGGTGAATAGTCAGCCTTGCAACATTGCCTATCTGTTTTGTCACCTGTTCGCAGCCAATGCCACAGCTGGCTTTCCTACCCCGATGTTTGGGGGAAGTTGGATTGTACAACTTTATGTGGGTTATAACCTTTCGACCGGTGGTACTCCTGGAATTTTTCTAGGATTACTAGATTTAGGTATTTCTGAGAGCATGGGCATGGTCACCCGACTTCCTGATGGTAGGATACATTTCCAGGATTCCACGAGTCAAATCTAAGATCCCGAGGACCCTGCTATAGTAATCATGGAGCTTAATCGACCCAACTCTCCCCACTATCAGTACCAGCACCAGCATTCTGACCCTGGAGCTTCCTCCTCCCATACCTCTGGCTTCCCATCTATGATGGACCTGTATGAGGCCATCCAGGTCACCGACACATACTCCTGCCAATCCTTCGATCTTTCTAAAGCAACTGTCGGGCGGGTTGATTCTTTGTCAAACAGGGTGGACCTAATAGGAGAGGGCGTCGCCTACATTAGGCAAAGGATGAACATACATTGGAGATAGGAGGAGAAAGATCGAGACTAGTGATCCAGTTGTATCAGTTTTTTTGGCACAGGCTGTTCCGTTCCTTCTATTCCAGACTATGTTTTTTTTTGTTTTCAGTATTATCGACACTGGCTGTTCCGTGCCATTTCAGACAATTTGAGTTCGTTGGGATGTTTTTAGGACTTGTTATTTTCTAATCTTATGGTATGATGTTTTGTCATTAATTTTGTTGTTTGTTGTTATTTGATCGAGCATTGCAGGCAGTTGTGGGTATCGACCACACTTATTGGACACACCGACATTCAGGGGAGTTTTCGTTTCCTTTCCTCCATTTACATTTAATAATTGCTTACTTCTTTCCAGATTGAGGACAATGTGAGTTTCAAGTGTAAGGAGGGGAGAGCACTTACTTGAACTTGGTTTTGTCAAAGAATTTTTGTAGCATCAACACTCATAAAGCTTCACCAATTTTTGATAAAGCCAAAGGAAAACGTGTATTTTCAGGAAAACACTTGATTTAAACAAGCCTCCAAGTTAAAAGTTTATTTTTTGTGATATTTGTAAGCATGATAAGTAAAAATAAATAAAACGACTTGCAAAATTTTACGCTTTTACCCAAATCCATCCGTTTCCGTAAGCATATTTTTGAGCCTTTATAGCTTTGCTTTACCGCATTATGCTTTTGTTTTTCTCAGATTATTGAGAGTGCCATATGTTTTGTGTGAGTTAAAACTTGTTTTGGGTATACGTTTCAAGATCATAAAACGGAATTAATTGCATAAAAATGATCTAGGCATTAGGATATCCACTTTGTTAGCATTTTTCCTTCCACTTTCCTCACCCAAGCATCACCACTAGTTAGCCCCGTCGAGCCTTATCACATACCGTTCCATTCATCACCTACACTGTCATCCATTTTGTTAAAAGACACGACCATTTGCTTGAAAAAAAATACATTGGTCTTTTACCGGTTAGACCTAAAAGAGCGGGATGCATCCTTTTGACTTCAATTCGCTTTCATGCCTTCATTTCGCAAAGCCATGACTTTCCCCAGAATTCGAGAACACATCTTTGTTTTGACAAGCGAGACAAGGAAGAAAGGGAGGCAGAAGGAACAAAATCCACCCTTTTGTGGAATTTCAAAAAGTGCCATGAAAAGAAGGACAAAAAGATATGAAAGATGCCCAAATTATGGAAATTGGTCTCATGAAGGAAAATGTAGCAAAAACCAAAAGACCTCCCAACATGAGTATACAGAGTTGATCAAATTGGGTGCTATTAGGCTCAAAGCTGAACGATCCTAAAGGAAATACAACTATGTATATCTTAAAGTCAAGGAGGAAGCAAGGTTTCTAAAGATGAGATTCAGTCTTAAAAATCTGACCTTAAACGAGTCCTCGGATTAACACTTATAATCCAAGTATTGTAGATGAATTTCTTTTTAGCTTTCCTTTATCTTTCAGTCAATCAAATAATCAATCAAATAAGCCAAGATCGGTGTCTTTAGCATTTAGCCACTTTCCCAAATAATCCATATCCTCACCCTAAGCCAAATTACAACCCGTTCAAAGAACTTTTGATTTATGCAATCAATTCCTCTAAATGGTGGAGATTCGATCCCTTAACAAGCGTATGATTTTCACACGTTTCATATTTGGCAATCGAGTGTTCTATACATACATCATTACACGTATGCTTATATATATTTAGTCGAGTGTGTGTGAACATTGTGAGTAGTGTTAAGTTTTGCATGTAAAAAAATTCATAAAACAAACCATTGTTTGTTAGGATATCATTTCATAAACTTATGGCTGAGCATTTTGGGTAGACACGACTGGTTCGGGCATTACCGACCCGTCCCGAAACCCGATGTTGTCAGATAAATTGAACCGAATACCGGACCTAGGGCTTCAAATCAAGAATCAATGTTTGATCGGTATCTGCATCTCGGGCAGTCGATCCATCCCAAACGACCGACGATTGTTGTGATGTTGTTCACCTTCTTCGCCACCAAACTATTGGATCGTCCTTCTGTCCTCTTCCCCTTCATGCCAGATGACCTACGATTGCCCTTCGTTTTAAGGAGAAAGATGGAGTAATAAAATCGTCTAAACACATGGCAAGTTTTGTAGATGTTGTTGGAAGGTCATGCAGTTCAGGTTCAGATAAAAGATATTAGTTCAGTATCATAAGGTCAGATGTTAAACTTATGTTCTGATATGTCTTATGTATGCATCAATAAGAGTAATTGTGATAAGGCTGAAGGTTGGCCTTCGCTCTTTGTGTTTCCGATTCGGATTGAGATTTGGGTGGAGAAGATACATTGAATCAAATTGAAATTGTGGATTCAATCTAGTTCAAATCCAAAAGTGCTCGATGATGATATTTATGGGATTTCAATGAAGGAGATGGAAATCTCACGGATTAGCCTCTCAAAGATGAAATGAAAAGCCATCTTTTGAGGTAAATTAAACTGGTTATTGTTCTTGATTGGTCCACAGGAAAATAATTTAACTTTATTCTACTTCAATATGTAGGCAATCCATCAAATTTGAGAGTTTAATTTGACAAGGTACACATTTCATCTTATTCAGTTATTTATAACAATAGATTGTATTATATGTTTATATGTTAAATCTTACTGATTGATGCATTACTGCTACTATAGGGTTTCTTGCACAAAGAATAGATGAGTATTGTGAGATAATAACCAAAGGTTTGACATTCTGTCTGCTATAAATTGAACCAATTAACAGCTTTAACAACTTACACACCAAATATGCAAGCAACCCATCAAATTTGAAACAAACCTTAAATGGTTGTTCTGGTGAAATCAAACTAAAAGTCTGAAATTATGTCAAAAGGAGGGTAAATAGATAATTTCACTTCATATGAATACCAAAACAAAATATTAAACCAATTAATAAATCACACCAAACAAAAGCACCGCTGTTGGAACCTGAAAAACCGTTCTATTCCTATTAACTATAGGGGCTAGATTGTAACTTTTGTATTTCTAGGTTTTTGAGAGTCGCTAGGTCGGTTGCCGGCCGACTCTTGAGATTCGGAAATCTTCATGGCGACTCTTGCTATGTGTCTATAAATAGCAGACCAAAAAACCTAGTAATCAGCTCTTTGATCATATGTCGTTAATATTGTCTTTTGTGAGCCGGTAGAAGGTTTGGTTGTAATCATTTGATGTATCCATGTGCTTATTATCAATCATATCAGTGGATCTTTGTGAATTGATCTTGTTTATGTTCTTATTCTTTTTACTCTTCTTATTGAGTTTCTTAGTTCATCAACAATCAGCTTCACAATAGCTGTTTTATTGATTGTTTCCTGACTAGAATCATTCTAGCACAGGGACCCTATCATCAGGACCTACAATTTGGTATTAAAGCCTTCTATGCTCTTGATTCTAGTGATTTTCATTGAGTTTTGGGGGTTTTTGTTTAAATATGAATTTCCTTGATTTCTGGATTGATTTGTATCAAGTTCAGAAATTGATATTGAAATTCACTCAGAAAGTTGTTTGTGAAGGGTTTGACAGATCTAATTAGCATTTTGGTTTAGATCTGAGCATTCAGTGATTGATTTTGTGAAAAATAGTATGTTGTTGTTCATGAGCCGATTGTCCAGGGTTGACTCTTTTGCTTATCTATGTTGTTTGTTGGTCGACTCTCCCAGCCGACTGTCTCTCTAGTTGGCCGATTCTCCAGGCCGACTATCAGGTATTATTTACGATTCTCTTAGTAAACGCAAGTTTACGACTCACTAGTGTGAGCTGCCGACTCTTCTGAGTGAGATTCTTCTTGTTAGTCTAGGGGAGGTGCCACTTGTCTTATCTCACTAGCCGACTCCTTCGAGCTGACCTTTCTGTGTCCAGCCTACTCTCTTGAGCTGACTGTTTGTCTGATCCTAGCCGACTCTCTAAGCCACTATCAGGTTTTCTCATTTTCTGTTTTAGTTTGAGTCTCTTTCTTTCAAGATGGATGTTACATCCATTACCCAAGCTGATCTGGAAACCGGGTCCATGTCTAGACCTCCCAAGCTCTTATCCACCAATGATTTTCCAAACTGGAAGAACCGCATGAAGGCTTATTTCTATATGACTGATTTTGGTTAGTGGATCTCGACTACCAATGGTCCTCACTGTCCTATGACCACTAGAGAAGACGGTGTTGTCACTCACACTGATGCAACTGCATACACCAATAATGACAAACTTCTTATCGCAAGAGATTTTAAAGCCTACGGTGCTATAAACATGGCTCTTCCGGCCAACATCATGAATATGTTTGAGGAATATCGAACCGCTTAATCTCTGTGGCAAGCTTTATGTGAATTTTATGAAGGGAATAATGATTTAAAGGAAGGAAAGAAAGACATGCTTCAAAAGGAATGTGATACTTTTAGCAGTATCAAAGGAGAAGGGTTATCGAAGCACATTTCAAGATTCATTGAAACTTCTAGCAAGATGAAACAAGCCGGTGTCATGATCAGGACTTACGATCAGATCAAGAAGTTACTGGATTCTCTTCCACAAAAATGGAGTATTCAGTGTATGATGATCAAAAGACAGTATCCGAGTGAAGCCTCAACTCTATCTGATGTGATCAACACTTTGAAATCCTTTGAAATAGACATCGAGAAACATCAAATGAATCAATTGGGTTACAGAAAAACCATGGCACCAACCAATGTAGTTTTCATTATCCCAACCTCTTCAAGCAGTGCTGCTAGCTCATCTTGAGTTATTCCCGCTATGGTTTCTGCTCCATCTACCAATCAACAAAGTTTATCAAGAAATGAATCCAAAAGTAATCAGAAAAGTACCACTGTTCCAAACCCGTCAAGTGAACATATGGCTCTGTTTGGTTTGTTCGTCAATAGTTATCAAAATCTCATTGCTGGAGAATTGAAAGCCGGGGTTAGTCACATTGAGGATGTTTTTCAAGTGGACCCCGATAACATGGAAGAAGTCGACTTGCAATGGCAAAGAGATTTATGTATAGGAATGGTAGGAAACGTCTTGGAGGAAAGTCTGTAGGGTTTGACAAGTCTAAAATGAGATGCTACAACTGTAAACGGCTCAGACATTTCAAAAGGGAATGTCCCCATCCAATCACTGATGAAAAGGAACAGACCGAGAAGGCAAAGGAACCGGTGAATGCATTGGTAGTTAATGACTTTGACTGGAGTAATGAGATTGAAGAAGCAAAAGTAAATGCCTGCAAGGCTTTCATGGCTAACACTCCATCAACTCAGTTTATGGTTCACGGTATGGAAGCAAGTCTTGTGGAGAAAGAGAAAAATGAAGTGATCAGAAAGATCATAATCAACACTGACTCAATTGGAACTGCTGCTCACCTGAGACAATTCGTTATTCAAGGAACTGAGAGTCATGTGATTGACATGGAAGGAAGCATGAAAGAGAATGCCAACATCAAGATTAGTAAGATTGAGGATGAAGTGAACGCCAGTGATGAGAAGAAGGATACCTGCTCCAGTTTCAGCTCAACGGATCGAGTTAACTCTCTAACGAGTGTAAGTGATGGAACTCAAGCCAATGGTGATGGAAGCTCTAATCAAGGATGCATTTGCAGGAAAACCGCTGCTGAGTTGATTTCACCAAAGGTAAAATCTCGTTTATGTTCATATGATTGTGTTGACATGGTTGTTCATTACCGCACTTTAAACAAACTTATTATTCGTGAATAGGATGATGCTCTTGCTATCCTTAATCAAATCAAGTAGAGCGAGGTTGCTCTCAAAGTCAGTTTAAATAAAGCCCATCCAGAAATTCAAACCCTAAAGGAATTTGTTTATAGAAAAGAATTTCTAATCACTGATTTAACTAAAAAATTAACCTCTTCTAGAAGTGAATCCGTTAAGCTGCAAATCATTATTGACAAGTGGAATGTAAGTAAAATGGCATAGGATACCATGATCGATTGTCAACAGACACCTGGTTTTGTAAAAAGGGGGGTGGTTACTTGGATTATAATGGTTTTGAAAGAAAACTATTTTACCCTCCTACGGAGGGTCATTACAACCCTATTCCGTCACCGCATCCTAAAACTGATCTTGCAAATATATTTGTGTCTGCTACTAATGTACATACTGCAAGTTTAAAAGGGCAGGATGATGAGGTTAAGGATGATTGTGGTGCTGGATTAGGCCATTCAAATTGCAATAGGAAGTCCATTGAGTCGTCTTTCTTAAATTCCAAGAATACAGAATCATGTTTATTAGATTCTGTTGGTAGTAATAGTGGTTCATGTTCTAGCGTAGTTCATTCGGATTCTGATTGTAATAAACACAGTAGATGTAATGATTTTAATTCTATGAAAGTCTGTAGATGAAAAGTTTGAAGTTGAAGTCAAAATTGACGATAAAGCAGAAAAAGAAACATCAACAAAGCATGTTGTTAAAAGAAAGAATCATCACACCAAAGGCAGATTCAAAAAGCCATTCAAAGTGCCATCTCAGCAGCAATCATCCTCATCATCTTACCTTCCTCCGCACATAAGAAAATTCTTTAAGCATGTTAAATGTTTTTTCTTGTAGGAAGGGGAATCACACTGCTAGACAGTGTAATTATGAATATTATCACAATGATTGGGTCCGATTCCAAAGACCCAAAATGCATAACGACGGGGGTAATTATAATAGAAACCAACAAGTTCAAAATCCATTTAATCACAAATTCAACCAGTTTTGTCAAAATGCTAACAACCTTCTAAGAGGCACAAATTGGTGGAGAACTAGACTTGATAGAATTGTTAAAAGATCTGTTCCGCCCAAGTTGAAAAAGACTTGGGTTCCGATTTCTCAATAAATTGTCTTGTATGTGACAGGGATTTCCCAGGAGGACTATGGATAATGCATGGCATGTTAATAGTGGGTGCTCACGTCACATGACCGGGTTAAAAGATCTGCTGAATGACTTCAGAATTATCGATGGGGGATACGTTGCCTTTGCTGGTGGCGAGAAAGGAGGAAAGATTACATTGCAAGGGAATATGTGCAACGGGACTCTAACCTTGGAGAAAATCAACCTCGTTCTAGAACTTTGAACTTGTGAGAGGTTTGCCCTCCAAGGACTTTAATTTTTCAGAAAAATGCATGGCCTGTGCTAAAGGCAAACAGCACAAGAAGTCGCATAAGTCCAAATCAGTGAATTCCATCTCTGTTCCTCTTCAATTACTTCATATGGACCTCTTTGGTCCTGTCAGTGTAAAGAGTATTTCTAAAAATTTGTACTGTTTGGTTGTGACAGACGATTTCTCAAGGTATTCTTGGGTTAACTTCTTAGCCACCAAGGATGAAACTGCCGAAGTACTGAAGAGTCTGATTCTCAAAATCAAGAAGATCTTCAAACGCTTGGTTATTTCTATCAGAAGAGATAATGGTACCGAGTTTAAAAATCATGTCTTGAATGAATTTTACAAAAGCAGAGGAATTTCTAGACAATTTAGTGCTGCCAGGACTCCACAGCATAATGGAGTTGTTAAAAGAAAGAACCGAACATTGATCGAGGCTGCAGGAACAATGCTGATATTCTGATCATCTTCTGGGCCGAAGCAGTTAACACTACTAATTATGTCCTGAATCATGCTCTAGTGGTCAAGTCATACAAGAAGACTGCTTATGAGCTGTTTCATGGAAGAAAGCCCCTGATTGAATTGTTTAGATCATTTAGATGTTCATGTACTCTATTAAACACTGCTGAGAATCTTGCAAAGTTCAGAGCAGTTGGTGATGAATGCTTCTTCATCGGATATTCATCTTCTCAGAAAGCATATCATGTGTACAACAAGAGAACAAAGATCATGAAAGAATCTTATTATGTTGACTGGCAATAAGCTAATTCTACAAACATTGGAACTGGTCCCGACCGGTTCTATGATGCAGATATTATCTTTAATAATTTCATTCCTACTACACCACTCGTCCCTGAACCATCTCCATCATCTGAATCATCATTCATTCCATCCATACAAGCAGAGGATGAATTTATGCCTTTCTTAACCATAATTACACCAATTATTGCTGATCTTGTGCTTGTTTCAAACAACAATACTGTAACCTCTTCTCACTCTGAGGCTGCTGAAACTGTTCCTGTTGATACTTCTGGTGATGTCAATTCTGATCAAACAGCTCATGTACTTTCAAATGCTGTTCCTCTTGATCTGAATTTGGCAAATGATCCCTCTGTCCATTCTGACAGTGATTCAGAATAAGGAGTTGATTCCATTCCTGATGTTCATTTAACAAACCTTCCAGATCAAGTTGAAGTTCCTAAGGGGCCTTCTTTCAAGACTCTGTCAAATCACCCTTTGGAGAATGTGACTGGACCAATCACTGAGGGTGTTCATATAAGGAGTTACTCAACACCTTATAACGCGACCCTGTATGTTTGTTTTCTCTCACAGGATGTTCCAAAGAATATTTCCATGGCCCTAAAGGATTCAAGCTGGATTGATGCCATGTGGGAGAAACTATCTCAGTTTAGAAAATTGAAAGTCTGGGATCTTGTTGACCTTCCGAGAAATAAGTACCCAATTGGTACCCAATGGGTGTTTCGGAACAAGACAGACGAAAGAAACGTGGTGATAAAGAATAAAGCATGATTGGTTGTGCAAGGATTTGCCCAAGAGGAGGGTATTGATTATGAGGAGGTATTTGCTCCCGTGGCTCGTTTGGAAGCAATAGGTATTTTCCTGGCTTATGCGTGTTTCAAGAACTTTAAGGTTTATCAAATGGATGTTAACAGTGCATTCTTATGTGGGAAGGTCAAGGAGGAAGTCTATGTGTGCCAGACTCCGGGGTTTGAAGATCTAGATTATCCGAGTTGAGTCTACAGGCTAGACAAAGCTCTGTATGGACTTGATCAGGCTCCAAGGGCTTGGTACGATACTCTGTCAACTTATCTTCTACATAATGGCTTTGAACGGGGGAAGATTGATATGACCTTATTCAAGAAGAACATCTGAAAAGATATCATTGTAGGATCGTGAAAGTACAAGATGGTTCTGTTCTTAGTTGAAATTGGCGGAAACAATAGCAACTACACAAGTATAATCGAGTAAACAGAAAGAATACTAATAAGAACACTGTTGTATTAAGCTTTTGTGAATAAACGATTACAAATGAAAACTCTATCAAGAAGCACACTTACAATGAAGAGTTTACACAGTATTTATACTAACTTAGAATCAAGACAGACCCTTGATTCTAAGGATCAGATCTAACACAAACCGTTGATCTTTTGTACAAAGCTAATAATACAAGTTTAGTCTAAACTAGCTAACTTTATTGAAGCGTCTTCTTTATGCATCATTACTTGCATGCTTGGAGAAGAGCATTGTTATCTGTCATTGGTTGCACCATTGAGGTTCCTTCTGCTTTGAGTGTGTCAGTAGCTTTTGCAGAAAGTTGTTAGTGACGCTTGGCATGGATAGTCAGCTGTAACGATTTATCTTCATAGCACAAGGCTGTCAGCAGCAAGGATGAGGATCAACATCAAGACTGATCTGTTGAACGCTGATGATAAGCCTGTCAGCAGCAACACATGTTGAACGCTGCTGATAAGCCTATCAGCAGCAACAAGTGTTGAACGCTGCTGATAAGCCTATCAGCAACAACAAGTGTTGAACGCTGCTGATAAGCCTATCAGCATCATTTGTACTTAGAATAATTTTGTTGCAATCAGTCTTTGGTTCTACAAACTCCCCCTAGACTGATGCTACCAAAATTCTTCTAATCTCTTTGTTGCTGAAGCTTTTGCATGTGGCAGACTATCCTTGCAACCTCATAGCCTCTTGGATCCTTACTGGGATTGTTTAGTGGAAGCTCAGACAGAGTCTTGATGTCTTTACTTGGCATTTTGAAAATTATCTTGCTTGAACATCTCATCTGCTGCTTCTTAACATCAGTTAAGGTGAACTCATCCAGATCAGCATTGTAGGACCAACTTCCAAATGGAGAGTGGGACTGAAGTGGTTTGATGTCTATGATCACATCTTTTCTAGGGTTGAAATGGTGTTTGATTGCTAGCATACGACGTTTCCCACCCTCATTTGCAGGCTCATGAGCTTCACCCATCTCCAGAATTCTACTGAGATCTGAATCTGGTAATTATAGAACTTCATCAACATATTTGTAAACAGATCTCCTTCTTTCAGTTCTCCCCCTGAAGATTTCAAACCACTGATCCTGTGAAATGTAGAACCAATCAACTATATCTCTGGAGTCTTCTGGTTTAGGTGTGGGTTTAGATTTCTTCAGGAGATGCTGTTAATGAGAGGGAGCTGGGTGAGATGGTTTGGACTTTTTGGGTGGAGGAGAGGGAGGTTTGGGGATATTTGTGGAAGGTTTTTGGATAGTGGAAGTAGTATCTGGGGCAGAAGTCTTTTGTTTCTTGACTGGTCTCTTGTCTTCCTTTTCTGTGACCCTTGTCTTGAAGACTTTCTTTCCTAGTCTTTCTTCTTCTTCCTTCTTGACTTGTCTGTACAAGGCTTGTAGGTTGATGAATGTCATGGGACCTAGGCTCCTTCCACTTTCCCCCCTTGCCTTTAGGAAGTCAGTCATGGCCTTCCTTTCTTCATGGGTTCTCTGGTTAAGTGCAATGGCCTTCTTGGATTTTTGACGAGCCTTTTCTTCCTCTTCAGCTCTCTTCTTCTTTGCCAATTGCCCCTGCTGACCCATGACGGCTCTATAGATCTTTTTGTTTGAAAGTTTTTCAAGGTAGTCAACATCCTTACCTTGAGAGATCAGAGCTTCAATCCATTCCTCCCTCATTTCTTTTTCTAATTTAGAATCAGATATTCTGAATTTAGCATCTTCCTTCATTTTCTTTTCTTCCTCCTCCTATACTTCCTTGTTTAGTTGTTCCTGCAGCTGTCTAGCAAGTTCTTCATCTTCGTCAACTTGAGACACTGCATGGAGTTTGACTTTCATCTCATCCAGCTGTTTGGCATACTGCTGGATAAGTTGTTCTCTTAGGAGCATGGCTGTTTTTCTTTCTTGAGCCTTTTTCAGGTCAACCATCTCCTCTTCTTCTCTCTTCCTTCTCTCTCTTCTCTCTGAGCAACCTCTCTTCATCTTCTTTGGTCATAATTCCCTTCCCTTTGTTTACATTGGATGCCTCTGCTTCGGCTTCACTGATCACAATAGCACATGATTGTGCTGCTGTTGGGATCTCAGCCTTAGCTTCATTGGCAAGTTGAGAGGTTGATAAGGGAAGGTCATTAGCTTCATCTGATTTGCACTCAGGACTTGTAAATTCTATCAGCATTTCTTGGACAGTGGATCTTGATTCTTATGCTGCAGCAAAGATGTCTACTCGAGGGGAAGCTGAGTCGGAATCAGTGTCAGAATTTGACACATATACTGCCTCAGCAATCCTTCCTTCTTGTTCAAGATGGGCTCTGACAGTAGCTATCATTGCCTGGCTTTCGAGGGAGTTAACATTGCAGATATTTTCCCTGAGTTGAAAGATCTTGTTAAGAAAGTCTGTAGGTAGTAGCAGGATGTTCCTGGTGTTGATGGTGAGAGAGGAGCCGTTGCTTAGTAGTAAGGTGTGGTCAAGAGACTTAGTGCTTACCCAACCTAGCACATCTAAGTCCTTGACAATGGAGTTGTACAGAAATCTTCTTAAGCACAAAACTTCTTCTTTAGTGAGAAGACTGCTCCTTATTATTTCAAGTCTTCTAGGAGTCAATCTTCTTTCTGCTGCTATTGAAGATTCAGGATAGGCTACCCTTTTTGCTGCTTGTATTTGTCTTTCGAACTTGGGTAGATTATCCTCCATCAAGTCATAGAACCTGCCAATAGCAAGTTCTGCTGAGAGTTCTGTAGAGTTGTTGATGCATTGTAGATGGTATAGGTGAAGGACTTGGATGCTGTTGAGAAAGTCCCAGTTTAGCTCTTCTACTCAGCTAAACTCCTAACCAATCCAGAACCTCTCAGACTTTCCATCATACCCCCAAGCTAGTATTGTGTCAAACTCTAGCTGTGTTGAAGTCAGTGGAAATTGGGGGGCAGTGGATTGACTTATGATGGCTGCTGCTTCAGGGATGATGCTGAAAGATGTATATGTTTGTTCTTTGTCTTCAACATCAGTCAGAACCTCATCAACAGCCCTGACGACTAACTTCCAGTCTTCAGAAGTCTCTTCTTCTTCGTCATCTGAAGCTGGCAAGTCATGAATCTATACAAAAGCTGGCTTGAATAGTGTACTTTGAAATGCAGCCTGCTCTTGAATCCAGTCGTCAAGACTGTCTGAGTCTTCTTCCATTGGGACTATCTCCCCCTTTTTGGTTGCATCAGTGGACAGATAAGCATCAGTTTGGGTGCCCACTGAGAAAAGGGAGGGAGAAGCCATGGAGGGGCATTGATGGGCTTCATGTAGAAGGATCTGGTGTTGTAGTTTTGACACCTCAGCCTCAAGCATAGCCACCCTGGCCGTCAATTCCTGATTTTTAAGTTGCATACTGTCCTCATCCATATTTGTGGAATCCTTGGACCCAGATGGGGCTGTAGGCCTAGCCTCAGCATCCCCATCACCCATGGTTTCCAAGGAAACATCCTCATTGTGAGTTGTCGTGGTTGAGGTCTTAGCGATGTTGTCACTGTCCTCCTGGTCATTTGATGGACCAGCAGTAGTGACAGCCTCTTCCACATCCACTCTGTCATAACTCCTAGAGTGGACCTTCAGGGGAGTAGAACTTGGGTTGGGTGTGTTGTAAGCAAGATCAATCAGTACCTCCGAGATAGTGGCAGTTGGAGAAGGTACATCATCTTGATCAGGTTCCTCTACACTTAAGTTCAGAAGAGAGAGGAGTGGCTCAAGGGGCTATTCTATGGATCTGGGAAGTGATCCTGATCCTAATAGAGAGTCATCCGAAGGAGTCTCCCTAACAATGTGGCTGTCCCTTATGATATTCTCACCAGAATGTTGGGATTCTGAATGAGGGCTTAGAGGTTGGGTTTGGGCCTTTGAGACAAGAAGAGAAGGAGTCTTCTTGCTCCTTTTTCTGGTGTAAGTCATAGCAACTGGGGCCCTTTGTTCCAGTTGAA
Organism: Smallanthus sonchifolius; assembly: GCA_023525975.1. Classification (NCBI taxonomy): domain Eukaryota; kingdom Viridiplantae; phylum Streptophyta; class Magnoliopsida; order Asterales; family Asteraceae; genus Smallanthus; species Smallanthus sonchifolius. The sequence continues at coordinate 94,992,364 of CM042019.1, forward strand.
TGATAACATCCAATACAGGTGTAAGTATTTTTTGTACCTGTGCATCCTTAGTAGTATGCACAGGGGTTCGAATGGTGGAAGCAGATTGTTGTTCAGGATGTGATGTGGAGGGTGTGAGATCAGTATCAGCTGGGATTGCTAAACTGTCACCCGAGGTACTTTGTATATTCAGCATCGTAGATAACAACGGAACATTGACCCCTGAGAACTTTTTGGAAACAATTCTCATACTTTGAAAAATATTATTTTTATGTCCCAACATGATGTAGATTCTTGCAGGTTTTGAAAGTTCTTTTAGTTCCTGGTTGAAAACCTCCTGTAAGAATCTTGGGTACATAAAAAATTGTTGCTTTGCACCCTCTTGAAGGTTATATCTCAAACCCTCAAAGATGAGGTGTGCAAAGTTAAATCCCTGGTCAGTATTCATACCGTGAACATCAGAGGCAAGTGAAGAGCTCACTTGATGCCATCCACTTCTCTTCTGAGATATGCATTGGAGAAGAGTGTGGCAGAGATACTTCCATGGTAGGCCCATCAGCGCCTTCTTTATTGTATACTCATTTTGATTTCCAGTGTACCCTATGGATACAAAGGTCCTCATGTACTCGTCCTTTGAGTATGAGGTGGCTGCTCCCTCATCTTGAAGCTTAAGATGTTTTCGGAGGGTAGCTTCAGAGATGATGATATCCTTGCCATCTACCTGGGCTTTTATTTGGGGAATCCCCTGTTCGGTAGAGTAGACGGCAGTATTCCAGAAATCCTCCATATGAGGGATATATATGGTAGGGTTGGTTGTGAGGGCAAAATGGATCTTTGATCGGCATAGGAAGTCGTTCATATCATCGAATCCTTCAGATTTCTTTCCCTTGGTTAAGTATGCTGTAAGGTTGTGGTACGGGGAGAACTTGTCGTCAGGGTTATTAATGTCTGCCATTGTTGTTCGATTTTGGAGGGAAGGTTTAAGAATATGGAAGGCTTTGAATGTTTTAAGGATGGAAGGCTTTGAATGTGGTGGGGACTTGAGAGAAAGTGATATGGGTTTAGGGTGAAATTGAATGTGAAGAGGTGATAAGGAGATTTAATTTGTTCTTATAACGGCAGAGGAGGGAAAAAACAAAATGACTTGTACAGTACAACCTTGTTCACCTTTTACTGTTACAACTGTAATACACCGAGACAGTCATGGTAAAGACTGACGTTAATTTTTACAGCGGGTAAAAGTTAATTTGGACTTAAATTTACCAATCAGGAGCAAACTTGGTTGCTGTGGATGAATAAGCCTGTCTGCTGCAAGCTTGGTTGCTGCGGAAGGTTAAGTCTGTCAGCAGCAAACTCAATTGCTGCTGATGGATTTAATGATCTGCAGCAAGGATGTTGCTGCTGACAGTCTTAAAGCTATCCGCAGGAAACCTGTTCCTGCTAATAACTTAAAGCAGTCAGTGGCAAATCTTTTGCTGCTGAAGATTAAACCTGTCAGCAGTTGAAGGACAAAAGTGCTGCTGACTCATAACTTTTATTTACAACAAAAGACAAAAACACATTTTTAAAACAGAATTTTAGAGATAAATTTTAATCAAAGTTCATCATACCAATAGATTCAACTAAATATCTGAATCTAGCTTCGTCAAAAGGTTTTGTAAACAAATCATCATATTGCTCATTTGTATGAACTTTGGTTAAAATAATCCTCTTCTTCTCAGCTTGATCTCTTATGAAATGATACCTGATGTCAATGTGCTTTGTCTTGGAGTGCTGCATCGGATTGTTTGTGATTGATATAGCACTCATGTTGTCAATGTGAATTGGAGTTTCCATGAAAGTCATCCCGTAATCCAGCATTTGATTTTGTATCCAGATGACTTGTGAACATCAACTTGAAGCTGCAATGTATTCTGCTTCAGCTGTAGAAGTTGAAACACATGTTTGCTTCTTGCACTGCCATGAAATCAGTCTCCCACCCAGAAACTGACATCCCCGTGAAGTGGACCTTTTGTCCAAGTTGCATCCCCCATAGTCACTGTCAGTGTATGCATACAGATTAAACTTGTTATTTTTAGAGTACCATAGCCCAAGGCTTGGGGCTCCCTTTAGGTTCTAAAGATTCTCTTGACGGCTTGAAGATGTGAAATCTTTGGAGTTGCTTGAAATCTTGCACAGAGACATACTTCAAACATGATATATAGCCTTGAGGCAGTGAGATACATGAGAGACCTTATCATTGCACGGTACTGATGTTGATCAGTGTCTTGGCCATCTTTGTCTGGAGTCAGCTGATGATGCACTTGCATAGGGGTTCTTGCAGCAGAGCAGTCAGCCATCTTGAATCTTTCCAAAATGATCTTTACATATTTGGATTGGCTGATGAAGATTCCATTTGGGACTTGTTTGACTTGTAGACCCAAAATGAAATTTATTTCACCCATTGAACTCATTTCAAACTTTGAGTGCATCAGAATCTCAAAGTCTTTGCACAGCTGTGACACCCGACATTCCAAAAACATCATCCGAACACGACTTAAACGTGTTTACATTAATATGTTTCCTGAATCACCCAAAATCGTACACTCAAACGATAAAAGTCTAGCGAACATAATGCATCGATAGTTCATATCGTAATAATTATAAGAATTGCCAGTTTATACGAACGTTAAGTTCGTATAGCACAAACAATTGCAATTAATTATTACAACAGAGAAACATTTAGAATTATTTTCTAAATAAACGATCATGCTCCGAAGACTAAATCTTTAATATATATGATATAAAAATTCTCGTAAAAACATTCTAGAGTTGTCGTTGTGAATTATTCTCTCAAGATGCTATAAAATGTGAGCGAACACATTTACAAATAAAAATATACATAAACTTGAACGTTTTCATTCAAATTCGTTAATGCGTCTAAACTAAGAGATTATATATATATGACTATATATAGATAAAGATATATATATATATATATATATATATATATAAGAATATATATGTATATATTATAAGTTGACAACTCCGAGGATTTTATATATTAAAGCGGGTATTAATTGCGGATAGTATACCGCGTCTAAACCAATCACATCACTAACGTCAACTTCGTCATCATTTAATCTTATTTGACACTCCACCTAGTGTCATAAATCTCATAATTGAGATTTATGGTGAAACCCACACTCCACTCCAAAGATCTAATCCCATGATGATGATGATTATGTCTATATGCACACTCCACCCTATCTAATATATATATCTATATATATATATATGTGTGTGTGTGTGTGTGTATAAATATATAAATGTCCTGCAAGATACAAACGTTGGGGATGAATTCAAAAATAACCATTTCGTCGTTTAAGAATTCAAAATATATGTGCAATATATTTTGCGAAATAATTAATTAAAAAGTTCGTAAACATTCGTACAAAAATTTATGACGAACCTCTTGTAGGCATCATCACGTACCGTAACAACTAGATAAATACAGATATATAAACATCTAGTTGTATATAATTAAGGATACGTTATCCTTAATTAGTTGGAACCTAAAATTATATAAAGCATGAACAACTTTCATAATACCAACTATTATTCTATCAGGGTATACACACTAGATAATTTAAATACCGGCTCTCTTGATCGGATACCCACATTATCCACCACAACACTCAAAACTCAATCAAATCTTTCTTCTCCTTCTTGTTTACGCCACTACCAACCACATCATCCCCATTCCTCTTTCACCAACACTACATTCAACTATCAATTCATTCATGATGAGGATGATTATGCACAAGATCTTACTCCATCTAAATAATATATATAGGAGTGTATGGAGGAAGAACAAGAGTTTCCTTTTGTTCTCTCCTCATCTCGGCTCACTCTATCCCCACACACATCCACCAACTTCAAATATCAAGCCCTATAATTCAAGAAGGAATCATCTCCATTTGGTGATTCAAGAAGATCTTCAAGTGTTATTCTCAAGAAATCAAGCTAGGAGCTCAAGACCTTGCTCTTCCACTCCATAAAGCATCATCTAAGTTATTATCTTCCCTAGCTTGTCTAGTGGTAAAGATTTATATCCATTTCATCTTTGTGTTTCACGTTATTTTCTTGAATCGTGTCCAAATATGCACTTTGTTCACCATAAGCATGGGATGTTTTCATAAAGCTTGCTAACCAAAGTAAACCACCAAGAAAAGTAAGCTTGATCCAATGTTTAAAATCATGAATATATATATATATATATATGTATGTATATATGTGTCATAAGTATATATGAATGTGTACAAACATAGCTTTGTTCATAAAAGCTCCTAAATAATAAATGTCTACAAGCACGGGTAGATGGAAGTTTAGATCTTGAAAGCTATGAAATTTGGAAATCTTCAAACATAAGGAACATATAGATTTACTTTTATATATATATATATATATATATATGTTTGGACCTATACGTTTAGATATTTGAAAACGTACATTTATATAAGACTAGGACCACTAAATGTCGTTCTAAAAGATACGTGACGATTTTGACAACATATATTTTTGGTCGTTTCGAATGAACATGAGCTTTACACAGTATAAGACACTAAGACGATATAGGCACTTTGAACTAAAATTTGTAACCTATGTGTAGGGATACGTTTTTCAGAAAATGATAATTTAAACATTAAAAACTCATGTATGTATTTTAACAAACAAAACCGTTAAACAGATTCAAATAATTATTGTAGATTATTATATGACACATGAACTATCTGGATTTTGAAAGCACGACGTATATATTTATATCAAAGTAATAATGAGCATACGTTTTACTAGGAAATGTTTACGTCGAAACGTTAATAAATAATTCATGTCTTTTGTCGAAACGAGTAATTATATGTGCATATGTTCGTGCTAAACCCGAAGGTTGATAAAAACAAATATAAATATATATATATATATATAAATAATATAAGTTATATTATTTACACTGGTGCGACAAAAATGAAATATTTTCCTAAAAATAGTACACATATATATTTGGAAAAGTATATAACTACTTGACAATCATGACGTACATATTTGTACTTAGTTGGGTAAGCATAATACGTATGTGGAGAAGTAAATATTAAATAACCAACGGATCGTAACCCAAAAATATCTTTTCCTGAAAGGAACACATGCTTGACGACATTTGTTATGTCGGGTGAACAATTTGCGCTTAAGGCAATAGGTCTTAACATTTGTATATACCCTTTGTGTTTAGAGTTCGAGTAGTCGAGTAATCCTTGAAAAATTATTGTGCTAGGATTGCATCAGACACCAGGTGAGTTTCACAACCCCCTTTTAACTTTTAAATATTTTAGAAACACCGGGGGGGAAACATACTTGCTTACAAGTTTGAAAACGTGAGACATCATTGTTTACTACAGTTGGGAACATCATTGCCTGATACATTCGGGAAAACATAAAACGTACTTACAAACATTTTCATATGGTAGCAAGAAAACAAGACCCGACCTTTATGTTTGCATGAGTTAACACATATAGAGCGCTGGAAGTCCCCTGACCATCATATTTATAACCATTAGCTATAGGTTAGCCTGGGATTCTATGGATAGTACTATTGGGATTGACACCCCCGGTCATGGTTAGTCGCGCTAACCATGGGTCCCTCTGGCCAAATGACCGCATAGTGTTCAAACATTGCTCGTGAGGTATGAACGAGGGGCAAAACACCTGTGTCATGGTTTGGTTATGCCTCATGTATGTACATATTATTTGTATTCCTAGCTAGTCTACAAATGGGTCAACATTACTTGTTTTGTTTATCATATTCATTGAAACGTTTTCGTGCAGATGGATCTGCCAATCACTTATACACCAATGGTTTTGCCATTAGTTTACGTGGAAATGTTTTTATCAATGTTTTCAAGGAAAACAGTTTCATATTATGGCCATGTACACAGTATTAATGTTTTCAGGAAAAACGACTTATTTTATGACTATGACGTTATCACATGTTTTCATTGGGAAAACTACTCGTTTTATGACTATGAAGTCATCACATGTTTTCATTGGGAAAACTACTCGTTTTATGACTATGAAGTCATCACATGTTTTCGAGGAAAACAACCTTACATTAAACCCGTGTACATATTTTCAATGTTTTCAAGGAAAACAGTTTCGTATCATGGCCATGTACACAATATCAATGTTTTCAAGGAAAATCACTTTACATTGCAACAATCAAACCTGTGAAATCACCAACCTTTGTGTTGACATTTTTAAGTATGTTTTTCAGGTAATTCATAGTCATGGCACGGTTGGAATAGGCTAGCTATAATTGGATAAATTCCTATTAGCTGGAAGGACATAGATTATCCGGTCTCAAGTATGTCGTTTATCTAGAAGAACTTAGATCATTGTATTACTTAGTCTTAGTATTTGTGTATGTATTCAAGTCTTAGAAATCACTATTACAGCTTCCGCTATCATGTAATGAACCAATCGTTGCCACCTTTATTTATTTATTAAGTAAATAAATTTGGGGGTGTGACAACAGCTTTTTCCTTGTTGATCCAAAGATGATATCATCAACATAGATTTGAACTAGTAAGATTTCTCCCCCTTCATCTTTGATAAAAAAGGTCTGGTCAATAGCACCTCTTCTGAAGTTGTTGCTTAGTAGATATCCTGACAAGGTTTCATACCAGGCTCTTGGTGCTTGATGTAGGCCATACAGAGCTTTGTCTAGTTTGAACACTTGAGTAGGATGTGCAGGATCTACAAAGCCTGGAGGCAGTTTGACGTATACTTCCTCACCAATCTTCCCATACAGAAAGGCACTTTTTACATCCATTTGATAGACAGTGAAATTCTTGGATGCAGCATATGCCGGGAAGATTCTGATGGCCTCCAGCCTGGCAACAGGAGCAAAGACTTCATCATAGTCAATTCCTTCTTCCTGAGTGTAGCCTTGAGCGACAAGTCTGGCTTTGTTCTTGAATACAATACCTCTCTCATCTTGCTTGTTCCTGAAGACCCATCGTGTGCCAATAGCATACTTACCTGGTGGAAGATCAACAAGTTTCCAGACATCCTGCCTCTTGAATTGCAGCAATTCTTCCTGTATTGCCTAAATCCAGCTGCTGTGTTTGAGTGCTTCATCTATCTTTTGGGTTCCACCTGAGATAGAAAACATGAAAACAAGCATATATTGGCCTCGTGAGATTTGCTTCTTGTGAGAACTCCTTGGTGGACTTGGCCAATAATATTTTCATGAGGATGTTCTTTGTAGATCCTCTGTGCTGGTACCACCTCCAGCTGTATACCTTGCTCCAGATTGCTTTGATTTTGATCAGGGGTCTCTTCATTCATGGTGGAAGAGTCTTAAACATAATTATCCACATCAATATTTTCAGCAATTGTATCAGCAGCATCTACAACATTTACCGAAGAGTCTTCATTTAGATTTTCAGTTTCAGACAGGCTGCTGCTGGTGACATTGGAGAGTCTTGTTCCGGCTCCACTTGCTTCAATTGCGTCCACAGCTGATGGAGGATCAATCGATGGTCTTCTCAGACGAATAGAAGATTTGGGAAAATCCAGTCTGTAGTCAGTGGATGAAGTGGAGGCAAGTGTTTGTGTAGACGTAGACTCCATATTTGAGAAGGTGAGAGGCTCAAATATTTGGGAGAAGGACTCTATGTCAAAGAGCCAGTTTTGGCCTTTTCCCTGCTCATAGACAATGTGTTCTCTACATTCCACATTTGATGATTCTTCCACAATTCTTGTTCTTGAATTGAATACTCTGTAGGCCTTTGATTGAGAGGAATAGCCCACAAAATATCCTTCATCAGATTTGGCACCAAACTTAGGAAGAACCCCATGTGTGATGAGAATGGTGCATGGACACCCAAAAGGCTTTAGAAACCCAATGTAGGGAACTCTTTGAAACCAAAGTTCATAAGGTGTCTTGTTGAAGGGTTTGACAATGAGAACTCTATTTTGCACATAGCAGGCTGTGCTAACTGCTTCTACCCAGAATGTCAGAGGCAGTTTTGAGTCAGCCAACATAGATCTTGCTGACTCAATTAGAGTTCTGTTTCTCCTTTCAGCAAATCCATTTTGTTGAGGAGTTCTTGGAGCACTGTATTGTCATTCTATCCCCTTGCTTTCACAGAAACAGTTCAAAGTGTGGTTTTTGAACTCTGTGCCCTGATCACACCTTATGATCTTCACCTTTTGATTGCTTTGATTTTCTACCCTCAGAATGTAGGATTTGAAAATTTCAGCAGTTTCATCTTTAGTTCTCAAGAAGTATACCCAAGAGAATCTGGTGTAGTCATCAGTTATCACCAGACAGTATGACTTTTTGCCCATTGACATGACATTTGTAGGACCGAAGAGATCCATATGCAGCAGTTGTAGTGGAGTGTCATTTGTATTCAAGGTCTTGGGCTTGTGAGAACTCTTGTGTTGCTTCCCCTTTAAGCAAGCAATGCAGTGGTCTTCTAGCTGGAATTCTTTGTCAGGAAGCCCTCTGACAAGATTATTCTTCACCAATTTGGTAATAGTTTTGATATTAACATTACTTAATCTCCTGTGCCAGAGAGCTGATTCATCAACTGAGGCTTTTGATAGAAAACAGGAAACACTCCCAGATGGAGTGACTTCATTCATGTCCAGTACATAGAGATTTTCTTTTCTCTGAGCGGTTAATAAAATCTTTTCTGGAGGAGGTATGGATAAGCCTGGAGATAGTACAAAGCATTCTTTATCCGTGAAGAGCATCCAATGCTTTTAGTCACAGACCTGGGAAACACTCATGAGATTGAAGTCCAATTCTTTGACATAGTTGACCTTATCAATGCTCATTCTTTCGTTGGACATAGTTCCTTGTCCAGTAATGGATCCTCCCTTTGAGTCACTTCCAAAGGCAACATATCCTCCATTGAAGTGTCTGAAGTTAGAGAGGATGGATCTGTTGCCTGTCATGTGCCTGGAACAACCACTGTCTACCACCCAGGTGTTATTCTTGTGACCTGGCTGTCCCTGAGGTGGTATCTCTACAGTGTCTGCCATAAGAGCTTGGTTGGTGGTAGGAACATCTTCATATTGAAAACTCCAGTCAAAGTCTGAGGTTCCAACATTTGCACAAGCTACAGTTTGAGCTGGAGGAGTTCCTTGTTGTTTCCTGGGCTGACCTTGGTAGCCTTGTCTTTGATGGCTGACACCCGGATTGGCTTTTGGCACCTTGCACTCCCTAGCAAAGTGACCCAATTAGTTACAGTTGTAACACCGGATCTTGCTTTTATCTAACCCCACTCTAGTGTTTGAGTTGTTGCTTGGAACAGATCTCCCTGTTCTAGAATAGAACCTTTTTGCTCTGAGGGAAAGCATGGCATATGAGTGCTGAATATCCATTTCTTCAAGATCATCTGGATGAAAGCATTCCAGATCCTCTTTTATGAAGTACATGCTGCTTGAGTTGTTAGAGACAAAAGCAGTAGAGGTTGACTGTTGAAGAGGGGCTTCAAGAAGAAGTGGTGATGAGTTGGATTGTGAAGCAGTTGGTGTTTGAGGATGAGTGACGATGGGGGGATAGTAATTGCTTGCACTAGGACCGGAGCGATCAGAGTGAAGCGCAGATGAGATGGTGGAGGAAGTAGAGGCTGATTGATGATTGGAGCTCCTTTCCTTGGCTTGAATCATTTCTAATTCATATGTTTTCAGCATGCCAAAGAGCTCTGTCATCTGGAGAGTTTTTAAATTCTCCGTTCTTCTTATAGACACTGTATATAGTGTCCAGCAGCTCGGGAGAGATCTGATAAATTTTTTGAGAATATCTTCATTCTCTAGCTTTACTTTGGAGCACTGCAGTTCTCCCACCAGGTACGTGTACCTGTTATACAAAACGGTTAGTGACTTACCTTCCTTCCAGACGAAGTTTTTGTACTGCTGCTTCAAGATGTCCCTTCTGTTTTCTTTGACTTCCTCTGAGGCAGCAAACATCTTCTCAAGAGCCTCCCAGAGCTCCTTAGCAGTTTTGTAACTTCTGAAGTTATGAAAAACTTCATTTGGAAGGCATATTTGGATAGCTCCTAGTGCCTTGAAGTCAACCTCCATCTTCTTTATGTCCTCTTCTGAGTACTTGGAGGGCTCCTTCGGGACTAGTGGTCCTCCAGAATCAGCAGAGGCCACCATGGGAGTGTAGGGTCCATCCCTGATGGATTTCCACATTCCGTACTCCTGATAACAGAAGAAGCTTTCCATGTGATTCTTCCACATGTCGTAGTCTTCCCTAGATACCAACCTTGGTGGTCGGTTGATGCTGCTGATGTCCTCAAATCCATTGCTCTGTGCCATCTTTGTTTTGTGATTTTGGGTGACTTGATCAAAGAGAAAGTTTAGAATAGAACCATAAGTGATTAAACAAGTGTGAGTTTGTTTAATCTGAGCCAAAGCTCTGATACCACTTGTAGGATCGTGAAAGTACAAGATGGTTCTGTTCTTAGTTGAAATTGGCGGAAACAATAGCAACTACACAAGTATAATCGAGTAAACAGAAAGAATACTAATAAGAACATTGTTGTATTAAGCTTTTGTGAATAAACGATTACAAATGAAACCTCTATCAAGAAGCATACTTACAATGAAGAATTTACACAGTATTTATACTAACTTAGAATCAAGACAGACCCTTGATTCTAAGGATCAGATCTAACACAGACCGTTGATCTTTTGTATTAAGCTAATAATACAAGTTTAGTCTAAACTACCTAACTTTATTGAAGCGTCTTCTTTATGCATCATTACTTGCATGCTTGGAGAAGAGCATTGTTATCTGTCATTGGTTGCACCATTGAGGTTCCTTCTGCTTTGAGTATGTCAGTAGCTTTTGCAGAAAGTTGTTAGTGAAGCTTGGCATGGATAGTCTGCTGCAACAATTTATCTTCAAGGCACAAGGCTGTCAGCAGCAAGGATGAGGACCAGCATCAAGACTGATCTGTTGAACGCTGCTGATAAGCCTGTCAGCAGTAACAAGTGTTGAACGCTGCTGATAAGCCTGTCAGCAGCAACAAGTGTTGAACGCTTCTGATAAGCCTATCAGCAGCAACAAGTTTTGAACGCTGCTGATAAACCTATCAGCAGCAACAAGTGTTGAACGCTGCTGATAAGCCTATCAGCAGCATTTGTACTTAGAAGAATTTTGTTGCAATCAGTCTTTGGTTCTACAATCATGCTTGCGTAGATTATGTGGACGACATCATCTTTGGTTCAACCAATGAGAAGCTGTGTAGAGACTTTGACGACGTAATGAAAGCCAAGTTTGAAATGAGCAAAATGGGCGAGCTCACGTTCTTTCTGGGATTGGAAGTGAAACAGTCAAATGACGGAACTCTGATTCATCAAGCCAAATATGTTCAAGATATTCTCAAAAAGTTCCAGATGACTGATTCTAAGCCAGCGTCAACACCTTTAATTGTTCAAACTCCCCTTTTCGTCGATCCAGAAGGAAAACCTGTTAATAGGCACCATTACCGTTCTATGATAGGCTCTCTGATTTATCTCACTGCTAGTCGTCCGGATATTATGTTCGTTGTTTGCTATTGTGCCTGGTATCAAACTAATCCCAAGGAATCCCATGAAATCACTGTAAAAAGAATCTTCCGCTACCTGAAAGGCACTCCTAAGTTATTTGCCTACTCTGATAGTGACCATGGAGGATGTCAACTTGACAGAAAGTCTATGTCAGGGGGATGTCAATACTCGGGACACTGTTTAGTGTCCTGGCAATGCAAGAAACAAATTTCCGTCTCCATCTCTTCTGCAGAAGCTGAGTATATTGCTGCTTCCGGTTGCTGCTCTCAAATCCTGGGGATTCAACATCAAATAATGGATTATGCTATCAACTTGAAGCAGAATTCGATGTTCATTGATAATGAAGCCTGTGTGAAAATCGTCAAGAACCCGATCTATCATTCCAAAACAAAGAACATTGACATGCGGGTTCATGCCATTCAGGATGCATATGAAAAGGAATACATTCAAGTCCTTCTGGTGAATACAAATGATCAAAAGACCGACATATTCATGAAGGCATTCGATAAGTCTAAATTTCTTGATCTCATTCAGAAATTGGGACTGTTGAACTTTGAGTAACAACTTCTATCTCTCTTGCATAAGTGTATAAATGATTGTTCATATTTTCTTTCAAAAATCCAAAAAAATTTCTTGACCGAAATGATTTGATGATCGAGCTGCAAAAATATTTTTTGTTTAGAAAATTCCATTTATAGAAAGTTATCCATAAATAAAATTTTCAGGGGAAAGTTTGTGAATAGAAAAGAAAAGAAAATTTGTTTGAAAAAGATGAGTATTGTCTCTGCTTCTGCATAACTGTTATTGTGGGAAATGATAGTTGAACTGACATACTTAATCATTGTTTGAATAGGATCGAAAGGAGGAAGCGGTTATACTGAAAGACATGTTGGTAGGCTCAGCAGTCAAACAAATAGACTGCAACTCAGTGACAAAGATAATGATTGATGAAAAGTATATACGCATCTTGTCCAGGTCTGCACATAACCATAGTCCCGTCACAAAGGGGTTGCGAGTCTCTATTATATATATATATATATATATATATATATATATATATATTCAAAAAAAAGCAAAAGCTCAAAAGGACACGCAATGACTTGCATTAGGTCAATAAAAGACATGTTTTGACGTGCAAATCCAAACAAAAGACACCAATGATGTGCATCCTAATACTGAATTTGTCAATCTTCAGCAAAAGACACGCAATGTCAATGTCGTGCATTAGGAATCAAATCAAAAAGATACACAATGTTAGTGTGTACATATATATATAATATATATTTTTCTTTTTGGGTTCTTATGACTATGAAGGGGTTTTCTTGACAAAAACATAGCTTGTAAGTCCGACGTGCAAGTAAGTCCAACCTTATTACATAATCAGGGCATGTAAATCCGTCGTGCTATGTTCCTGAATCAAAATTTTAAAGATACCCTGAACTTTCCACAGACCCGTGCTAGTTATGCTCATTTAGCTATCTTAGGATTCTCGATGATCAACTTCTCTGATTATGCGTTTTCATAGACCTGAAGCTCTCATCATCAAACTCAAAAGACCATGAGGATGTGCAGGTTATACCTGACAAGTGTGGGGGACACTGACTTCATCTTAATTCTACCAAAACATGATAAACGTTCACTAGTTGCATGTTGAAAGAATGGTGCATGGGCTTAAGAGGACAAACATACCAACAGTCATTCGTAGACCGTGGACATCCATATGCAATAAGAAAAGGTTGTGTGACAAGTTATGTCGGTATGATTCCACATGATCAGGTTTGCATGTTCGATATCTTATTTTGAAAAGTTTCATCTTGTTTAGCCTCGTATTTTGTCTCTTTGTTTTCACAAAAGGCTTATTTGGTGCGTATATATCCTTGTATAAAGTTTCATGGGTCGTTAATTAAAAAAATCAAGCTCGAAAATCAATTTGTTTTGGTCATAAGTTCAATTTGTTTTTATTTTTTTTATTTTTGCCCTAGCGACTCTCTGGGCCGAATGTCAAGAGCCAGCCCCTTAAATGTTTGGAGTATAAATATGTTTGAAAAGGGGGAATCATTTCATTTGAAACCCTAGTTTTTACCATTCTTTTCCAGCGATTCTGAAACCTGTAAAAAAAAAACATCTATGTCCTTTTACTCAAGCTTGTGTGTAGTGTTTATTCGATTGAAGGTAAATCTTTTACTCATATTGCATTTTTCAATGAAATATCATCTGAAACGGGTTCTGGAATGACCATTTTTCATCTACATTGGAAGATCTGAGAGTGCTCATACCTGCAATTCCATTAGCCAACTGTCACCAAGAATGAGTTGACAAGTGTCGGCTGAGCTCATCATTTCTCCTCCATAAAGTCCATATTCGACTCTATATTTACCCTCTTCGGCCGAATATTAGTCATTTGAACGAAAGTTCACATCGTGCCCGACTCTTAAAGAGTCACCTATGGGGCCGACTTTCTGGACTATTCCCTTGCAAAACTGTCGACTGTCTTCATTAGTGGCCGACTGTCACCTCTATTTCCAGGCGACTCTTTCATTGAACAGGGAAAACTTTTCCCTAAGACCGTCGACTCTCTCATTGTCTTGGGTCGATTGTCTCTTTGGGCCGACTGTCTCATCTGTTCTTAGCCGACTATCATCGGGTCGACTACAGAAGTTTCAAGCATTTTTTGGAATATTTTAATTGATACCATTATGTTTCACTTAAATAAAAAATTACTAATGGACACACTTTCTTTGTGCACAGGTTATGGAAACAGAAAGACTCGCTAGTGAAAATCATCACAATATGGCTATCAGCTTTCCTTATCCAATTATAGAAGAATTCAATACAGTTATCAACTAGTTGCTCCAGAGCAGGATCTCTTATGCCATTTCTTGGAATGAAACTGTCTACAAAGATCTTATCAAATAATTTGGATGAATGCTGAAGTCTCATCACACTCTATCACTAACACTAATCAAGCCGACTGTTATTGGCCAAAAGGTGTTTGTCACTGAAGACGCAGTTAGGAATGCTTTAAGGCTGAAAGATAACTCTTCTGAAACATACACCATTAGCAAGGAGGAAGTTAAAAGATGGTTTGTTGAGGAACTTGGCTATGAAGGGCCTTTTAGGAAAAGCGAAATAATGAAGCGTGGTGTATTCAGAGATTGGAAAGCAATCATGTACGTCTTTATCCACTCAATGTCACACATAAAAGGGGGATACGATGCCCTAGGAATGAAGTGGGGAGGAATCATGTTGAAAGTTTGCAATAGTGAAACCTGCAATGTCTCTCGTCACATCTTTGACTACATGTGCAGCAATGCTAGAGAGAACAAATGGTTGTTGTACCCTCGTTTTCTTCAAATGATTCTCAATATTTCTCTAAAGAACATGTATCCAAAGGGAATACCACTGACTTTTGCCAAAATTTATTCCCGGTTCTACACAGATCTACTAAGAAACCATCAAAATTTATCTGGAAAGGTGACTCTGCTCTTTGAGAAAATGCGCAAGAAGGAAGTCATTCCTGAAGTTCAAAGTTCATCAGATGAAAGCTACAATACAATGAAGAAAAGAATCGAGGGAGAAGTTGCCCCCACTAAAGGTAAATCAAAAGAAAAGGCACCAGAAAAGGAAAGAAAGAAGAAGCTGAAAAGAGAAAAGCCAAAGGAAAGGAAATTGAGATTGATGATGGAAAGAAGAAGAAAAGGGCTTTGGTAACAGGCCGTGGTGAAGGACTAATGAGGCCAGCCAGATTGGCCTTTCAGAAGGAACAAGAAAGAACTCGTCAGGGTGACTCTATCAACCCTCTCCTCTCAGATGAAATTATTGAAGCATGTTTTTTTGCCAGTTTTACTTTAAATGGATTAAGGCATCCTCCGCCTAAGAAAATAGAGGGAACTTCTGGTACCCACCACTCTCCCACAAAGAAACAATCTACCTTTCTAACCGGTGACACAAAACAAGAAATAACTCTAGCTAGAAAAGGCTCTGTGAAATCAAGGAAAGATGCTCCTCCTCCTCAAAAGAAGCCAAAAGACCAAGAAGGTCTTAAGATTGAAATTCAAGCTTTAAGAAAATCACATGAGAAAAAAAGAAATGAGATACTGAGTTTGAAGCTTCATTTGAAGAACTAGAAGAGGTGGAATGAGGTCCATAGAAAGAATATGAACGATGTTACCAATGCACTGTAGTAATGAGAAAAGGTGTTGATGCTATTTTGAAGGAGCTTAACAGTATAAGTGTAGGAAGCGACGACGAACCGATAACTTTCAACGATGTATTCAACCCTGCCAACATTCAAGAGGTGGATGTTTTTGGTGAAGATGAAGATAAAGATGAAGTTGAAAGTGAATCCGAGGAATTTTGAGGAGGAGAGGCCCAAGGAAGATTGAAGAATCAGAAGTTCAACGGTTTTGGGGGAAATTATTAGAACCTCAAAAACAGTTGTATTCCTGATAACTATAGGGGCTAGATTGTAACTTTGTATTTCTAGGTTTTTGGTCAAGAGTCGCTAGGTCGGTTTCCGGCCGACTCTTGAGATTCGGCAACCTTCATGGCGACTCTTGCTATGTGTCTATAAATAGCAGACCAAAAAACCTAGTAATCAGCTCTTTGATCATATGTCGTTATTATAGTCTTTTATGAGCCGGTAGGAGATTTGGTTGTAATAGTTTGATGTATCCAGGAGCTTATTATCAATCATATCAGTGGATCTTTGTGTATTGATCTTTTTTGTGTTCGTATTGTTCTTACTCTTCTTCTTGAGTTTCTTAGTTTCATTAACAATCAGCTTCACAATAGTTGTTTTGTTGATTGTTTCCTGACAAGAATCATTCTAGAACAGGGACCTATCATCAGGACCTACAACCGCCTAATCGATCTCTGGACCTTGTTCGAGCTTATCACAAATTTCTACAAAAGTAAATAATAGATTATAAATAAAGTAACAGAGATGAAAGGCATAAAGCTAAATGGTTAGTATCAAATAATACATTTTCCAATGTCATCAAAATCTGTCAAATCTTCTTTTATTTTCTTCCTAGACCTATGAATCCAATCCTGTGAGCATATTAGTGCTTCGACTACTGGAGGGGACAACGAACTTTTGTAGGTTTCCACAACTCGTCCTCCTGTACTAAACGCCGACTCGGAAGCAACACTAGAGACCGGGATAGCCAATATAACTTAAACAATAATAAACCCTATTGGATTAGAACTTAATAGGGCTAAAGAATATTATAAAGAATATAATTAAGTTAGTAAACATACCTTTAGCCATTTTAGGTAGTATTAGGTATTTTGAAGAAGACGCTTTCCACCATTGTAGAATACAAAATCCTGGGTATGATCCTCATCTTTATCATCAAGGTACCTCTGAAGTTTCAATTATAGAGCTTGAACCACCAATCGATTTAAACTCAGTAAAAAAATCATCATCTCCTTGTGATGATTGTGCAACGTTCCTTTCACTTTTTGAAACATTATTTGAACTCTCACCTTCATTATCCAACTCATAAAGACGAAACAACAACCCCAATTCATAAGTTATACGTTTAACCGCCACTTTAACCTTTTTTTATGTCTTCTTTTGTCTCAACGTTTGTTTTCTCAGCACTGTATATTCTATCAAATTTTATATTCAATAACACTTTCCTTCAACCGAGGGCTAATATAGCGACAAAGTATAGAAGGCCATTAAATTTATTATCACGTCTCCAATATTTATCAAACTTGTATTGCATCGCATTACCCATCCGACGAATTTCTGGGTCAAATGACTCCTTCATATTTCTTAAGTGCTTGTCAATATCCATAATATCATTAATTAAATGATTAACAACCACCTGTGTCATATCAAAACAAATAAATACATCAATATAATAATATTATCAATGTACATAATTTTGTTCCAGAATAGATTAACAATTAGTAATTGTAAATTACATGTGACGAAGCAGAAGCTTTGGTGGTTTTATGCTGGAATAGCTCTAAAAGACTTGACAGATTTCTCGCATAATACCAATATGTAATTTTAGGAACATCTTCAGCTGAATCATTTTTAAAATTTTGGTATGCCAAATCGTATGCTTCAAAAGCCTTCTCAAACTTTTCCGCACTATCCAGCATCTCATATGTTGAGTTCCACCTAGTATGGTAGTCCAAATACAACAATGCCGTAGTTTCAATCTTTTCTGCCTTTGCACACTTTTTAAATGTATCTAATATCTTAGGAGAAAGTCTGACATATTTGATCGCGTTTCTTATGTGATCAATTGACACTGATCTATCACTTAATCCGTCTTTGACAATCAAGTACATGATGTGGCACATACAACGGATCTGCAAATATCTCTGATAAAAGAAAAGGTCGTTCATCTTTTTTTTAAATGAGATGGCAGTATCATTTGATGTAGTATTATCCTTTGTAATAGATAATACACGCTTAATTTCCCATTCTTTTAAACATTGTAGTAGGTTCCTACCAATATCATCTCCCTTATGATTGTTGATTGATTTGAAGTTAATTATACGCTTGTGGTAAACCAAGTTCTCATCAATAAAGTGTGCCGTGACACACATATAATTAATCTATTGTATTGATATCCACGTGTCAATCGTTAGACACACATGTGTATTACTCTTTACAAAAAACTCCTTTAACTGCCCTTTTTCTTCCAAGAATATGTTCCCAATTTCTCTTGAAACCGTAAACCTACTCGGTATCTTTAGATTCGGACATACGGTTTCCATGAGTCTATTAAATCCCTGATGCTCTACTGTTTCAAATGGGAGATCATCTATTATGATCATCTCAACAACGCCTTTTCTACCCATTTCCTGACTGAATTTCTAGGTTTTAGCTTCACCACTTGTAGCCCCACCATCATCATTTTTCTTCACAAACAAGTTGCTTTGACCTTTCCACTTAGAATGGTGTTTCTCACAAGTTTGAAGGTGTCGTTTCAATCCCGTTGTTCCATTTTTATACGAGTCTGCAACCAAACTTTTCGAGCAGTACTTACATCTTGCTCTTTTCAACCCGTTCTCGTCAATAAACTTCTCAAAATCAGCCCAATATTTAGAACCTCCTGTTTTACTTTTCTTTGTATTGGTATTCTTCTGAGCACGTTTCTTTGCTTTTCATTTATCTCCTCCATTAGATTCATCACTAGATAATTGCTTAACATTTTGCGGGTCCATCTGTGTTCAGTTAAAGAAAACCAAATCATATTAGACATGTGATGTGTCGTTTTTAGTATATGAAAATATATAAATATATTTTTATGATGGTTTTACGAGATCAGGTTTTAAATTTATAAAACGACAATTACTTTAACTTAAAAACACACACAATAGACAAGTGTACCTATCGCAGCATAATATAGTTTGGGTAAGAACCAAGTATCGAACCAATGGACACGGTCGAGTTCCAATACTCAACTTTGGTTATCGTTTAGCTGGATCAATTAGTGAGTGGGTTTTGTGTGCTTGAGAAGCAGAATAGTAAATGACAGAAAAGTAAATAACGGTAAAGTAAATAACAGAAAAGTAAAAACGTGTGTGAAGTGTGTAACAGAAATGTAATGAACGAAATAGTAAATAGTAGGAAAGTAAATATCTTGGAAATGATCAGGTCAAGAAGAGTATTGTCTTGGGCTTCGAATCAGCTTGGTACGTGATAATGTTAAGTTGACTAATCCAGTGATATGACTACTACAAACTTGTGACCCAAGTCACCGCTAGAGCCTCGTCCCCACGACATTTGATTCACGAATTAAAATCTTTAAATTAAAATGGTAGTGCCTCCTGTTAAGGACAACAGTTACCCTCAACCTTTCGAATGGTCATCTCCGGGTTGGTTTAAGACATAGGACGTAAATGCTTTGTATTAAGGTTAAATAGGTGATTATATTTTGCTCACCGGGAGGTGGTGTAACAATTGGACCAAGTATAAAGACATACCGTTCCCAACATAAGTTCACCAATTATTGGTCGCATAAGAAGTTCGTATAAAGACGTACGACCTTAATAATGTTGACCAAGACTTGGCTTATCAATCTCTGCTTGTATAAAGACATACAAGTTTCAAAAGAAGTTTGTTTAAAAAGGTTTTATGATCTTACGCTTTAAAATCAAGAACACTCACAAATATAAAGACGGATTTAGAAAATAATAAAAGCCCACCAAATGGTGGTTTTAAGGACGAATAATTAAAGACATAAACATACCACTAGATTAATACGTCAAACATTAACATGCACCAAAAATCATCTTAATCCTAGCAATACAAGAAGCTTTGCCACGAATGGCCATGCTAACTAGCGAAATGCTAAGTTTCGTAGGCTCCCCTATTGTGGAACAAGGAGGAAGAGCCCCTCTACTCACTACTACTACTCTAATACTACTAGAAATGAACTTTCACTCTATCTTGAGGTATGGAATGGTGTATTGAGGTGTGTGGAATGAAGAACCCAAGCCATCTATTTATACGCCTCAAAATGAGCAATGCACGGCCATGCATTGGATTGCACGGGCGTGCAAACAAATCGGGAATCAAACAGGGTACAAAAGAGACTGTACTAGACCGTTGGAAAGCAAGATAGGGTTTGCACGATCATGCATGGCATTGCGCGGTCGTGCATTGCCCTACTGCTCTTCAGTTTCGACTTTTAGCTGCTAGTTTGACTTGTGTTGACCAATTTTGACTTCTTGGGGGTCAATGCTCGGGTTTGGTACTCCGAAAGCTTGATTTCTTCATGTTTTAAGCTGGTTTTTGCTCTGTTTATCTTGGGACACCGAGTAACCTGCAATTGTGAAATATTAACGTATTAAGTATCATTTGCAAGGCTTTTGTTTGATTAATACCATAAGATGGGGATTATTATGCATGCAAAACATGTATAATTTATGACATATCATAATACTCCACACTTAGACTTTGCTTGTCCTCAAACAAAATCATGCATGATCAGACCCATAACTAAAAACTTTACAAGGGAAATGGAGCTCCAAGTAGTTGGAAAATCCGGGATAACTCTTGAGTTACTTATTCTATTTTTGTGTTTTTCTATGATGAAATCCATGACAAGCCTACTAGAACTTCAATTATGCATAAGCTTTCACTCCTCACAATGTTCACTCAACTCTAGGGTTATATATGTATGGATAATGTAGGTTAAGTGGAACACTCAAGTTCGAATCGAATTATGCAATGGTCATAAGCTTGTATGCAGATCAAGTCTCCACCAACTAACTAAGTAGTATGCATTAATCAAGAGGGCTTTAAAAGGGTTGTAATGTGGCTAAAAGAAAAATAAAGGGTGAAAATAAAAATGTTTTTGGATTTTTAGGGATTTAAAAGGGGTTTTGATGGGCTGCAGCTATCGTGGAACACACAGCTACATCTTCCTGGCTTAAAATGGAAAATACTAACAGGTCCCTCTACAGTACTCAGATCATGAGGGTATAACTAATCTGAGGGCTCGTTTATGGTCAGATTGCCAAGACCAAGATCTCTTATCATTCTTAACTCTTTCCTCACTGCGTAGTACACATTACTGCCTTTTCGTACGGATCTTTCGAATGTAGCCTAATAGGTCCTACTTTGATCAGATGTGTATACTCATGTTGGGAATGAGTTTGATTCTTTCTACACTTTCCATCGTGGCTCCAGTTGCCACACTTCACACATTTGTCGTATCTTTTGGCTCTACTTTTGGCGGCACTTTTTGACAAGCCGCAGAATGGTGGCAGTTGTTCTTGCTTACGCCACCATTTTCTTCCATCACTAGTTTCTTTGAAAACTTTCTCTCAGAGTTCGGGCGATAATTCAGGCTTTGCGAAATGAAGGCAGAAAAGCAAACTAAAAGAATGCATATCCAGTTCTTTAAGGTCTAGCCGGTAAAAGACCCACTTCTCTCTTTCTTTTTCTTTTCTTCTTTTTCTATTTTTTTTCCTTTCTTTTTGTATTAAGACAAATTCTTCAATAATTCTTTTTCCTCAATTTCCTTGAAATAATATTTCCATAAATTCCTTGCAGATAGTTCGGTTATTTCTTACTAATACATCTACCTTCTTGTATATTCCAATTCTTTTGAGTAAAACAGATTCTTTCCAAAATTGCCTCAATGGTAATGAACTTGAAATAACGACATAAGATAATTTTCCCATTTTGAAGACATTCAGCCAATAACCGGTGTTTACGAAAAGCTGGTTGGTTGATAATTGTGGGTAGTAGAAAGGAAAAGGCTAAGGGTCAGAGGGCTATCTAGGCGGATTATATTTTTGGGATATTTGGGTTTAAGCATAATATATATAAGGGTAATAACGTCCTAAGTGCCTCAATCACTTTCATACTTCTCCTAGTTCATGGTCTTGATATGTATAAGTCACACAAGTTCTAATTATGCATAAAATTCAATCGAAACACACTCAATATACCAAACGAAAGAGCATGCGAAAAATAATGATAATAATGCTCGTAAAAAGGCTCAGATTATTCTCACATGGAAACGGATGGAATAGGGTATAGTGATTTGTTATGCATAATATCCATTTGTTTCTATTTGCCATGTATTCATTTTATTTAATTAGATTTTAGGGTTTAAATTTTTTGAAAATTTTCTGGGTTTTACAAAAGGTAGGGTTTTGTAATGTTTTAGTCAAATGGGTAGAAAATCATGAGTTAAAATTTTACTGCTTTGAGGTTACAAGTAGTCCTGAATCTCTAATTCCCCACCCCACACTTAAAACTGTTCATTACCCTCAATGTACAAATGCATGTAATGGAATGCTATGTAGGAATTTAAATGCATGAAGTTTTAAGGGAAAAGAAACTGGTACCCCCCGGTCAATTTGGTGTATAACCTAAGGCCAAAACTTATTGCTGCTGTCAAGTTATGCCTATCAGCTATTTGTCAACATTCTGCTTTAAAGACTTCATCTAGTTTCTCAGAAATTTGATGTGGTTTCCGACTCCTCCGGTTGTAGAGATGGAGTGTAACTCCTCAAAGAAGTAGAGAAACTACCTGGTGATGTTATGCTACACATAAAGAAAAACATAAAAACAGAAACGGAAATAACAGATAGTAGTTAAGCTACTAAGGTCCTAGTATCGAGAAGGCATACCTGGTGGCTGAAGTATGAGAAACTTAAATTTGGAAAACCAAACCTGGGGTCCACGTGTTCTGCCGTATGCACCAACTTCTCAATTTATTCATGATCATCGGGTTGCCTCCCGGAAGCACCACGTTTATTTAAGGGTCGTTGGCCGGACCCGTACGTGCTTCGTGAATTTTCAATTTAGTGCTGGTGGTGGAATAATTTATCAAACGGGTGGCTTGTAATATGGAGAGGTTCATCCAACCCATTTGATAACCATGCGTGCAATGATAATAAGCTGATCTAGGAATTAGTGGAGTCCATCCTCGATCAACTGGACAGAGAAACACAGGATCAAAAGTGGTCAAACTTGAAATGGTCATAACTTGAGCTACGTTGGAGTTAGAGGCCCCCGACCAGGGGACGAAAAGGTTTCGACTAGCCGGATCATGTGGCAAACGCCATAGGCAGTTTGTCCCAGTGGTCCGAGCCAAATTCCCCCATTAAGTGGCCCAATTTCATAAATTAAAATTTTCCCCAATTTCTGTTTTTAATACCTTCAACGTTTTTATGCTAAAACGGGTGAATCATTGATTTATGTATTTCCAAAGTGTTTTTATAGTTTTAATTTTAGTTTGGATGGATTGATTTGAAATTTTGAAAAATTTTGTAAACCTTCCAAATTTAGAATGCTCTATAGAAGAGCACCTAAAGAAAATAGTGTAATTAAATCACGTCACCACCATTTGAAATTTTCTGGACCAAACTTCAAGAAACCCATGTAGTGAGGGAGACGGTCACCCCGGTAAAATAATATTGTCACGTAATTTTTGTTGGATGAACGTTGCTTCCTCCATGAGAAGTGGTCCTCAGGGTGATGTGCCTTATCCTGTGGCATATGTGATTCATGGAATGATTCACTGATATGCTTGGTCATAGGCAAACTATCACTGTTGCAAGGAAGAGGTGCCACCATTGTCATTTGTTTGTTGGTGATTACATCCTCTTGCATAGTCTCCTCGTGGATGTTGGTCTCACAATCTGGTTCTTCATATGATGTTGTCTCTGAAGTGATAGAAACTCCAGACTGTTCCATACATCCTTCCTGTGATTCCATATTTAGGATTCCCACCAGTTCTTCTTTAGATCTTCGCTCTTCTGGCTCCTTTGATTGTTTAGCATCCAGCTTCTTAGAAAAGTCAAGAAGTGATTGTAAAGTCGTAGTAACCCTCTCTTCTGAATCATCCGGTCTCACTTCCGACTGATCCATTGTTGTGAAGTTGGAAGGTTCTTGCTCCTTAGGGTCACTTGACCCTACTAAAGATGTTGGAGCTATAACTTCCGGTTCTTGGACTTTGAAGAGATCATTTTGTTGTTCAGTTAGAAAGCTCCTTAGGATTTGAACCTTAATTTCTTCCAAATGACGGAACACGTGTTGTTCAGTTGGAGAGATCTTTAGGAGTTGAACCTTAATTTCTTCCAAATGATGAAACAGATTTCCCGGGGTCCATGAGTCAGAATCTAGAGCTGAGTGTTGAATTTCTTGGCGCGATGTGGTTTCCTCATATTATTGCCAGTAGGGTTGGTGAAAATCTGTGGAATACCCTTGATAGTGATAACAATCTTGAGTGTACTGGGGTTCCCCATATATCTCACACCAAACCTCCGAATAGTGGTAGTCATAGTTGTCTTGGTATCCTCCATAACAACTCTCGTAGTTATCATCCATGAAAGTTAATGTAAAGAACAATAAAAACAAACCATAAAACAAATGTTAAGGTTAAAAAGGCTAATCCGTTAACTCTAATCTTTCTTGAAATCACCGTGTCCCCGGCAACGGTGCCAAAAAGTTGATGTGTCGTTTTTAGTATATGAAAATATATAAATATACTTTTATGATGGTTTTACGAGATCAGGTTTTAAATTTATAAAATGATAATTACTTTAACTTAAAAACACACACAATAGCCAAGTGTACCTATCGCAGCGTAATATAATTTGGGTAAGAACCAAGTATCGAACCAATGGATACGGTCGAGTTTCAATACTCAACTTTTGTTATCGTTTAGCTGGATCAATTAGTGAGTGGGTTTTGTGTGCTTGTGAAGCAGAATAGTAAATGACAGAAAAGTAAATAACGGTAAAGTAAATAACATAAAAGTAAAAACATGCGTGAAGTGTGTAACAGAAATGTAACGAACATAATAGTAAATAGCAGGAAAGTAAATATCTTGCAAATGATCAGGTCACGAAGATTATTGCCTTGGGCTTCGAATCAGCTTGGTACGTGATAATGTTAAGTTGACTAATCCAGTGATATGACTACTACAAACTTATGACCCGGGTCACCGCTAGAGTCTCGTCCTCATGACATTTGATTCACGAATTAAAATCTTTAAATTAAAATGGCAGTGCCTCCCGTTAAGAACAATAGTTACCCTCTCCGGGTTGGTTTAAGACATCGAACGCAAATGCTTTGTATTAAGGTTAAATAGGTGATTATATTTTACTTACCGGGAGGCGGTGTAACAATGGGACCAAGTATAAAGACGTACCGTTCCCAACATGAGTTCACCAATTCTTTGTCGCATTAGAAGTTCGTATAAAGACGTACGACCTTAATAATGTTGACCAAGCCTTGACTTATAAATCTCTGCTTGTATAAATACATATAAGTTTCAAAAGAAGTTTGATTAAAAAGGTTTTACGATCTTACACTTTAAAATCAAGAACACTCATAAATATAAAGACGGATTTAGACAATAATAAAAGCCCACCAAATGGTGGTTTTAAGGACGGATAATTAAAGACATAAACATACCACTAGATTAATACGTCAAACATTAACATGCACCAAACATCATCTTCATCCTAGCAATACAAGAAGCTTAGCCACGAATGACCATGCTAACTAGTGTAATGCTGAGTTTCGTAGGCTCCCCTATTGTGGAACAAGGAGGAAGAGCCCCTCTACTCACTACTACTACTCTAATACTTCTAGAAATGAACTATTCTCTCTATCTTGAGGTATGGAATGGTGTATTGATGTGTGTGGAATGAAGAACCCAAGCCATCTATTTATAGGCCTCAAAATGAGCAATGCACGGCCGTGCATTGGATTGCACGGGTGTGCAAACACCTCGGGCATCAAACAGGGTACAAAGGACACTGTACTAGACCCTTGGAGAGCAAGATAGGGTTTTCACGGTCGTGCATGGCATTGCACGGCCGTGCGTTGCCTTACTGCTCTCTCTAGTGTCGTCTTTTAGCTGCTGGTTTGACTTGTGTTGACCAATTTTGACTTCTTGGGGGGTCAATGATCGGGTTTGGGCCTCCGAAAGCTTGATTTCTTCATGTTTTAAGCGGGTTTTTGCTCTGTTTATCTTGGGACACCGAATAACCTGCAATTGTGAAATATTAACGTATTAAGTATCATTTGCAAGGCTTTTGTTTGATTAATACAATAATATGGGGATTATTATGCATGCAAAACATGTATAATTTAGGACATATCAACATGTATACTAGTAAAGATATGCAAAATGGAATATGCAGATGATGTATACTAGTAAAGATATGCTGCAAAATGGAATTGCAGATTAGACATGTATACTAGTAAAGATGTACAATCTGCTTGACTGAGTTGCTGTCGACCTCATACTTCATAACAGATTGATAATATCATGTTTTCATTGTTAATTTTGAAGCAAACAGATTGATAAGTTAGGTAACATTTAAAGAAAACAAATTGATAAGTTAGTAATTTTGGATTTCCCATTCTTGCTATTTTGACTTTAGAGTCTTATTTATTTTAATTGTTATTAAAGACTGCAAGTTAGTTTAACTGCTGTTAAGGTCTTCTGCTTTTATTCTTGTGTACAACCTCATACATCACATATGATACTTTTATTAAAGTATGCATCAATCATTGAATATCTATAGCTTGATCTTCATTTTATCTGTTGGTAATAGTTGGTTACTCAAACAAATTATGTAGCTTTTGCTGTTAAACGTACTCTTTTAACAAACTACTAGGATAAACTTAGACATGCAATAAACTGTAGAGCAAAATCTTACAAAGTCGTTCACAATTTATAAACCAACTTTTAACTAATAAATGCAAGCTGGTATTTTCTATAAATGAGATCTATATACAGAAATATTCTTAATCACCAAAAAAGTAAAACAAGTCTAATTGTTTGTTGTAATAAACATGTTCACCAGATTCATTAATTAATGGTATACACTTTGGTTATAATTGAATAATTTGTTCACCTTACTTGGAGCATTTATTATGCATTTTGGTATGCTCGATAACTTAGTATTTATAAAAATATTGTTGTATTGGTTTGAACTACAATAACATGAGGTGATTTTGGCATAGCAGGAGTGAAATGGTGATGCTTGGATTACTAATCCAGACCATGTCATTGTTCTGGCAGGGGAAGCCACTAATGGGAGGTAATTGGCTTTTCTTTACCGATTAATCATTGAATTTTTGTCTTTCTATTATTCTTTTGCTGGATCTCAAATCCCAACATTTGTTACTTTTTGGGTAGTTAGTACTGGATCATATCAGAGTGAAATATAAAGAGCGTTTTACTTCTTAAGATTCTATATCCCAGGACTTCCCAGAAGTCAACATGTTATATGAAATCCAAGACCAGTAAGTGCACCCCTTACTTACCATTTAATGAATTATAATATCACTGTCAACAAAGTATATATCAACACGCAGGTGTTTGAGAAAACAAATTTGTTCTTGAATTCAAGAACTAATTTGAGTAAACCAGAAAGCGAACTGAAAAGACATCTTAAAAGTTTTTCCATTGTTTAAATTGCAGAAAACAGACGATGAATAGAAGATAATCATAAGGGAATTTCTTTACATACTAGCAAGAATTGGGTGATGATTTCAATCGAATGACTGCTGGTCGAAGTTTCTGCCCGGGTAGGTTTTAGCTGCTTCCTTCCCCAATTGAAGGTTGGTGATTAAACCTACGTAATTTGTTATATTGGAAGGGCAATTTGAAAGAAATTTTAGATGATCTTTGAATGCCTTTTGATAGGAATTTTTGTTAAAGTTTAAATTTCGGCCAATATGGTCAAAGATAGTAGACTGTGTATACGACTTGCAAATATGGGCCAGCCCAGTTTTACAGTTTTTTTAATTAGTAGTGTATTTCGGGATTAACAATGCAAATCGGTTTCCCTTGGTCTATGTCACATCCCGTCAAGGCGGAAGCGCGAGGCGTAACGTTCACTGGTTTTTGAAGCATATGATTACCGCAAACACATACATGATATTGGATACATAACCAAAGTTTAAATGTTTACATCCCAAAACATAACTTAGTTTTTACAAAGTTTAAGATTTCTCAAATATGACTCAAAACCATGAGTTATACAAGTGAAATCCTTCCAAAAGCTGTATCCTCATGTATGTAAGTAACCTACATTGCTAGCCTGGAAACCACGTTCATTTTCCTGAAAACATACTTAAAAACGTCAACACGAGGTTGGTGAGTTCACAAATTACTATAAAGAGTTATCATAAACCCAATGTTTAAACCTGATCAAAACCCTTTATTTAAACCTGATCACTTTAGCCTGATCAAAACTCTTTTGTTTAAAACCTGATCGCTTTAATCTGATCAGAACTCTTTTGCTTAAAACTTGATCACTTTAACCTGATCAGAACCCTTTTGCATAAAACTTGATCACTTTAACCTGATCAGAACCCTTTTGCATGTATTACCAATGAATTTGAATACTAATCCGATCTATTGACCCCATTTGTAAGGAATACAAAATAGTATGTAATGTACGAGACCGTAAACAAACCCCGACCTTTTGTGCCTCCCCCTCGCCTTTTTGCGAGTAAGACAATATGCGGTCATTCGGCCCTTTGACCCCTGGTTAGCGCGACTAACCATGACCGGAGGCGTCACCCCCAATAGTACTATCCATATAATCCCGGGCTAAAATAGCTAATGGTTACTAACTTATTCAGAGGACTTTAAGCGCTTTACTTTTCCCTCAATACACACATACGGTCAGATCATTAGTTCAATTCATTTACACACAAAAGTCTTTTACAAGTATGTTTCCACCCCAAATCATTTGAAAAACTTAGAAAAAAAGGGGATTAGTGAAACTCACCTCGTCAGTATGACTGCTAGCAAACACTTGAATAACCGTAAACCCCGCTTATCCGTACCCTAATCACACAAGGATACCTTACATGTTAAGACTAACCGTCTTAAACACAAGTTGTTCACCCGCCTTAACGAATCCCGTTAAGTGCGTTTTTGTTTAATAAAACCGTGTTTTAACGTGACGACCCGTTGGTGATTATTATTCTTAGTCTAGACGCTTTACTTATTTCCCGAGAAAATAATATATTTTCATATTGGTGATTAGTTACGTTTGTCAAAAATAAATATTATTTTTTTTTGCATCACAATATAATATATTTATATTATATCTCACGTATCATCATATAATCATTTTGTATTAATAATTATATAAACCACAAATGTCGTTCAAAAGTGTTCCAAGCACACAAATCGTCCTACGTGTACATAATCCTTGTTAACACGTACTCATACAATTTACTTGTTCTGACAACATGTGTTTATATTCAACATGCATTCATTTGTACGTACGAGTATAATCATGTTTTAACAATCCAACACATATTTAAACAAGTTTCACGATAACATACTATTATTTATTCTCAAACCGAACGTCTTTATATTTCTTTACTCGTGTCTACGTTCTATGTTATCAACGTGTTCTATATATTATTTCATTTGTTTAGCCGTTTCATATCTCCTTTCGATTTAACAAGTTTCTCGTTATTTATATATATATACCATGACTTCTACATATACCCATATATATGAAACTTTTAACCATGTTCATACTTGACAATATTTTCAGATTCACCAAACTTAAACACATGTATGTTCCATACGATTACACATATATACATACACATATATTTCACTTTTTCACCAAATATAAGTTAGACTTTTACTAATCTAACTTATTAACAAAATTATCCAACATCAAGAATACACCTATTAAATTGACATTCTTGTTCATGTATCCACAAGTTTGGTTATTTCCAATCATTTACCAAAACAATCACAAACATATATATATTTATTTCGATCCATCTATATATATGCATGTATGTTCTAGTCTCTGCTTATACATATAAAAATCATACACTTCTAAGTTTTAATCAAATCAAACATATATAAACACATGCATGTATAATTTCGACCAACATACATATATATATATATATATCCATTTTTTTTTTAGTTTTTATCTACCTTTAACACAAGATTATGTATCAATAATCAACCCAACAAATATTTCATTTTATCTTTAATAATTTTGACCCATTTATATATATTTGTACAAAATCCTAGCTTTTATATTTTATAAAGTTAGATTTTTAAGAAAACTCTTTTAATCTTTAAATCTCTTTATTTATTATGATGAACAACATGTTTAGATTAAGAAAAAGAGATGGAATTAGAGTCGGGTGTCGTTTTTCCTTACCACTAGTCAAGCTAGGTGGGGATTCGTTAGTAGAAAGATGTTGATGACTTGATGCACTAGCAAACCAGCTCTTAAACCGTCAAGAATTTCTTGGATCTCCAAAGCTCTAACTAAGGCTCTCTAAAACTTGCTCTCAAATATGAAAGGTGGAATGGTGCTAGTGTGTGTGTGTGAGTATATCGTATATATATATAGAGATGGAAGAGTTTGAGTGTTGGATGCTTCAACACTCTATCATTATTATCATTCATGATTATAAATAGATAGATTTGACCATTGGTTGGTCTAACACTCAATGAAAGATGGTTCTATGACACAAGACCATGATGGGTTAGTAGGTGATTTGGTGAATGGGTGGCCCCCATTGAGGCTCTCGGCCAAGAGGGGTTAGGGGGGGGGGGGGGTTGGGTCTTGTTCCCACATGTGGTATTAATCTAGTTATTAGTTAAGTGATTTTTGGGTAGGGTATACCCGGTAGGCGCTCTCGTGATCTAACGCTCGGTGTTCGGATTTTTAAATGTCAAAAACCCTATATATTTTGTATCTTGATTATTTTTCAATAATCCACTAATTTAACACGTCATAGTTAATGTTTAACTATAATATATATATGCACTCGTAATAATAACTCGTCACCATGAACTGATATCGTTGTGTTCATTTTTAATAATCTTGTCACCAATATATATGTTTTTATATCAAAGCGTATTACTAGACTTTTCCGGAATAAAGATTTGTTAATCACCAACGACGTTCCTTGCGGGTTATAACCGTTTACTTCCTAGTAATTCTAAAAATTACTAAAGTATAATATTTGTTCCTTTGCTAGACTCCATGACAAAACTATGTCAAAATAATAAACCAGGAAATATAATTAATGAACGTGCAATTATGAAATATGGATATTGACCTGGTATGCTGGGTGTCACATTCTCCCCGTGTTAAAGAGAATTTCGTCCCGAAATTCAGTTGTTGTCCTTTTGACTTGGAGTGTTCGTGAACAAGAATGGGTACTTGGCTTTCATTTGATCTTCTCGTTCCCACGTATACTCGGGGCCACGCTTTGAATTCCAACGTACCTTAACCAATTTAACACGGCTACGCCTTGTTTTCTGAACCTTCCAATCTGTAACTTCAATAGGTTCCTTCACGAAGTGCAGCTTGTCATCTATGTGAATTTCATCAGGTGGTATAATTAACGTCTCGTCTGATAAGCACTTCTTGAGATTGGACACATGAAACGTATCATGTACATTGCTTAGTTCCTGTGGCAACTTGAGCTTGTATGCTACAGAGCCAACCCTAGCCAATATTTCAAATGGTCCAACGTACCTAGGGTTAAGCTTGCCACGGTTGCCAAATCTTGCAACTCCCTTCCATGGTGAGACCTTCAACATGACCCGGTCCCCAACTTGGAATTCTAATGGTCTTAGTCTGTTATCCGCGTAACTCTTTTGCCTGTCACGGGCGGCCTTCAGATGATCCTTGATTTTGAAAATCTTGTCAGTAGTTTCCTGAATAACCTCAGGACCAGTTAAATACTTGTCGCCAACCTCCGCCCAACATAGCGGTGAACGACACTTTCGACCATACAAACCCTCAAACGGAGCGGCTTTGATGCTGGTGTGGTAACTGTTATTGTATGAAAACTCAGCTAGCGGCAAATGAGTATCCCAATTTCCACCGAAGTCGATTGCACACGCACGGAGCATATCCTCTAAGGTTTGAATGGTCCTTTCGCTTTGACCATCGTTTTGTGGGTGATATGCCGTGCTCATGTCAAGACGTGTGCCCATGGCTTCTTGTAATGATTTCCAGATTCTAGACACGAATCTGCTGTCTCTATCAGAGATAATAGAAATTGGTACCCCATGCCTAGCCACAATTTCCTTGATATAAAGCTTTGCAAGTTTCTCGGTTTTATCCGTTTCTTTGATGGGTAGGAAATGAGCTGATTTTGTCAAACGATCGACAACTACCCATATCGTGTCATATCCGTTCGACGTCCTGGGCAACTTTGTAATGAAATCCATGGAAATTTGTTCCCATTTCCATTGAGGTATCTCGGGTTGTTGTAACAATCCCGATGGTTTCTGATGTTCTGCCTTTACCTTTGAACATGTCAGGCATTTACCAACATAAATGGCAATTTCTCCTTTCATGTTCGGCCACCAATAGTGTTCTTTCAAATCCTTATACATCTTATCCGAACCTGGGTGAATGGAGTACCTGGACTTGTGGGCTTCGTCCATAACCAACTCCCGTAAGTTACCATAACATGGCACCCAAATTCTATTCATGAAGTATAAAGTATCATTTGACTTTGGTTCCAACTGCTTTATCATCCCTCGTAAAGCTTCATTCTGAATGTTTTCTTCTTTGATTGCCTCTTGTTGTGCCATCCGGATTTGAGTCGTGAGACTCGTATGAATTGTCAATCCTAGGGCACGAACACGAAGAGTTTTAACCCGTTCCTTACGACTCAAGGCATCTGCTACGACGTTTGCCTTACCAGGGTGATACTTGATATCACAGTCGTAATCATTCAGTAGCTCTACCCAACGGCGTTGTCTCATGTTGAGTTCTTTCTGGTTAAAGATGTGCTGGAGACTCTTGTGGTCTGTAAAGATAGTACATTTTGTACCGTATAAGTAATGTCTCCAAATCTTGAGTGCAAACACGACAGCACCCAATTCCAGATCGTGAGTCGTATAATTTTTCTCATGGACTTTCAGCTGTCTGGATGCATATGCTATAAATTTTTCTTTCTGCATCAACACACATCCCAGACCTTGGTGTGATGCGTCACAGTACACAATGAAATTGTCAGTCCCTTCGGGAAGGGATAGGATTGGTGCACTGCAAAGTTTCTGCTTCAGCAATTGAAAAGTTGATTCTTATTTATCAGTCCAATCAAACTTTTTGTCCTTCTGAGTTAACATGGTCATAGGCAAAGATATCTTTGAAAAATTCCCGATAAATCGTCTGTAATAGCCTGCCAAACCCAGAAATTGACGCACCTCAGTCGGAGTTCTTGGTGCTTCCCAGTTTTTGATAGCTTCAATCTTGGATGGATCTACGTGAATACCATTCTTATTGATGACGTGTCCGAGAAAGTGAACCTCTCGGATCCAAAACTCACACTTAGAGAATTTGGCGTAAAGCTTCTCATTCCTGAGTAGTTCCAAGATTAATTTCAAATGATGTTCATTTTCTTCCTTGGTTCGTGAATATATCAATATGTCATCGATAAACACAATCACGAATTTATCCAAGTACGGCTTGCACACGCGGTTCATGAGATCCATGAAAACAGCCGGTGCATTAGTCAAGCCAAATGGCATAACTAGGAACTCGTAGTGACCGTAACGAGTCCTAAAAGCCATTTTTGGTATATCTTCTTCTTGAATTTTCAGTTGATGATACCCTGATCGTAGATCAATTTTAGAATAGAAACTGGAACCTTGAAGTTGATCAAACAAATCGTCTATTCGAGGAAGAGGATACCGGTTTTTGATTGTCAACTTGTTCAATTCCTGGTAATCAATACACATTCTAAAGGTTCCATCCTTTTTCTTTACAAACAGGATCGGAGCTCCCCATGGTGAGAAACTCAGTCTTATGAAACCTTTGTCAAGTAATTCTTGTAGTTGGCTTGACAGTTCCTGCATCTCGGAAGGGGCTAGACGATACGGAGATCGTGCAACTGGTGCGGCTCCTGGTACTAGGTCGATCCGGAACTCGACTTGCCTTGATGGTGGTAATCCAGGTAAGTCCTTGGGAAATACTTCAGGGTAATCCCTAACGATTGGTATGTCCTCGAGTCGACGTTTCTCGAGTTTCTTCTCGACGATGTGAGCCAGGAATGCACAATAACCCTTGCGTAGATACTTATGAGCTTTCATGCAGTTTATCGTCTTCAACATCGTTCTACACTTTTCGCCTCGAATTGAAAGAATTTCTCCGCTTGGTAGTGGGATACGTACAAACTTCTCGAAGCATACGATCTCGGCACGATTCTTTGATAACCAATCCATGCCAATAACAATATCAAAACTCCCTAGTTCGACGGGTAGAAGGTCTATACTGAATGTATGGTTTTCTAAATATAAAGTACAACCCCTAATGACCTCTCCGGTTTCTATTAATTTTCCATTCGCCAATTCAATTGTATAACTTTGATCTAGTTTGTTGGCCTTAATACCGAGTAAGGATTTAAAATCATTCGACACAAAGCTCATATCCGCACCCAAATCAAAAAGTACAGAGGCATAGTGATTATTTATCGGGAACATACCAGTGACGATGTTCGGGTCCTGGCGTGCGTCCCTTGCACCCATCACAAATGCCCTCCCACGTGCCTGAGCGTTCGTCTGATTCTTCCACTTGGGACAATCCTTCTTGAAGTGCTTCAGGTCACCACATATGAAACATCCCGGTTTAAATTTCCCCATTTGGTCGTTAACTCGACAAGATGGTGTGGTGTGACCAAACCTGTCGCACTTTCCACATTTGATACATTCACCGGTGTGCTGATTTCCGCACTTCTTACACCTCGGTAGGCCCCTATCATACTCCTTCCTTTCCGTTGTGTTGGCTGCAAAAGCCTTCACAGTTCCTTGTTTCTTAAACCCTTGTTTTCCATATTTATTACTTGAATTTCCCATCCATTTCCTTTTCTCCCCAGATCTACCTTCCTCGTTCTCCTTCCTTCTAAACACTCCATTACGCACTGCGTCATCCTTCAGTTTGAATGCTAAAGTTATGGCACTCTTGGCATCCATTGGATTAGATGATGTTACCATACTACGAAGTTGAGGCGCAAGGCCCCACAGATACCTTTCCACACGCTTATGTTCTGGTGTGACCATATGAGGTACCAGAATTGCCAATTCATTAAAACGGTCGGTGTACCCCGCTACATCATCTCCGATCATTTGTAAGTTCCACATCTCAGTTTCCATCTTTTGTAATTCGTTTCGAGGACAATATTCCTCGATCATCATGTTTTTCAAGTCTTCCCAAGATAATTGATACGCTGTCTCTCTCCCCAAAGTCTTGACTTGTGAATTCCACCAGGTTAAAGCTTTATCAGTGAGTGTGCATGTAGAATACTTCACCATGCAGTCAGCGGTGCATTCACTAATATCAATCACCGATTCCATCTTTTCTACCCATCTCATTAGCCCAACTGCACCCTCGGTGCCATTGAAACTACGGGGGTTGCAGGATAGGAAGGCCTTGTAGGTGCACTTCCTATTTGGAGCATCTGTAGAATCACAAGTCATAACGTCATTAATTCGGATCATGACTATGTGTTATGGCTTATTTATTTTATTACCTCCGGAACCTCCTGCCGTACCGCTACCTCCTGCTGTACCGCTACCTCCTGCACCTCCTCCGCCGGTACCGCTGCCGTTTCCTCCGCCACTATTTCGATTTGCTTCATACTGCTCCATGGCGGCAGCTACTCGCTGTGCTATGAGTTGTTCCACGTTTGAGGAAATCGTCTCGTTGTTGCCACTAGTAGTGTTACGGGGCGTCCTTCGCTTTGGTGCCATGACGTTCTTTCTAACATAACATTTAAAAAGAAACAACATTATATAATAATAATGATAGATCATGACATAAGGATACAACAACGTCAAACGTAAACAACCATCATCACAACATAAACCATCACATACATAGTTAAAACATACATAGTACATTGTTCCAAAAGACAAGGATACAAAAGGGATGGGTTCACATGACCACATCAGTACTAAAGTTTTAAACTACATAACGTGCTACGGGCACAACCCGCCCGTAATAGGTCTAGAAGAAGAAGTGGGAGTACAACCCAATCATCATGGCAAGTCCTGTCATGACAAAGCTAGCCCTAGCCACAAACTCTGCAGCCAAAGTCCTCTCCTCCAGCGCCTCCACCATGTCTCGGACCGTGATAGTGAACTGCCAGTCCATATCAGCTCTCAACTCTAGGTAGTCAGTGGCACCCTGTATGTCTCGGGTGCTGTCCTCCAGAGTCTGCACACGAGATCCGAGCCCTTGACGTAGTCGTGTGGCTATATCCCCATGTGCCCGGATATCATCTAGGAGGTCATCAAGACGCTCCTCGTGCGTATGAACACGTGCTACCAATGTAGGCACTGTGAGCTCCATGGCTTCCCCAGTGTGAGGTAGGGGTGTTGGGGAGTTGGAGGACTCCCCGAGCTCAAAGGTAGAGGGGATGCTCTCTATTTCCCTCCATCGTGCCAGTGTACGGGGCATCCAGCTGATAGTCCCCACAGTAGGGTGGTAGCAGGGTCGTTGCCTAGGTGGTTCCTCATCAGTCTCCAAGTCTTCCGGGTCACGGGCTGCCAGAGTCCTCTTGCGTGGAAATCGAACCTTCTTCCTAGCACTCTTTACCATAACTGGTCCTCCACTTTTCTTTCGGTAGACGATAGGCGGTTCTCCCAGGGTGACATTGGGTGGTGTGGAGCTACGGACTTGCACTCGACTTCCAGGGCGTGCGACGGGAAGTCTCTCGTTGGAGTCAGAGGCAGAGACGGGGTCAGAGTGTGACGACATGCTTGTGACTACAATATCCATATTACATGATGACTGGTTATGCAATACTTATGCAATGAAAACATTTTAGTGAGTCATTCAAATTATAGACTAGGTTCCATTTTAGACTCCTAGTTCGCTATAATCAATGGCTCTGATACCAAGTTCTGTCACACCCCGCCAAGGCGGAAACGCGAGGCGTAACGTTCACTGGTTTTCGAAGCATATGATTACCGCAAACACATACATGATATTGGATACATAACCAAAGTTTAAATGTTTACATCCCAAAACATAACTTAGTTTTTACAAAGTTTAAGATTTCTCAAATATGACTCAAAACCATGAGTTATACAAGTGAAATCCTTCCAAAAGCTGTATCCTCATGTATGTAAGTAACCTACATTGCTAGCCTGGAAACCACGTTCATTTTCCTGAAAACATACTTAAAAACGTCAACACGAGGTTGGTGAGTTCACAAATTACTATAAAGAGTTATCATAAACCAAATGTTTAAACCTGATCATTTTCACCTGATCAAAACCCTTTATTTAAACCTGATCACTTTAGCCTGATCAAAACTCTTTTGTTTAAAACCTGATCGCTTTAATCTGATCAGAACACTTTTGCTTTGATCACTTTAACCTGATCAGAACCCTTTTGCTTAAAACTTGATCACTTTAACCTGATCAGAACCCTTTTGCATAAAACTTGATCACTTTAACCTGATCAGAACCCTTTTGCATGTATTACCAATGAATTTGAATACTAATCCGATATATTGACCCCATTTGTAAGCTTGCAAGGAATACAAAATAGTATGTAATGTACGAGACCGTAACCAAACCCCGACCTTTTGTGCCTCCCCCTCGCCTTTTTGCGAGTAAGACAATATGCGGTCATTCGGCCCTTTGACCCCTGGTTAGCGCGACTAACCATGACCGGAGGCGTCACCCCCAATAGTACTATCCATATAATCCCGGGCTAAAATAGCTAATGGTTACTAACTTATTCAGAGGACTTTAAGCGCTTTACTTTTCCCTCAATACACACATACGGTCAGATCATTAGTTCAATTCATTTACACACAAAAGTCTTTTACAAGTATGTTTCCACCCCAAATCATTTGAAAAACTTAGAAAAAAAGGGGATTAGTGAAACTCACCTCGTCAGTATGACTGCTAGCAAACACTTGAATAACCGTAAACCCCGCTTATCCGTACCCTAATCACACAAGGATACCTTACATGTTAAGACTAACCGTCTTAAACACAAGTTGTTCACCCGCCTTAACGAATCCCGTTAAGTGCGTTTTTGTTTAATAAAACCGTGTTTTAACGTGACGACCCGTTGGTGATTATTATTCTTAGTCTAGACGCTTTACTTATTTCCCGAGAAAATAATATATTTTCATATTGGTGATTAGTTACGTTTGTCAAAAATAAATATTATTTTTTTTTGCATCACAATATAATATATTTATATTATATCTCACGTATCATCATATAATCATTTTGTATTAATAATTATATAAACCACAAATGTCGTTCAAAAGTGTTCCAAGCACACAAATCGTCCTACGTGTACATAATCCTTGTTAACACGTACTCATACAATTTACTTGTTCTGACAACATGTGTTTATATTCAACATGCATTCATTTGTACGTACGAGTATAATCATGTTTTAACAATCCAACACATATTTAAACAAGTTTCACGATAACATACTATTATTTATTCTCAAACCGAACGTCTTTATATTTCTTTACTCGTGTCTACGTTCTATGTTATCAACGTGTTCTATATATTATTTCATTTGTTTAGCCGTTTCATATCTCCTTTCGATTTAACAAGTTTCTCGTTATTTATATATATATACCATGACATCTACATATACCCATATATATGAAACTTTTAACCATGTTCATACTTGACAATATTTTCAGATTCACCAAACTTAAACACATGTATGTTCCATACGATTACACATATATACATACACATATATTTCACTTTTTCACCAAATATAAGTTAGACTTTTACTAATCTAACTTATTAACAAAATTATCCAACATCAAGAATACACCTATTAAATTGACATTCTTGTTCATGTATCCACAAGTTTGGTTATTTCCAATCATTTACCAAAACAATCACAAACATATATATATTTATTTCGATCCATCTATATATATGCATGTATGTTCTAGTCTCTGCTTATACATATAAAAATCATACACTTCTAAGTTTTAATCAAATCAAACATATATAAACACATGCATGTATAATTTCGACCAACATACATATATATATATATATATCCATTTTTTTTTTAGTTTTTATCTACCTTTAACACAAGATTATGTATCAATAATCAACCCAACAAATATTTCATTTTATCTTTAATAATTTTGACCCATTTATATATATTTGTACAAAATCCTAGCTTTTATATTTTATAAAGTTAGATTTTTAAGAAAACTCTTTTAATCTTTAAATCTCTTTATTTATTATGATGAACAACATGTTTAGATTAAGAAAAAGAGATGGAATTAGAGTCGGGTGTCGTTTTTCCTTACCACTAGTCTAGCTAGGTGGGGATTCGTTAGTAGAAAGATGTTGATGACTTGATGCACTAGCAAACCAGCTCTTAAACCGTCAAGAATTTCTTGGATCTCCAAAGCTCTAACTAAGGCTCTCTAGAACTTGCTCTCGAATATGAAAGGTGGAATGGTGCTAGTGTGTGTGTGTGAGTATATCGTATATATATATAGAGATGGAAGAGTTTGAGTGTTGGATGCTTCAACACTCTATCATTATTATCATTCATGATTATAAATAGATAGATTTGACCATTGGTTGGTCTAACACTCAATGAAAGATGGTTCTATGACACAAGACCATGATGGGTTAGTAGGTGATTTGGTGAATGGGTGGCCCCCATTGAGGCTCTCGGCCAAGAGGGGTTAGGGGGGGGGGGGGTTGGGTCTTGTTCCCACATGTGGTATTAATCTAGTTAT
Source organism: Smallanthus sonchifolius (assembly GCA_023525975.1). Lineage (NCBI taxonomy): Eukaryota > Viridiplantae > Streptophyta > Magnoliopsida > Asterales > Asteraceae > Smallanthus > Smallanthus sonchifolius. The sequence continues at coordinate 95,032,193 of CM042019.1, forward strand.
TAGTTGAGTGATTTTTGGGTAGGGTATACCCGGTAGGCGCTCTCGTGATCTAACGCTCGGTGTTCGGATTTTTAAATGTCAAAAACCCTATATATTTTGTATCTTGATTATTTTTCAATAATCCACTAATTTAACACGTCATAGTTAATGTTTAACTATAATATATATATGCACTCGTAATAATAACTCGTCACCATGAACTGATATCGTTGTGTTCATTTTTAATAATCTTGTCACCAATATATATGTTTTTATATCAAAGCGTATTACTAGACTTTTCCGGAATAAAGATTTGTTAATCACCAACGACGTTCCTTGCGGGTTATAACCGTTTACTTCCTAGAAATTCTAAAAATTACTAAAGTATAATATTTGTTCCTTTGCTAGACTCCATGACAAAACTATGTCAAAATAATAAACCAGGAAATATAATTAATGAACGTACAATTATGAAATATGGATATTGACCTGGTATGCTGGGTGTCACAGTCTATTCCCGAATACCGACCCGATCCCGACTTTCCCAAATAACTAGAACCAATGACCTACCCAAAATAATGTCCTACGATACGGGTTCGGGTATTTTCGGTCCGGGTAATTCGGGAAAACGGGAAACACTCTCACCCCTACATAAACTCACATATATTCGGTTGACTTTAGTTTGCTTGTTTCGTTCTCGAAAATCACACTAATCCTTTGATTTATTTAAGCTTCGGTTTGTTGTATTGCCATGTGGAGGATTTTTTAGCCTATTCTATTGCTTGAGAACAAGCAAAGTTCAAGTGTAAGGAGGTTTGATATGCACTAAATTAGTCATATATTTCACATCAATTGCATCTTGATTATTTTTTATTTCTTTACATATTTATTAATTTGTTGCTCATTTTAGCCTAAATTGTAATTTCAGAAAAAACATGGCGTAGAACGAACAAACAAGCAAAAACACGAAGAAAATCAAAGAAAAATGCAAACTTAGAAGCCAAGCACAGGGTCGTGCTCAACTTAGCACGCCCCCATGCTCCACCAGAAGAAATCAAAGAGGACCAGAAGTCCAACACGGGGTCATGCCCAGCCTGGCACGCTCCCGTGCTCCATCCAGAAAAAGACAAAAAGGAGAGTGACTGCTGATCAAGTGTAGCACGGGGTCGTGCCCAACCTATCACGCCCCGTGCCTAACTTCCCTGCAGTACGTTCTCGACAAAAGTTAGCGGGTACGATGTTGTCCTAGCACGGTGTCGTGCTCCACTGAGCACGAGCCGTGCTTAACTTGCAAACATTCTATAAATAGCCATCGCCTTGTCCATTTGAAGAGATCTGTTTTCCAGAGGGAAAACCCATTATTTACTCTCAGGAACCAGACTTTGGAGGGCAATTGGAGGTCTTGGAAGGTCCATTTATCACAAAGTAGAAGCTCTAGCACCATTAGATGTTCCTAGCTTGGACTTTTGGTTAGATCATTCGGTTTTATCATGAGTTCCATGCTTTCTTGCTATCTTTATGTAATGAACATGCGCATCCTGAGCTAAACTTCCTTTACCATCCTAGTTTTGATGAATCTTTACTAATTTATGATGAACTTATGAATCTTGGCAATTATTATGTTAATGTTATGGTAATGTTACGATTATCTCTTGATGGAAATTGCATGTTTCAAGGGTTGAGACAATAAATTATTGATTTATGAATGTGAAATCATATCATGTTGGAAAACTTATGAAATTTATATTTATTCATGAATTTATGTTTTTACACTTAAATCCATGGGTAAGTATTAGGAATGATCTTTGAAATCTTAATTCTTTAAATCAACACTCAAGCATGCATCCCTTTTAACTCATGTTTGGAAAGACCGGTAATTGTTATAATTTTCTATGACAAGTCTATGCTTATTTATATATTGTTGACACGAGATTCTTATTTGCATGAATTTATCCTAGAAATTGTAAATCAAGAGAGTGCATGATTATTACCAACTTAAACTAGTTTTAGGTGGACATTGTGTAAACGTTCATAATGTCTTTCCAAAAAGCTATTGAGTTAGTCACCTTGACAGGAATGTAATTCACTCTTTAACAAACATTAACATAATTATTAATATTGCCATGCATATGTTTCATCATAATTGGTAAAGAGGATTCTAAACTAGGATGATAGCTTTTCTTTTTCGATTTTCTAAGTCACTTCATTTACGTATTTTAATTATTGTTGTCTATCAAATTCAATTTTCAAAACAAAAACAAAAATCCACTTTGACTCACTTGGTTTATTAATTACAAAGATTAAGTAGCGAAATCATGTCCACAGATTGATACTTGATTCTTATCAATTCTATATTACTACTCGACAGATACACTTACCTTTTGTGTGTGTGGTTTAGTTTTTGTGAACACCAATTTTAAAACCCATATTTGTGTGAAAACTTTATCAATATATATATATACACTTCGCACACATCAATGTGTGCATTTATTAATATAAATGCGTATTTTATAAAATGTTAGTTAAAAATAAGTAAAAAAAATATCTTATGTGTTGTAAAAACAATCAATCAAGAAACACTTTGTAATTAATTGATATAGACTTACTAACTTATTATAATTATTATTATGATTATATATTAAGGTTTGATAGTTTTTGTAAAGTTTAAAAATCACCAACACTTGTTAAAATTTTATAAAAGTGAAGAGGGTTTTTATAAAATAATGCACTTTACAAGGTGGTAATGGTTGTATGCATGGAGAATCTTTTATATATATAATGAAATGTTTCTAGACGTATAGTTGTCTTCGTGGATCATAACTCAACTTCTACATAAACTAAGCTTAATAATACATAACGTATATGTCGTAGATGTTTAGTTTGCATGGAATTTGACTTGAAAATTTGTGGTTGTCACAGTGGGTAAACCTAATTCTTTAGTTGCTTTAGCATCAGTTTCATCCACCCTTTTTTCAAATGCTCTTTCATAATCCCTTTTCTATTGCTCCTTCTTTTAATTATCATCATCTTGGCATTGTTGCGTAGCTTGCTTTTGAAGAAGAATTTCATTAGGGCTTAACCCAATGTCATCTAGAATGACAGGTTCATCTTCATTCTGAGAAGTAGGGTTCTTGGGCCTTTTGAGCAAAACACCTCCTTTTACCTTTAGTTTCTCTCCCTTTTTGGCATCATATGCTGGAATCCAGGGGCCAGGAGGTACGACACCAGAAAGTTGTGTCAGTTAGCTCTAAAATCATTTAGATGCCTTATAATCTCATGACTATGACACCCTATAGTTATTCTGGTCATATCAAAAACCAACTCAAGATCTCTTTTGAGAGTAGCCCTTTGATTAAAAATGAATTTGGTTTGAGATTCAAGAAGTAGTTGAATGGATGATAGAACAAAGGATGTTACAGCAGTGGAAATAGCAGAAATACCCACTACTGATGATGAGGCTGGTGGTAAATTTGAAGTGACTGTGTTTGGAGAAGAGCTTGAATTTGTGCTAATAGTTAGGTATGATCAGGGGATTGTTGGACGTTTTCCTTGGCTGTATTGGTGAGGGTCTCCTTGAGACCACATACCTTATACTCAAGGGTATGTATGACATCCATCAATTCCACAAGAGTGTGTGTTGAATCCTCATTGAAATTAATAGAATTACTGGGTACCCTACTGGTGGTAGTTTTACTTGAATGAGGTATAGAACCAGATTCAAGTGCATCATGTTCTTGGTACTGGGGACTTCCTAACTCAGTTCTAAAAACAACATTGTTCATTGCCATTGTAAGTGTCCTATTGCCAAAGATACCGTATTGATGTTCAGATCTGTCATATGCAATGATGCATTGATTGATGTGATAACATCATCAATGTTTGCCTCCTCATAACCATGGGTAAATACCTCTACTTCAACACCCCTAATCTCATCCTCAAGGATAGGTGAATAAGGATAGAAATGATGGGGAAGGGAAGTAGGTTCAAAAGTACCAGAGGTCATAGCAAAATCAGGTTCATGTGTTTGGCTAGATGAGTTATCAAATAGAAGACCAGGCCTGGGAGGTGACCTTGTTTCAAGAGAATGAGCTTTGAATGAAGGCTCACCTAGATTTGTTGTTTCTCTTTGAATTATTGTTGGGTTTAATTTGAGAATGATGATATACAATAGGACGTTTCAAATAGCTTGGAGAAATTTCAAAGACAAACATATAGTTTCGGACGAAACTATTGTGGACGGAAGTATTGGCAAAACTAAAGTTTCGAACGAAAGTATTTGGCGAAACTAAAGTTCTGAATGAAACTAATTGATTCCGGACGAAAGTATTTGAATCTTCAACAAGAGGTGGCTTGTGTGAAGATTTTGGCTCAGGGTATAAATAGGACATTAGCATTCGTTTGTTAGTGTGTGTTCATTTGTGAGTCACCGCCCCAGGGGAGCTCACCTAGGGTGGATGTGAGTTTTTACCGATTCATATATTGTTGTCTTTGAGTGTATGAATCTATGATGGCAACAATTGTCAATGAAATCATATACTTTTATCTATCAATTTTCTTGTGTTTTGTTTGATTGTTTGACTCACAACACCCGTCCTTTAACTACAATATATATCAATATGTTTTATAAATTTAGGGTAAATTACAAGTTATGTCCTTTAACTATGTATCAAATTATAGATTGTGTCCTTTGGCTTCACTAATTACATTATATGCCATTTATTTAAAACACTTTGACACATCTATTCCTTTTGACTAACTAACGTTAATTTTATCTTGTTAAGTTCAGTTATGTGCTTTGCACATGAGGGCATTTTCGTCATTTTACCCTTAATAAAACAAAAGATATAATTAAATAAAAAATTATATAAATGACCATCTTCTCTTTACCACTCTCTTCTCTATCTACGAATCTCTTCTCTCTCTCACTGAAGCCGTCGGTCCCCCTATCCTCTTCAGTTCCACCGCTACGCACTACCACCCTCGTAGTCCCTGTCGAACCACACACCTAAACAAAGAAACTTCCGACAACACCGCCACCGTTTAGATAAGGTCACCTGAAATAATTTTTGGCCGATTAATGTGGTGTAGTTTTAACATCCAAAAAATAGTAAATAAGTAAATAATAAAGCGATAGAGATTTAATCGTCAAAAAAATGAAAGAAAATGGATGGGATTGGGCTCGGCTCCAACGGGCCGAGGGAAGCCCAGGTATATAAGGGTCGAGGCAGGCTTAGACTCTCATTTTCACCAACACTTGCAATCTAGAGAGAGAAATGAGAGCTCGGGTCTAGAGAGAGAAAGTTGACGGATCGACCCGAAATTGAAGGAGCACGTTACTACTGAGCTCGTGAGCAAAACCTCTGAATCAGAATCACAATCCAGGTAACGATTCGACCTTAAACTGAGTTTTTCTTCGTTTTGGGGTTTCTCAGGTTTTAGCTAAATAGGAGACGTTTTTATGGATGAAACCTGATAAATAAGCTTAGAATTAGCATCTAGAATGAAAACCGCACGTTTTGATCAAAGAAAATTGTAAGATTAGCATGATCGGATTAACATGCAAGAAATTCGGACTTGTCCAGGAAGCAGGTCTTGCGTACTTATTAAGTACGCAAGAAGGATGTCATGCGTACTTATCAAGTATACATGAGGAAGATCCTGCGTACTTATCAAGTACGCAAGAAGAATGTTCTGCGTACTTGTCAAGTACGCCTGAGCAAGTGCGCAGGTAGCAGACCAGTTAGTAAAGTCGGTATGTTCGCCTAATTCAGTATGATTAAACCGTTAGAGTCGGGATTGGGTCTGATGTATATTTAACTACCTAATTCAGATCGTACGTGACGTTGTTGGGCCTTTGTTTAGGACAACCAAGACTAGCTTATCAGGCGAGTTCTATGTGCCCCCTTCTATGTTATGTGCAAATCATTTTAAATGTTTTGGGGATGAAGTGTATACACTAAATGAATAAATGCTATAAATGTCAATGTGATCATACGTGGTATACATAAATATATATATATATATACTTATATATGAAAATGAATTATGAACAAAGAATGAAACGTATGATTATAAAGAATGAATGAAAGAAGGACATAACGTAAATGAATGAAATCTTGCTTTATATTATATATTGCATGTTATGAATGTATGTAAACTTTATGAACCCTTCTATGACAACGGATACTTCGGTAGACTGACGACCACGTGACTATTTTGCAACCGGGACAAAAATGTTCCTTCACAAGCTAGGACGTATAAAAAGGTACTAATGGACGGTCGAAGAAAATGCCTTAACTCAAGTAGAACGGTTGCATACATAATGGTTGGGTGGGAAACGGAAGCCCTAGGGCAGACGGACTATGACGGTAGGACGGTTTAAGAGCGGACAGACGAAGGTTGACGGACGGATTTAAGTTTCGACGGACAGTTTTCTAGAGCCGGACGGTTTATGAAAAGGGCTACGACGGTAGTTCTCACTGCGATGTCTTTGTGACATTCGCTACAAGTATGATGGGTTGATCACCCTTAAGTTTATGGCCAAATGAATGTTTTCCCCAAGTAAGTATGTATGTACATATGTATACACTCAATATGAATGTTATGTGAGAACAGTAAAGCAAAGAATATGTAAAAGCTCGAATGTTAAGTATATTATACATACATATATATAATACTCATGATAAGATAAATATTATGTATGATTGTCTTTAAACTAGAACTCACCAGTGTTAGCTGACATTTAGTATACATTTCAGGTAAAGGAAGAAAGGGTCGTGCGATGGCGTGAAGGTTACCCGACACAAGACTGACATCCCACTTTTTTTATGTTAAGACAATGTTATGTATTTAATTGTTAAGACTTCCGCTGTTATGTCATGTTATGTTACGTTATGTAATGATTGAATTCGAATGTTTTAAATTTAAGTTCAGTATTTATGACTATGTTTATGAGTAAATCCAACAAGTGAGGTTACCCGGGAATGGGGCCTTGCAAGATGGTATCAGAGCAATAGTTTGAGAGATTGAGACATCCCTAAATATCTGGACTCAAACTGATTATGGGACCAACGCACGGATGTCAGTATGGGTAACCAACGCCAACGCCAGCACGGTAAGTAAGTATTAGAGTTAATACACTTGGATAAGAATAGATACCTTAACTTAGAACAAATAGATGTCAATGTCACAACCGATTTGAAGAGTTTTGAACCCGAAAAGCAATGTAAATTAGTAATCACAAACCGGTCACTGTAACTAAAAATTTACCTTGCTCGTATTGTTCTAAACTATGATCTGAAGGAATGGCATTGATGTATTCCCTTTATAACTATCATGAAACTTGGAACTATGGCTGGTGGAGGAAGAACAGGACGCCGAGGTGGTCGTACTGGCCGAGTCGGTAGACCTCCATTGAATCAAAGACATGAAGAGGAAGAGAGTATGCATGCAGAACACACTGAGAGTGTGCACGAAACAGAGGTGACCCCAACTCGGGACGACAATCAAGGGCCTTTACAGTTAGAACCAGAGGTCAGGGATGCTATTGCCCGTGAAGTCGTACTCACTCTGAAGAAAGTATTGCCTGATCTACTATCTGAGGCACTAAAGAAAAGTAGAGAGGAGGATGAAGGAGACCATGAAGAGAAAGTGTATGACAGTGATGGGGATGAAGTGAAGGTGGGATCAAGCAACCGTGGGTGTACTTACAAAGGTTTCAAGGACGAAGACCCACCCAAGTTGGATGGGAACAAGGATTCAGTGGCTACGTTCGAATGGATTGAGAGGATGAACGCTGTAGTCAACATCAGCGAGTGTCGACCGGACCAGACTGTTAAGTATGTTGCCCATTCTTTCACCAATGAGGCACTAAGTTGGTGGAGGAACATTCATAGGACAAAGTCGCCAAACGCTCTGGCTAGGATGACATGGGAAGATCTGAAGAAGCTGATAATCCAAAAGTTCTGTCCCCAGAATGAAATTGATCGAGTGGAAAATGAATTCCTAAACTTCAAGGCTGGTAGCAAGACGCACCGCCAGTATACTTCCAGGTTCAATGAACTAGCTCAACTAGTACCCCACCTGGTGGAGACGGAAGAACGAATGATTAAGTACTATGTAAAGGGCCTACCTCAAAGGGTCCGTGTTCATGTGAAAGCTAATCTACCCTCGACCTACGAGTCAGTAGTGAATCTGAGCGGAATCGTCTACGACGATTATGCCAATGAGGACCCGGCACCTGAGACACAAAAGAGAAAGTGGGAGAACCCGTCTAGAGGCACCGGAAAGGGGAATGTAACAACTGAAATTAAGAAACCAAGGTTGGATGAATATGAAATATGCAAGAAATGTGGAAGGCAACATCTTGGCGAGTGTCGAATCGGCACCATCACATGCTATAAGTGCGGGAAACCGGGGCACTACTCCCGAGATTGTTTGAAGGACATCAAGTGCCAAAGTTGTGGAAGATATGGACACCAGACTAGGCATTGCAGGGAAACCAGACAATCCGGTTCGGGAAAGGAAAAGGAAGCTGAAAAGGAACAACCGCAGGCTAGGACTCGAGCCTATGCCCTGACTGAGGAGGAAGCAAGGGGAAACCCTGATGTTGTGTCCGGTGCGTTCCTAGTTAATAACGAACATGCTGCTATTTTATTTGACTCTGGTGCTAGTAAAAGCTTTATATCCAATGCATTTAGTCGTAAACTAGATTGCACTATCAACACCGTAGTAAAGGCATTTAGCGTACAAACTGCCGTTGGTAAAAATTCGGCAGTATTTCAAATAACAGAGGATTGCATCATAGAAATAGAGGGTCATAAGTTCCCTTCTAGATTATTCCTTCTCACCTTAGGAGGATTCGATATAGTATTGGGTATGTATTGGCTAGCTGCCAACGAAGCTCAAATCATATGTAAACGTAAGAGGATACACCTCAAAGCTCCTAGCGGCAGTCCAATTACGGTTTATGGGGATTGGAATTGCACGATGTCGAACTTCATCTCAATGATCAAGGCCGAAAGTTACATGAGGCGCGGTTGCGAAGCTTATCTGGCATATTTTATTGATGATAGAATGAAAATGAATGAACTCAAGAATGTACCCGTGGTGTGCAACTTTTTGGAAGTATTCCCTGAGGATCTACCTGGGTTACCACCCGATCGGGAAATAGAATTTCAGATTGACTTACTGCCAGGAGCTGAGCCCGTTGCCAAAGCCCCCTACCGATTGGCTCCGTCAGAAATGAAAGAATTGATGTCTCAACTAGAGGAACTAACAGAAAAAGGATTTATTAGACCGAGCATCTCACCATGGGGCGCTCCGGTACTATTTGTAAAGAAGAAGGACGGCAGCATGCGCATGTGCATTGACTACCGCGAACTGAACAAGAGGACAGTAAAGAACAAATACCCACTGCCTAGAATAGACGACCTTTTTGATCAACTGCAAGGTGCGATTTGGTTCTCAAAGATCGATCTTAGGTCGGGTTACCATCAGTTGAAAGTAAGAGAAGAAGACGTACTAAAGACCGTGTTTCGCACGCATTATGGGCATTATGAGTTTCTCGTGATGTCCTTCGGATTGACCAACGCACCAGCAGCGTTCATGGATTTGATGAATAGAGTATGTCGACCAATGTTGGATCGATCGGTGATAGTTTTTATAGACGACATACTGGTATATTCGAAAAGCGAGGGTGATCACCACTATCACCTAAGAGAGGTTCTGGAGGTGCTAAAGCAGGAAAAGTTGTACGCAAAATTCTCCAAATGCGCGTTCTGGTTTAGAGAAGTCCAATTCCTAGGTCATGTAATAAACCCAAACGGAATCATGGTGGATCCTTCAAAGATCGAGACAGTAAAGGAATGGAACGTCCCAAAGACACCAACAGAGATACGAAGTTTTCTGGGATTGGCAGGCTACTATCGAAGGTTTATTCATGATTTTTCAAGAATAGCCTCGCCACTAACTAAGTTGACACGGAAGGAAGTGAAATATGAATGGGGTCCAACCCAAAACAACGCGTTTGAGGAACTTAAGGCACGATTAACCTAAGCTCTAGTCTTGGCACTACCTGAGGGAAATGAAGACTTAGTAGTCAACTCTGACGCTTCGGGTCAGGGTTTAGGTTGCGTACTTATGCAACGAGGAAAGGTAATTGCTTACGCCTCGCGACAACTAAAGATTCACGAGGTTAACTACCCAACACATGATCTAGAGTTAGCAGCAGTAGTTTTCGCGTTAAAAATATGGAGGCACTATCTGTATGGAGTTAAATGCACCATCTACTCAGATCACAAAAGCCTGAATTACTTTTTCGGGAAAAAGGAATTAAACATGAGGCAAAGGAGGTGGTTAGAGCTACTGAAAGACTATGACTGTTAGATATTGTACCATCCAGGCAAGGCAAACGTGGTGGCTGACGCTTTAAGTAGAAAGGAAGAATCGGAACCTATACGGATCAAAGCGTGTCAGCTGATTATAACACCAGATTTGATGAGTGAGATATCAAAGGCACAAGATGAAGCACTATTAGAAAGAAATATAAACCGGGAAATAATAGTAGGACAACAAGGGAATTTGGATGCAAATGCATGCGGTGTACGAACTAGGTTTGGCCGAATGTGGATACCTAAGATTGGCGAGCTTAGAGACAAAATACTCGATGAGGCCCATAAGTCTCGCTATTCCATCCCCCAGGGACGAACAAAATGTATCAAGACTTGAAGAAAGAGTACTGGTGGCCTGGCATGAAGAATGATGTGGCAGAGTACGTGAGCAAGTGCCTAACTTGTTCTCTAGTTAAGGCCGAGCACCAGAAACCATGCGGTAAAATGCAACCTTTACCAATACCGGAATGGAAGTGGGAGGAGATCACGATGGACTTCATTACCAAGCTACCGCGAACAGCTAAAGGCAATGATACCATTTGGGTGATCGTCGACCGCTTGACGAAAAGTGATCACTTCTTGCCAATACGTGAGACTTCTTCGTCAGAAAGACTAGCAGAAATATTTATCAAGGAAGTTGTGAGCAGACATGGTATGCCGCTGTCGATTGTGTCCGACAGGGATACTAGATTCACGTCAAGGTTTTTGAAGAAATTCAACGAAGCAATGGGCACTAGACTGAACATCAGCACCGCTTACCACCCCCAAACCGATGGACAATCGGAAAGGACCATTCAGACCTTGGAGGACATGCTCCGGGCCTGTATAATTGATTTCGGTGGGAGCTGGGATAGCCATCTACCATTGGCAAAATTTTCATATAACAACAGTTATCACTCAACTATTGGCATGCCGCCATTTGAAATGTTGTATGGGAGGAAATGTAGGACCCCGGTTTGTTGGGGGGAAATTGGACAAAAGGATTTTGCAAGTCTCGAAGTGGTCAAAACTACTTCCGAGAAGTTTGATCAAATCAAGGCTCGAATGAAAGCCGCAAAAGACAGACAGAAATCATACGCGGATAAGAGAAGAAGGGATTTAGAGTTTCAAGTGGGGGACATGGTACTGTTAAAGGTATCACCATGGAAAGGAATCATTCGATTCAGAAAACATGGCAAACTAAGTCCAAGGTTTGTCGGACCTTTCAAGATTTTAGCGAGAGTGGGTCAAGTTGCTTACAGACTTGACCTACCCGTTGAGCTTAGTGGAATACACCCTACGTTCCACGTGTCGCACTTACGCAAGTGCCTAGCTGACGACACAACTCACATACCTTACGACGAGATCGAAGTGAATAACAGTCTAAATTATGTAGAGGAACCGATATCCATCCTTGACCGAGCTGAGAAAAGACTATGCAATAAGTCGATTCCTTTAGTCAAAGTACAATGGAAGCACAGAAAAGGGTCAGAAGCTACATGGGAAAAAGAAGACGAGATGAGGGGACTATACCCTAAATTGTTTAACGTATAAGCGGTTTCGAGGACGAACCCTCTTTAAGGAGGGTAGACTTGTAACATCCCAAAAATAGTAAATAAGTAAATAATAAAGCGATAGAGATTTAATCGTCAAAAAAATGAAAGAAAATGGAAGGGCTTGGGCTCGTCTCCAACGGGCCGAGGGAAGCCCATGTATATAAAGGTCGAGACAGGCTTAGACTCTCATTTTCACCAACACTTGCAATCTAGAGAGAGAAAGGAGAGCTCGGGTCTAGAGAGAGAAAGTTGACGGATCGACCCGAAATTGAAGGTGCACGTTACTACTGAGCTCGTGAGCAAAACCTCCGAATCAGAATCACAATCCAGGTAACGATTCGACCTTAAACTGAGTTTTTCTTCATTTTGGGGTTTCTCGGGTTTTAGCTAAATAGGATGTAAGGCCCCTTTCCCGGGTAATCTCACTTGTTGGATTTACTCATAAACATAGTCATAAATACTGAGCTTAAATTTAAAACATTCAGAAGTAGCGGAAGCAAACATCATTCATATTACATGACATAACAGCGGAAGTCTTAATAATTAAATACATAACATTGTCTTAACATATGTCAGTCTTGTGTCGGGTAACCTTCAAGCCATTGCACGACCCTTTCTTCCTTTACCTAAAATGTATACTAAAAGTCAGCTAACGCTGGTGAGTTCTAGTTTAAGGACAATCATATATAAAACTTATCTTATCATGAATATTTTATATATATGTGTACATAACATACGTAATATTCGTACTTTTACATATTCTTTACTTTACTGTTCTCACATAATCATTCTTTTTAAGTATATACATAGGTACATACAAACTTACTTGGGGAGAACACTTATTGGGCATAATCTTAAGGGAGATCAACCCATCATACTTTTCGCTAATGTCACAAAGACATCGCAGTGAGAACTACCGTCGTAGCCTATTTCATTAACCATCCGGCTCTAGAAAACCGTTTGTTCTTTCATTAAATCCGTCCGGCAACCTTTGTCCGTCCGCTCTTAAACCATCCTACCGTCGTAGTCCGTTCTTTTGTCCGTCTGCCCTAGGGCATCCGTTTCCCACGCGACCATTATGTATGCAACCGTTCTACTTTAGTTAAGGCAATTGCTTCTACCGTCCATTAGTGCCTTAATATACGTCCTAGCTTGCAAAGGAACGTTTTTGTCCCGGTTGCAAAATAGTCACGTGGTCGTCCGTCTACCGAAGTAGCCGTTGTCATAGAAGGGTTCATAACGTTTACATACATTCATAACATGCAATATATATAATATAAAACAAGAATTCATTCATTTACGTTATGTCCTTCTTTCATTCATTCTTTATAATCATACGCTTCATTCTTTATTCATAATTCATTTTCATATATAAGTATTTATGTATGATCACATTGACATTTATAGCATTTATTCATTTAGTGTATACACTTCAGCCCCAAAACATTTAAAATGATTTGCACATAACATAGAAGGGGGCACATAGAACTCACCTGAAAAGCTAGTCTTGGTTGTCCTAAACAAAGGTCCAACAACGTCACGTACGATCTGAATTAGGTAGTTTAAATACACATCAGATCCAACCCCGACTCTAACGGTTTAATCATTCTAAACATACTGACTTTACTTACTGGTCTGCTACATGCGCACTTAGTAAGTGCACAGGGCCTTGCTCATGCGCACTTGACAAGTACGCATGATCTTTCTCCTGCGTACTTGGTATGTACGCCTGATCTTTCTCCTGCGTACTTGGTAAGTACGCATGATCTTTCTCCTGCGTACTTGGTAAGTACGCATGATCTTTCTCCTGCGTACTTGGTAAGTACGCAGGACGTCCTTCCTGCGTACTTGATAAGTACGCAGCACCTGTTTCCTTGACAAGTCCGAAATTCTTGCATGTTAATCCGATCATGCTAATCTTACAATTTTCTTTGATCAAAAGGTGCGGTTTTCACTCTAGATGCTAGTTCTAAGCTTATTTTCAAGTTTCATCCATAAAAACATCTCCTATTTAACTAAAACCCGAGAAACCCCAAAACGAAGAAAAACTCATTTTAAGGTCGAATTGTTACCTGGTTGTGATTCTGATTCGGAGGTTTTGCTCACGAGCTCAGTAGTAACGTGCTCCTTCAATTTCATGTCGATCCGTCGACTTTTTCTCTCCAGACCCGACTCTCCTTTCTATCTCTAGCTTGCAAGTGTTAGTGAAAAATGAGAGCTTCAAGGCTGTCTTGGCCCTTATATACCTGGGCTTCCTCGGCTCGTTGGAACCGAGCCCAAGCCCATCCGTTTTTCTTTTGTTTTATGACGATTAAGTCTCTTTCGCATTATTATTTACTAAATTACTATTTTTTGGGATGTTACATAGGAGACGTTTTTATGGATGAAACCTGATAATAAGCTTAGAATTAGCATTTAGAATGAAAACCGCACATTTTGATCAAAGAAAATTGTAAGATTAGCATGATCGGATTAACATGCAAGAAATTCGGACTTGTCTAGGAAGCAGGTCTTATGTACTTATCAAGTACGCAAGAAGGATGTCACGCGTACTTATCAAGTACGCAAGAAGAATGTCTTTTGTACATGTCAAGTACGCATGAGGAAGGCCCTACGCACTTACTAAGTGCGCAGGTAGCAGACCAGTTAGTAAAGTCAGTATGTTCGCCTAATTCAGTATGATTAAACCGTTAGAGTCGGGATTAGGTATGATGTATATTTAACTACCTAATTCAGATTGTACGTGACGTTTTTGGGCCTTTGTTTAGGACAACCAAGACTAGCTTATCAGGTGAGTTCTATGTGCCCCCTTCTATGTTATGTGCAAATCATTTTAAATGTTTTGGGGATGAAGTGTATACACTAAATGAATAAATGCTATAAATGTCAATGTGATCATACGTGGTATACATATATATATATATATATATATATATATATATATATATATATATATATATATACACTTATATATATATATACTTATATATGAAAATGAATTATGAACAAAGAATGAAACGTATGATTATAAAGAATGAATGAAAGGACATAACGTAAATGAATGTAATCTTGCTTTATATTATAAATATTGCATGTTATGAATGTATGTAAACATTATGAACCCTTCTATGATAACGGCTACGTCGGTAGACGGACGACCACGTGACTATTTTGCAACCGGGACAAAAACGTTCCTTCGCAAGCTAGGACGTATAAAAAGGCACTAATGGACGGTCGAAGCAAATGCCTTAACTCAAGTAGAACGGTTGCATACATAATGGTCGCGTGGGAAACGGATGCCCTAGGGCAGACGGACAAAATGACGGACTATGACGGTAGGACGGTTTAAGTGCGGGCGGACAAAGGTTGCCAGACGGATCTGAGTTTCGACGGACGGTTTTCTAGAGCCGGGCGGACAATCGTTGAATTTCTTCCAAAACCTTGACGTGAATCTAGTATCCCTGTCGGACACAATCGACAGCGGCATACCATGTCTACTCACAACTTCCTTGATAAATATTTCTGCTAGTCTTTCTGACGAAGAAGTCTCACGTATTGGCAAGAAGTGAGCACTTTTCGTTAAGCGGTCGACGATCACCCAAATGGTATCATTGCCTTTAGCTATTCGCGGTAGCTTGGTAATGAAGTCCATCGTGATCTCCTCCCACTTCCATTCCGGTATTGGTAAGGGTTGCATTTTACCGCATGGTTTCTGGTGCTCGGCCTTAACTAGTGAACACGTCAAGCACTTGTTCACGTACTCAGTCACATTATTCTTCATGCCTAGCCACCAGTACTCTTTCTTCAAGTCTTGATACATTTTGTTTGTCCCGGTGTGGATAGAATAACGAGACTTATGGGCCTCATCGAGTATTGCCAATCTTAGGCATCCACATCCTTTACTCACTCCCACTTCCATTCCGGTATTGGTAAGGGTTGCATTTTGTTTGGCCACCAGTACTCTTTCTTCCTACCGTCGTAGTCCGTTCTTTTATCCGTCTGCCCTACGGCATCCGTTTCCCACGCGACCATTATGTATGCAACCGTTCTACTTTAGTTAAGGTAATTACTTCGACCGTCCATTAGTGCCTTAATATATGTCCTAGCTTGCGAAGGAACGTTTTTGTCCCGGTTGCAAAATAGTCACGTGGTCGTCCGTCTACCGAAGTAGCCGTTGTCATAGAAGGGTTCATAACGTTTACATACGATCATAACATGCAATATATATAATATAGAGCAAGATTTCATTCATTTACGTTATGTCCTTCTTTCATTCATTCTTTATAATCATACGCTTCATTCTTTATTCATAATTCATTTTCATATATAAGTATTTATATATATATACGTATGATCACATTGACATTTATAGCATTTATTCATTTAGTGTATACACTTCAGCCCCAAAACATTTAAAATGATTTGCACATAACATAGAAGGGGGCACATAGAACTCACCTGAAAAGCTAGTCTTGGTTGTCCTAAATAAAGGTCCAACAACGTCACGTACGATCTTAATTAAGTAGTTTAAATACACATCAGATCCAACCCCGACTCTAACGGTTTAATCATTCTAAATATACTGACTTTACTTACTGGTCTGCTGCCTGCGCACTTAGTAAGTGCGTAGGGCCTTGCTCATGCGCACTTGACAAGTACGCATGATCTTTCTCCTTCGTACTTGGTAAGTACGCATGATCTTTCTCCTGCGTACTAGGTAAGTACGTAGGACGTCCTTCCTGCGTACTTGATAAGTACGCAGCACCTGTTTCCTAGACAAGTCCGAAATTCTTGCATGTTAATCCGATCATGCTAATCTTACAATTTTCTTTGATCAAAAGGTGCGGTTTTCACTCTAGATGCTAGTTCTAAGCTTATTTTCAAGTTTCATCCATAAAAACGTCTCCTATTTAGCTAAAACCCGAGAAACCCCAAAACGAAGAAAAACTCAGTTTAAGGTCGAATCGTTACCTGGTTGTGATTCTGATTCGGACGTTTTGCTCACGAGCTCAGTAGTAACGTGCTCCTTCAATTTCGTGTCGATCTGTCGACTTTCTCTCTCTAGACCCGACTCTCCTTTCTCTCTCTAGCTTGCAAGTGTTGGTGAAAAATGAGAGCTTCAAGGCTGTCTTGGCCCTTATATACCTGGGCTTCCCTCGGCCCGTTGGAGCCGAGCCCAAGCCCATCCGTTTTTCTTTCGTTTTATGACGATTAAGTCTCTTTCGCGTTATTATTTACTAAATTACTATTTTTGGGATGTTACAAAGGAGACGTTTTTATGGATGAAACCTGATAATAAGCTTAGAATTAGCATTTAGAATGAAAACCGCACATTTTGATCAAAGAAAATTGTAAGATTAGCATGATCGGATTAACATGCAAGAAATTCGGACTTGTCCAGGAAACAGGTCTTGCGTACTTATCAAGTACGCAAGAAGGATGTCACGCGTACTTATCAAGTATGCAAGAAGAATGTTTTGCGTACATGACAAGTACGCATGAGCAAGGCCCTGCGCCCTTACTAAGTGCGCAGGTAGCAGACAAGTTAGTAAAGTCAGTATGTTCGCCTAATTCAGTATGATTAAACCGTTAGAGTCGGGATTGGGTCTGATGTATATTTAACTACCTAATTCAGATCGTACGTGACGTTGTTGGGCCTTTGTTTAGGACAACCAAGACTAGCTTATCAGGTGAGTTCTATGTGCCCCCTTCTATGTTATGTGCAAATCATTTTAAATGTTTTGGGGCTGAAATGTATACACTAAATAAATAAATGCTATAAATGTCAATGTGATCATACGTGGTATACATATATATATATATATATATATATATATACTTATATATGAAAATGAATTATGAACAAAGAATGAAACGTATGATTATAAAGAATGAATGAAAGAAGGACATAATGTAAATAAATGAAATCTTGCTTTATATTATATATATTGCATGTTATCAATGTATGTAAACGTTATGAACCCTTCTATGACAACGGCTACTTCGGTAGGCGGACGACCACGTGACTATTTTGCAACCGGGACAAAAACGTTCCTTCGCAAGCTAGGACGTATAAAAAGGCACTAATGGACGGTCGAAGCAAATGCCTTAACTCAAGTAGAACGGTTGCATACATAATGGTCGCGTGGGATATGGATGCCCTATGGCAGACGGACAAAATGACGGACTACGAAGGTAGGACGGTTTAAGAGCGGGCGGACAAAGGTTGCCAGACGGATTTAAGTTTCGACGGACAGTTTTCTAGAGTCGGACGGTTTATGAAAAGGGCTACGACGGTAGTTCTCACTGCGATGTCTTTGTATTCGCGACAAGTATGATGGGTTGATCACCCTTAAGTTTATGGCCAAATTAATGTTCTCCCCAAGTAAGTATGTATGTACATATGTATATACTCAATATGAATGTTATGTGAGAACAGTAAAGCAAATAATATGTAAAAGCTCGAATGTTAAGTATATTATATATACATATATATAATACTCATGATAAGATAAATATTATGTATGATTGTCTTAAAACTAGAACTCACCAGCGTTAGCTGACTTTTAGTATACATTTCAGGTAAAGGAAGAAAGGGTCGTGCGATGGCGTGAAGGTTACCCGACACAAGACTGACATCCCACTTTTTATATGTTAAGACAATATTATGTATTTAATTGTTAAGACTTCCGATGTTATGTCATGTTAGGTTACGTTATGTAATCATTGAATTCGAATGTTTTAAATTTAAGTTCAGTATTTATGACTATGTTTATGAGTAAATCTAACAAGTGAGGTTACCCGGGAATGGGGCCTTGCAGTAGTGGTGGGTTTTGGTTGAAGAAAGAGAAAGAGAGATTATATATACAGAGAGAGAGTAAATTTTTTAGAATAAATTACAGTTTTGGTTTTTTATAAGGTAAACTGGCCATATTGCCCTTGTATGTAAAACATTACTGGACTTAACAGAAAAAGTTAACATCAGTTAATGGAAATGACATAATGTGTGTAAAGGTTTCAAATAAAGGATAAACACTGTAACCAGTGAATCCGAAAAAACATAATTCATAATTTAGTACATAGTTAAATGATGATGTGTAGGATGTATATATAAAAATAGTAAAACTCACACAATGGTTTTAAAAGGGAATTACCCAAAACTAAACCACACACAAACGACAAGTGTACCAGTCAATATGTAGCAAGTATAGGCAAGACAAGATATCAATCTGTGGATACTTATGACAACCCTTGATAGTAAACCTCTATCGGGTCCAAGCCTAGTAATGATGATCAAAGATGATTTCAACTAAAACCTAAAAACATGAATTGATGCAAAGACTCAAGACACTAGTGATGCAAGTAGAAAGTAGATTGATAATGACTAAAAAATCGGGCATAAGATCACAGAAGTAAAACAACCACCTAGGTAGGAATCCTATTTACATGCAATGACTAAGGGTATAACCGTATGACTATCTCTAAGGATACAAATCTAAGGTAAACCAGGTATGTTGCTACTCCCTAAGAAGACCGAAAGACTCGTGTGAATAACGGGATAGATTGTGCTAAAATGCCAAAAGAGGGCTCTCCGATCGGTCTCACCACTCAAAATGCTGTGAAAGACTGTGGTCCACATCCCTAGAGCAAAGGACAATCACAAACAAGAATGCAAACAAACCCTAAGAACACTAACAACACGTATGAAAACAAAGACTCGTACGGTCGCGTAATCTAGACCTAATATACAATGGGTAGGATGTTTCAGGCTCTATCTATTATCGGGTACGTCTCAAGATAAGTTAGAAAACTGATAATATTATCTAAATACAGCCTAGACACCAACCGTTATGGTCAAATCAGTTGTCTATACAATTGTAAGGCCCCACACCCGAGAGGCCTCACTTGTTGGATTTACTGATTCACAAACAGTTCTTAAACATGAATATCAAATAACGCAGCGAAAAATTTCATTTAAACATAACATCATCATTGTTCATACATGCGGAAGCATAAACATTGTTTAAATCATAAGTACATCATTACTAATCATAACGGGATGCCAGTCTTCATAGTCAGTCGGGTAACTCCTCTCGCTTGCCAAGCATCACCGTCCATCCTCATAACATGCCTTAACCTGAATGTGCACACTAAAAAGTCAGCTACGCTGGTGAGTTCTAGTTTTCGTTCAAATTAAGAAATGGTTCATCATTCAAAACATCCGTTAGGGTTTAACATCACGTATAAGAAAACAGGGTCTTTCATTCATAAACCTTCCAACATTTAAACATATTGAACGGATCATTTGTTTAAAACATTTAACATTCATTTAAGTCATACATTACTATCTAAAATCTGTATCTTTCTTTACGCGTCTCTGTGTCCCCGAAGGAACCCTGCATGTCGTGGATAACCGTTACGTATCACCGTCGTTGCCACAACATTCCGTCAGTTCCCTTTTTGGTATTGCCCCCAAGGCTAACTGCACGAGGACCGACAATACACATTCAGTTACCCCCATGGCTCTTAGCCATAGACCGACAACCTCCATTGAAGGCTATGGCTCTCAGCCATAGACCGACAACTTCCATCGACGGCTACGGCTCTCAGCCATAACACCGTCGGATCATAATTTAACTTGACGTAGAGTCACGTTAACCCTTGAGTAACCGTCGTTACTCCATACCAGTTGTACAACATCAAACCATTGGCAGGCCACTAAGACACTGCCCATGTTGTCCTTATGGTAACTATGGCTCGCTATCCATAATCTACCACAAGGCTGGGAATCTCATTCCCAGACTTCATTCGTCAATTCCATTCATTCTACAGATTAGATTAGTAATGACTTCTTTAAAACCTTTGCCCTTTTTCTTTTCTTTTCACAAAACCTTTCCTTCACTTTCGAAACCCTTTACCTTTACTTTAAACCATTTCTTTATAAACATTCATTCGTAAACATTCCGTTCTTAAAACTTTCTTTCCATAAACCGTTCATTCCAAATCATTTCATTTTGTAAACATAGTTTCATAAACATCATTTTATAAAACAACATTTCATATGTATACACACCAGCTCGAAAACATTATATAAAATATTTAAAAGAGGGCTTCTAGAACTCACCTTATAAGCTTGTCTCGGTTGTCCTAATCAAAGGCCCAACAACGTCACTTCCGATCTGAATTGGTTACAAAACACATATATCAGACCTAACCTCAATTCACACTTTTACTCAGCTGATATAGGCGAACTTAATGCTAAGTTCGCTTCCTCTGGCCTAGGCGAACTTATAGGCGAACTTAATAAGTTCGCTTACCTTTGGCCAGGCGAACTTAACTTAGGCGAACATAATAAGTTCGCTTACCTTTGGCCAAGCGAACTTGCCAGGCGAACATAATCAGGCGAACTTGATAAGTTCGCCTCCACCAAGCGAATTTGACAGGCGAACTTGCTAAGTTCGCCTGCACCAGCAGTCATCTTCCCAAACAGTCCCGAAATTCACGGATTTGAGTTCGATTATGTCAAAACTTCAACTTTCTTTGCTCAAAACAACCGGTTTTCATTCCAGATACTAAACCTAAGCTTATTCTCAAGTTTCATCCGTAAAAACGTCCTAGTTTCACCCAAAAACACGGAAACCCAACCTAAACAAAAATCTCAATTTTAGCTCGAATGGTTACCTGGATGACGATTCTGATTTGGTGGTTTCCTTCACGAGTGCAAGAGACATGAGCTGGTGCAATCTTGTGCGATTCTGACACTTTCTCTCTCTACGAGTTTCTCTCTCTCTAGAATTGCAAAAGAGGAGAAGTGAGGGCCTTGGGCTATTATAGGGGAGACCTCCCCAAGCCCGGTTCGCGACCGACCCGGCCCGACTTCGGCCCGCTTGAACTCGCTAACTTTATTTCTTGCCATTTTAGGATGTTACAAGTCTACCCCCCTTACAATAGGTTTCGTCCCCGAAACCTATCACAGGTCAAATAGATAAGGGTACGACTCCCTCATTTCCGCCTCCGTTTCCCATGTAGCCTCCGATCCCTTTCGGTGCTTCCATTGGACTTTAACCAATTGGATCACTTTGTTACGCAAACGTTTCTCCTTTCAGTCTAAGATAGCCACGGGTTCTTCGATGTAATTAAGGCTGTTGTCGACCTTGATGTCAGTAAGTGGTACGTGTGCCGATTCATCCGTCAAACACTTTCGCAAGTGTGATACATGGAAGGTAGGATGAATCCCACTTAACTCATCAGGCAACTCTAACCGATAAGCGACCTCACCAACCCGTGCCATTATCCTAAAAGGTCCGACAAACCTCGGACTTAACTTTCCTCTCTTCCTAAATCGAATGATTCCCTTCCAGGGTGACACTTTCAACATTACTCTGTCCCCAACATCAAACTCAATAGGCCTTCGTCGTTTATCCGCATAGGATTTCTGACGATCTTGTGCGGCCTTCATTCGAGCTTTGATTTGATCAAACCTTTCCGACGTTTCTTTTACGACTTCAAGACTTCCTAATTCCTTCTGTCCAATCTCACCCCAACAAACCGGGGTCCTGCATCTTCTCCCATACAACATTTCGTAAGGCGGCATGCCTATCGTCGTGTGATAACTATTGTTGTAGGAGAATTCGGCTAACGGCAGATGACTGTCCCAACTGCCACCAAAATCGATAATACATGCGCGAAGCATATCCTCCAATGTCTGAATGGTCCTCTTGGACTGACCATCCGCTTGTGGGTGGTATGCCGTGCTGATATTAAGCCTCGTGCCCATCGCCTCGTGAAATCTTTTCCAGAACCTCGATGTGAATCGTGTGTCCCGGTCAGATACGATCGTCAAAGGCATTCCATGCCGTGCTACTACTTCGTTAATAAACACTTCTGCTAACCTTTCCGACGAGAACGTCTCGCGAATAGGTAGGAAATGAGCACTCTTCGTTAAACGGTTCACAATTACCCAAATGGTGTCATGACCTTTAGCTGTGCGAGGTAGCTTGGTTATGAAGTCCATGGTAATGTGTTCCCACTTCCATTTCGGTAATCAAGTGGTTGAATCTTTCCATACGGTTTCTAGTGTTCAGCCTTTACTTGTGAGCAAGTCAAGCACTTGCTTACATATTTCGTCACATCATATTTCATTCCAGGCCACCAGTATTCCTTCCTCAGATCTTGGTACATTTACCAGGATGGACAGAGTAACGAGACTTATGAGCCTCATCCAAGATTTTGGTTCTAAGCTCGCCACCCATAGGTATCCATACCCGTCCAAAACGTGTTCTAACACCAAGGGTGTTATATTCCAACTTGTCCTGTTGGCCAACCATCATTTCCTTCTTTATGTTTTCTTCTTTAAGTGCCTCGTCTTGAGCCTCTTCGATTTCTCTCATCACATCCGATGTTATCACCAACTGACAAGCTTTCACTCTAATAGGAGTAAGCACATCCTTTCGGCTTAGAGCGTCAGCCACCACGTTTGCCTTTCCAGGATGGTACATTATTTCACAGTCATAGTCCTTCAACAGTTCCAACCATCGCCTCTGCCTCATATTAAGTTCTTTTTGTTCGAAGAAGTACTTCAAACTTTTGTGGTCGAAGTAAATAGTAAACTTCACCCCGTACAGGTAGTGCCTCCAGATTTTCAATGCGAATACGACAGCAGCAAGTTCCAAATCGTGGGTTGGATAGTTAGCTTCGTGAATCTTCAACTGTCATGACGCATATGCGATCACTCTTCCGCGTTGCATCAACACGCATCCCAATTCTTGACCCGAAGCGTCAGAGTATACCACTAAGTCTTCATTGCCCTCGGGAAGGGCCAAGACTGGAGCTTTGGTTAGCTTTTCCTTCAATTCCTTAAACGCCTCATCCTGGGTCGAACCCCATTCGTACTTGACCTCCTTCCGAGTCAACTTTGTCAATGGCGAAGCTATTTTCGAGAAATCCTGGATGATTCTCCGATAGTAGCCTGCCAATCCCAAGAAACTACAGATTTCAGTTGGCGTCTTAGGAATATTCCATTCCCTTACCGTCATTATCTTCGTTGGGTCAACCATAATGCCATTCGGGTTGATGACGTGACCTAGGAATTGGACTTCCCTAAGCCAGAACGCGCATTTAGAGAACTTAGCATACAACTTTTCCTTCTTCAGAGCCTCCAACACCTCCTTTAAGTGACATGCGTGATCACCCTCATTCTTGGAGTAGATGAGGATATCATCGATGAACACGATTACCGATCGATCCAGCATTGGTCGACAAACTCTATTCATCAAATCCATGAACGCTGCGGGGGCGTTCGTCAATCCGAAATACATTACGCGGAACTCGAAATGTCCATAACGCGTGCGAAATGCAGTTTTCTGTATGTCTTCCTCCCTTACCTTCAACTGATGGTACCCGGACCGAAGGTCGATTTTCGAGAACCAATTTGCGCCTTGCAATTGATCGAACAGGTCATCGATCCTTGGTAAAGGGTACTTGTTCTTCACCGTTCGTTTGTTCAACTTGCGATAATCGATACACATTCTCATCGAAACGTCTTTCTTCTTCACAAACAACACCGGAGCACCCCAAGGCGAGATGCTCGGTTGGATAAATCCTTTCTCAAGTAACTCATCTAGTTGTGCCATTAATTCTTTCATCTCCACTGGTGCTAGTCGATATGGAGCTTTAGCCACCGGCTGGGCATTTGGTACTAAGTCAATTCGAAACTCAATTTCTCTATCGGGTGGTATCCCAGGCAAATCCTCTGGAAACACCTCCGGGTACTCGCGTACCACGGGTACATCGTCTAGTTCCTTTACTTCCTTACACTTGTCAATTACATACACCAGATAAGCCTCGCATCCGCGCCTCAAGTAATTTGTTGCCTTAATCATCGAGATGACGTTTGGCATCAGGGCGTCACGATCTCCAAGAACCTCGACTTTGCTACCGTCCGGAGCCTTGAGTCGGATTATCTTTCGTTTGCATATAATTTGTGCTTCATTGGCAGTTAGCCAATCCATACCTAACACAACATCAAACCCTCCCAAAACCATAACAAATAATCTGACAGGGAATCTATGACCTTCTATCTTTATCGTGGAGTTGTCAACTACATCAGTCACTCTCGCAGTCCTACCCTCAGCGGTTTCTACGCTAAAGGCCCTTTCTAGCTTACTGACAGTGTACTTCACTCGTTTACAGAAAGTCGTAGATATAAAACTCTTACTGGCACCTGAATCAAATAACACAGAAACAAAAGTGTTGTCAAGGATGAACTTACTTGACGCCACATCAGGGTCCTTCCTAGCCTGATCCTGCGTCAGTGCGTACGCTCGCGTCTTCGCACGAGATCCCTCTCCCTTCTTTTCCGGGCCCTTTCCCTTCCCGGTTTCCCCCATCCTGGGCTTCGGGCAGTCCCTACTCAGATGACCGACATCCGCACAGTTGTAGCACTTGTAGTGTTATGTGCACTCACGGGCGTAGTGCCCGGTCTTGCCACATTTGAAACACAAGTTAGATCCCAGTCTACATTCGCATGCATGTCTTACCCCATATTTCTTACAAACGGTCGGCTCATCCACCCGAGCCCTCTTATCACGAGTCCCAAACATCTTTCCCCCAGTTCGCTTGTTTGAGAAGCTCGGTCTCTTCTTTTGCTCTTCTACGGCAACGACATTCAGTGCCAGATCGTCAAATACCACGCCACTTAGCTCTACTGCCGAATCATAGGTAGTAGGGGCGTTTGCCTTAACATAGGTGCGGACCTGGTCCGGCAACCCTTGAATGTAGCTGACAATCTTTCTCTCCTTAGTGGTGATCAGATGTGGCACCAGGCGTGCCAACTCGTTGTACCGGGTGGTGTATTGACGGTGAGTCATATTACCAGCCTTTAAATTCAGAAATTCTCTCTCCACCTTCTCAATCTCGTTCCTTGGGCAAAAATTATTAATAACTAAAGTTTTCAAGTCAGCCCACATCATCGCATCCACAATCTCTCTCCCTTTTGCCTGACGTACACCTTCCCACCAATGGGATGCTTCCTCCCTCAAGGAGTTAGCATCAAATTTTACAACCTGATCCGTTCGGCACTCGCTCAGACGAATGGCAGCTTCCATACGGATCACCCAATCAAACGTAGCCACCGCGTCTTTCTTTCCAGTGAGGACCGGTGGGTCACATGCTTTAAATGACTTGTAGTCGCATCCGCAAGCAAGCGGTGCGTTGTCAGTCTCATTGTTCTGAGCACCAATTGCCGCACTAGACCACCCACCCCATTGACCTGCTTCAATGCTTCTGCCAACAGACCTGGCAGAGAAGTCTTCATCAATTCTGTGAACTCTCGAGCTATAGCTGCTCTCACTTCAGGTTCAAAAGTGAAAGGTTGTTCCTCAACCAGTGTCTGTTCAGTTCCATGCACACTAACCGCCGGTTCAGTGTGAACACTTCCTTCTTCACTATTCTCTTGGCGCGCAGGGATCCTGCCACGCCCACCATTTCGACCGCCGGTACGACCACCGGTACGGCCACCACGCCTTCCGTTTCCTCTCCTTGCCATTTCGTTCTATAAGACAAGAAATCCAATGTCATCACGCTAGTTAACAAATAAAATTCAATAAGTACTGTAAGATGTTAATATACACTGGCCATTTGCAATTAACCATTACACTACCTTTCGATTTCTATTTGACCACCTTTGTGATTCCATCAGAACACAAGTCCTTACCTACCCCTTTTAAGGCACACTATATACGTAAATATATACTACCTTCATACCTGATGCTATGGCTCGAGTTACCCGTACTGGCATCCGCTTTCGGTCTCATTCACAGTTTAAGTTCAGACACTGGGAGTGTCCGAATCTCTCAAACTATTGCTCTGATACCAACTTGTAAGGCCCCAAACCCGAGAGGCCTCACTTCTTAGATTTACTCATTCACAAACATTTCTTAAACATGAATATCAAATAATGCAGCGGAAAATTTCATTTAAACATAACATCATCATTGTTCATACATGCGGAAGCGTAAACATTGTTTAAATCATAAGTACATCATTACTAATCATAACGGGATGCCAGTCTTCATAGTCAGTCGGGTAACTCCTCTCGCTTGCCAAGCATCACCGTCCATCCTCATAACATGCCTTAACCTGAATGTGCACACAAAAAAGTCAGCTACGCTGGTGAGTTCTAGTTTTCGTTCAAATTAAGAAATGGTTCATCATTCAAAACATTCGTTAGGGTTTAACATCACGTATAAGAAAACAGGGCCTTTCATTCATCAACCTTCCAACATTTAAACATATTGAACGGATCATTTGTTTAAAACATTTAACATTCATTTAAGTCATACATTACTATCTAAAATCTGTATCTTTCTTTACGCGTCTCTGTGTCCCCGAAGGAACCCTGCATGTCGTGGACAACCGTTACGTATCACCGTCGTTGCCACAACATTCCGTCAATTCCCTTTTTGGTATTGCCCCCAAGGCTAACTGCACGAGGACCGAAAATACCCATTCAGTTGCCCCCATGGCTCTCAGCCATAGACCGACAACCTCCATTGAAGGCTATGGCTCTCAGCCATAGACCGACAACTTCCATCGACGGCTATGGCTCTCAGCCATAACACCGTCAGATCATAATTTAACCTGACGTAGGGTCACGTTAACCCTTGAGTAACCGTCGTTACTCCATACCAGTTGTACAACATCAAACCATTGGCAGGCCACTAAGACACTGCCCCTGTTGTTCTTATGGTAACTATGGCTCGCTGTCCATAATCTACCACAAGCTGGGAATCTCATTCCCAGACTTCATTCGTCAATTCCATTCATTCGACAGATTAGATTAGTAATGAATTCTTTAAAACCTTTGCCCTTTTTCTTTTCTTTTCACAAAACCTTTCCTTCACTTTCGAAACCCTTTACCTTTACTTTAAACCATTTCTTTATAAACATTCATTCGTAAACATTCCGTTCTTAAAACTTTCTTTCCATAAACCGTTCATTCCAAATCATTTCATTTTGTAAACATAGTTTCATAAACATCATTTTATAAAGCAACATTTCATATGTATACACACCAGCCCGAAAACATTATATAAAACATTTAAAAGAGGGCTTCTAGAACTCACCTTATAAGCTAGTCTCGGTTGTCCTAATCAAAGGCCCAACAACGTCACTTCCGATCTGAATTGGTTACAAAACACATATATCAGACCTAACCTCAATTCACACTTTTACTCAGCTGATATAGGCGAACTTAATGCTAAGTTCGCTTCCTCTAGCCTAGGCGAACTTATAGGCGAACTTAATAAGTTCGCTTACCTTTGGCCAGGCGAACTTAACTTAGGCGAACATAATAAGTTCGCTTACCTTTGGCCAAGCGAACTTGCCGGGCGAACATAACCAGGTGAACTTGATAAGTTCGCCTCCACCAAGCGAACTTGACAGGCGAACTTGCTAAGTTCGCTTGCACCAGCAGTCATCTTGCCAAACAGTCCCGAAATTCACGGATTTGAGTTCGATTATGTCAAAACTTCAACTTTCTTTGCTCAAAACAACCGGTTTTCATTCCAGATACTAAACCTAAGCTTATTCTCAAGTTTCATCCGTAAAAAAGTCTTATTTTCACCCGGAAACCCAACCTAAACAAAAATCTCTATTTTAGCTCGAATGGTTACCTGGATGACGATTCTGATTTGGTGGTTTCCTTCACGAGTGCAAGAGACACGAGCTGGTGCAATCTTGTGCGATTCCGACACTTTCTCTCTCTACGGGTTTTCTCTCTCTCTAGAATTGCAAAAGAGGAGAAGTGAGGGCCTTGGGCTATTTATAGGGGAGACCTCCCCAAGCCCGGTTCGCAACCGACCCGGCCCGCTTGAACTCGCTAACTTTATTTCTCGCCATTTTAGGATGTTACAACAATAAAAAACAAAGTAATGATTCTAGCATGCAATACTCGACCTAGATACACAACCAACTAGAATCAAGCAAAACATGATCATGGCAATAGATATTGAACATACATTATCATTCATAAGCATTCAAGAACGTGATTCTAAGATTAGCACAATAAATCATAGGATTAAAACCCACAAAAGCATCAAAACACGAAAATAATCATCCAACCTAGGTAGCTAACGAGATAAGCTACTCATACTACTGTATAATGATGGAAACCAATGTTTAAACATAATCAAAATCGAAAACAAGTTCTACAATAGACAAAATAACGAAAACCGAATGATTGTAAACCGAAAAGCTCTCCAAACTTGTGATCCTTGTGTTCCAGAAGCTCGAAACCTTCGTCTTCTATCCTTCTTAGTCGCCCTCTGCCGCAAACCAACCATCCCAATGATTAAAACTCGTTCAAATATATAGAAACGACTTAATTAGGGTTTTTAGGCCCTTCGGATTCATAACGGACCATCATCGGCTATGACGGTCCGTCACAGGGCTTAGAATGTCAAATCAATTAATTATGATGATGCACGCATGACGGCTGGTCGTGACGGACCGTCACCGGCTGTGACGGCCCGTTATTATTTCAAAACTCCAAAATTTCAACCTTTTCTTCCAATTTTTTCTTCTTCCTTCCAAGCCCGGTTTCTTCACCAATAATCTCCAGTTTCTCGTACCAACCTGCAAATTCAACAATTAGCTCATTAAGTATCAAAATCCTATGAATTTTCCATAAAAACCAATCCAAACGGGGTAAAATACACATAAAACCATATGTGTTTTACAACACATCAAATGACATAATTTATAATTTAGCGGTACATTTATCAAAATCGATGATACTGGTTTATCTTATACTGGGTTAGAATCCCGTGTATTACACGGGTTGAATAAATGTAACGTTATATACTTAGTAATAAAAAAATTTGTGTTTTTTTAAAAAACTCGTGTATTACATGGGTTGAATAAAATATAATGTAATATGTTAACACATATACTCGTCAAAACATGTCTTTAAAAAATTGTACTTTCACGTGACAGTTATAAATTTTGTTAAGTTAATTTTCAAAACATATTTTTTTTCAACTGGATATTTTTTTTATGTAATTAATAAATGTTAATTCATATTAAATTCATTTGGTTAATGATATAATAACTATCTATAATTAAATAATAAGTATTCATAATTAGATTTTTATTAAATATTTAAAAATATATTCTTTTAATATTATTTTT
Organism: Smallanthus sonchifolius; assembly: GCA_023525975.1. Classification (NCBI taxonomy): domain Eukaryota; kingdom Viridiplantae; phylum Streptophyta; class Magnoliopsida; order Asterales; family Asteraceae; genus Smallanthus; species Smallanthus sonchifolius. The sequence continues at coordinate 95,062,287 of CM042019.1, forward strand.
TAATAGGAGAGAGACGGAAAATGAATGTTGAGGATGTACAGAAAATAACATGTCCTTGTAAGATTTTTATTTATTAGTATAACTATGTTAGAAACCCCGTGTATCACACGAGTTTAGTAATAAAGATTTATATATTACATATTTAAGACATATTATGTAGTTTTTTAATACAAATTCTAGAAACGTTATATAGTTATTCTTTAAAAATATTTTTTTAAAAAGAATGAAAGAAATATTGAATTTATAAAAATGTTTTATGAACAAACCTACTTATTTAAAATAAAATACGTTTTATAAAATGAATTATATAAATTATTATTATTTAATATGAGAGAGATGGGAAACAAAAAATTATAAAAACAATTAAAGAAATTTATATAATTATAGGAGAGTGACAATTGTCCCACCAAAACATTTATTTATTAGAGAGTATAGATGATTTTAGCAACTTAGGGGACGTATCAAATGAAAACCATTCCTTATTGTGTAAACCCTTAAACTCAATTCTAGCCACATTATATTTTGAATATTTTATTTTATGGCCATTATTAAATCTAGGTTTTCTATATTTAATTAAAAAAAACATGTGCTTCATATTTTTCACAAGGGTATAAAAGTAATTACACTTTTTATTTCTTTTTTATTTAAATCTGAATTTTCTTTTTTCTACAAATATCTCTAGATCTATCAAACAAATGAAGAACACATTTTTTACACATGTGTAAAAACAAGATAAACATGTGTAACAATCAATATACATCTATATCCAGATCAATATGATTTTAAAAAAACCATGTGTAAAACTAGTTTACACATATTTATAAATCAGAAAATTACATCTTGTTGTATACAAATATTTTTACGAAAAAAAACATATACAAGGAAGCCGACTTTTACTCCGTCTTAAACCAAGATCTTCGACCCCTTATGTGTTTGCTACCCCATCTAAAACCCATATACAAAAATCAATTCACATGAACAATGTTCAGAGACAATTTACATATGTATATACACATAAACAAAGACAATTTCATATATGTTCAGATCATAATCAACATAAAAACATATGAAAAACAACTATTTACACTTGTATAAATTCAGTTTACACATGTGTAAATTCAATTTAAACATGTGTAAATTATAATGGGGGCTTTCCAAATCTGTAAAAAAATAATTTATACATGTTCAGATCAGAAGCAGCATAAAAACACATGAATAACAACTCTTTATACTTGTGTAAATTCAGTTTACACGTATATAAATTCAATTTAATCATGTATAAATTAAAATTAGAACTTTTCAAACATGAGTTTTTACAATAAAAAATAATTTTCATTTGATACGTCTCAACTTAATCCATCAAGATTCAATTACATCCCGTTTTAACCCGAAACCCCGGCTGCCAACCACCTATCACAAAGTGACTTCTCTTAGCTGTTACTCCTCATGTTCGGTCCCCACAACCTTCCTCTCGTTGTCTTCTTCAATTTTTCTTCCTCAACGTCAACTACCATCCAATTCTCTTCCATTATAATAAACCCATTTCTGATTCCCCCAATTTTCTCTTTTTCAACTCTTTGTCGTTAGTTTTCAAAACCAAGGGATCAAAATTCAACAAGGGGAAAGATGCCTGCGTGGTGGGGGAGGAAATCGGCGAAGAACAGAGATGAGCAGAACAAGAATTTGAAAGATAACTCGATTACTAGCAAGAATTATCAGACGTTGAGCAGCAAAGTGCCGTTAATCAATAATAAGAGCTTTGACGAGGTCGTATCGGCACGTCCTTCATCGGTCGGAGCCGGAGGTTTTGGGTTTTCGGGTTTTGATTCGGATCGTATAGGGCATCCTTTGCCTCAGCCGTCCACATCACCGATGACGTCGTTTGCGATGTTTGATCTTCACGGGTCTGCTCCGGGATCCGGGTCGGTTTCTTCCAGTGGAAACTCGTCTGTTTCATCTTCCGACTACCACAACGTTGATCATGTTCAATTTGGTATAGTCAGGTTCGTTGACTTCAATTCCTTTTTTATTTTTTTTTTGCCAAATTAGGTCTAGCTTTGATTTTGGGAATTGGGATTGATATTCCAAATCATAAGTCAGGTTGTGTTTTCTCTCTAATTCTATCATTTTATAAAATGGCAAACTTTGACAGAAGATATGGGGAGATCAAGTTCAGCCCACAACCGAGAAGCCCGAAAAGGGTGGCAACAGCAACCACATCGCCACGATTTGTGGGTTCGAGTCTTGATTCTCCTAACAAAAGGGTAGATGATGGGAGAAGTGAGTGGCATCCTTTGCCCCTGCCACCACCTGCTAGCCCTCCTGCGGCTACAAGAATTGGCACCTCTTCGATCCTGTTAAATGTGAAAAATGTTGGTGTATCCGAAAACTCGAATTGCCAATTGTCAAAGTGGAAGAAGGGAAGACTCTTGGGTAGAGGCACTTTTGGGCATGTTTACCTTGGATTTAACAGGTGCTTCAAGATTTGCATCATATGTTTTCACTTCATTTCTAATTTAGTAACTTGAGTTTACTAAAAACATTTCACTTCGAGAAAGTAGAGTGGTTTTGGTAATGATTTTGTAAATCGAATAATTCATTTCATAGTAGTCAAAGTCGCAAAGGGTGAGCCTTGGGCCTAGGCGCTTAAAAAGTGTGTGATTCTTATAGGGGTTTTAGGCATGTTTTAGGGTGGTTTAGGGATGTTTAGGCTATTTTTGGATGTTTCAGACTGGTTTTAGTTTTAGCTGTTTCAGACCTGTTCAAACAATGGCTGCCCCTTGTGCGCCTTTGACTACTATGACTAAATTAGAAATGAAGTGAAAGTATGTTGGTATTTTATTATCACTGTTATATTGTATATTTGAGGAATTTATTTCCTGTGTTGTATCTCTTCTTCATGTTTTAATAGTGAGAGTGGGCAGATGTGTGCAATCAAAGAAGTAAAGGTTGTGGCGGACGATCAATCATCAAAAGAAAGCCTCAAACAGTTGAACCAGGTCTAGTCTTCATCTCTTTGGTGGCGCTTTTTGTGATTTGTAAAATTGTGTTGATCAAACCTTTCAATGACCATCTTTTGGTGCACCATGGTCACCTTTCTGTGGTCAATTTGTTGAGAATTTTTTGTTTTTTCAACAGGAGATCACTTTGCTTAGTCGTCTTTTACATCCAAACATCGTTCAATACTATGGAAGTGAACTGGTACACATCTGTTTACAGCTTACCTTTCATTGAGTAGTTTGTTAAAACTAGGGGTGACAACACAAAAATAATCAGTTTCTGGGTTGTCATATCTAACCCATTTAATAAGCAGGTCGTGTTCAGATTGGCATGTTTAACCTGTTTAATGGGTCGAGTTCGGGTTGGCCTGTATAGGAACGAAGCAGTGTTTCTAGGAGTGAAAGGAGCTGATTCACCACCACACGCCTAGCCTTTAATCGATTATATTGATGTAATTCCTTCACAAATACACCAATTCACGTTCTATTTTTGAACTTGAGCTAATCCACTTACACGAAACAACAGACGACAGTTTAGGGTGGTTCTTGGTGATTGCGACAATTTCATGTGAAGGTTCGAAAACCTAATCGGGCTGTGATGGTTTCATGTGAAGGTATCTAATCGGAAACTTGACCGGAGATTTGAAAGAATAGTCGTCAACTCCGGTGAAGAGGTGGCGGAGGTTGAAGAAGATGAAGGAGGGAGGGAGTTGATGAAGAAACTAAGGGAGTTAAATGGTTAATTTGGGGGTTATATATATATATATTATTTGCAACTTTTTACTTTTTTTAATGAGGGTTAAAAAAAATAGTAATTCACAAAAAAATTAGTAGACGCCAGTTAGTGTTGTGTTACGTTTGAGCAAACAATGGGGGGCCAAAGATGTAATTTTCTTAAACTTAGGAACAAAACCACAGTATGGAGTACATACCACAGGGATCATCCATGTAATTCTTTCGTTCCTTTGTGTTTTTTATGGTAGGGTATCTAGGACATATACTTACGCCCAATGGTATGAGTGGATCTCTTTTTGTACCCATAAGTGTGAATTCTTTGACCTTAAACAATGTGCCAAGTAGCCAACATAGTCAAATGTTTCACTAGTTTTAAATTTGACTTTCATGTTTTACAGGGAGAAGAAACATTATCTGTTTACTTGGAATATGTCTCGGGCGGTTCCATTCACAAGTTACTTCAAGAATATGGACCATTTAGGGAGCCTGTAATTCAAAATTATACGAGGCAAGTCCTAAGCGGGCTGGCTTACTTACATGGAAGAAATACAGTACACAGGTAACACACTCACTCTTATGGGCAAAGGGGATGGCAAAATTTTATTAAAGTTGAATAAAAGAATACAAAACTGAAAACTGAAGGCATTAGTTCATCCTGGACAAACCAAACCGAAAAAAGAACTAACAAATAGGCAATATAATCCCGGCCGATAGTGAACCTAAAGCCCGTAATAGTCCCAATTCTAAACCAGAAAATGGGACCAGAAACACACTCACTCTTGCCATGTTCTTAAAATTAATAAAAAATGTGTGTTTTTCTGCAGGGATATTAAAGGTGCAAACATCTTAGTTGACCCAAATGGTGAAATCAAGCTTGCTGATTTTGGCATGGCAAAACACGTATGTCTCTTAAACAAACTTCTTTTACATGCTTATTATAAATGTAATAAGATGAATGAAAAAAGTGTTTCTTGAGACGGAAGAAATACTTTTTCATACTAACTTGTTTAGTTTTCATCAGATAACAAACTGTACTTCAATGCTGTCTTTTAAAGGAAGTCCATACTGGATGGCACCTGAGGTACGGAACCTTTTCTCATGAAACCCAAAGTCCCAAACAAAAATTAATTAATTTATGTGCTCATCATAGTTTTTGATCTCAGGTTGTAATGAATACAAATGGCTACAACCTTGCAGTTGATATCTGGAGCTTAGGATGTACAGTTCTTGAAATGGCAACATCAAAACCTCCCTGGGGTCAATATGAGGGGGTATGAAATTATAAATCTTGTTATGATATTGATTTTTTCGAGACCGTGGAAGGGTAATTTAGACATTTGACTAACAGTTAAAACACTTCAATTTGCTGGGTTTTACAGGTGGCTGCAATATTCAAGATTGGAAACAGCAAAGATATGCCTGAAATTCCTGATCATTTATCAAATGATGCAAAATCTTTTATAAAACAATGCCTTCAACGGGACCCATCTTTGCGGCCCACAGCCTCAAGACTATTGGACCATCCATTTATACGCGACCAAGCTACAACAAGCGTTGCCAGTGTCAACCTAACCAACGAAGCATTTCCGAGTGCCTTTGATGGAAGTCGCACACCGGTAAACCCACCCTTTCCATGCTCGCTTAATAATATCTTACGCCCGGTTGTTATACAAACATCAAAATGTAAGATTGTTAATTTCTGACATTGAAACAGACGGCCATGGAAACGCGTTCCACTCGCTCGTTTGAGGTGGCACGCACAATGTTGAGTCCAAGGTACATTTCCAACCTTAAAACCGGATGTTATAGTTATAGTCATCTTTCTGTCTGGTGGATTTACATAAATGCCATTGTCTAGGCAAAATGCAAAAACAATCACTTCTTTGCCTGTTTCTCCGACTTCGAGTCCATTACGACAGCAGGCATACAGAAGCGGTTATCTTTCTCCACCTCACCCGTCATATCCTCTTATTAGCGGGACGTTGAACATGCGGGACCCGTGGTACGAAATCCCCCAGTTTACAACAGCCCAGACTCCCAACAGATCTCCACTCAGACAATAAATCCCAAACTGAAGCATAATAAGCTTCTGGTGTTGTGTTATGTTCTTTCATATCAAACGTTTTTTTGTCGTCTGATGTAAATAGAAACCGTTACTATTAATCTCTGTATATGAAAACCATCAAGAGGTTTAAAGTTTCTTCAGTAACTAGTTTGTTAAAAGTTAATATGTATTGGACTACCTTATACGGCAAATAATGAAAACTTTCTTTTATATTTTTTGAAAAAATAATAAACCTAGTGTATGTCATAAGCAGGAACCGTAACCTTTGCTGCACGTGTGGCTAAGAAAACCAGGGCCGGTTTAGTGTAACTTTGCTCAAGCCGGTTTTGATCGGTTCGGTTCAGTATTGGCACCGTCCGCCCCTATCTAGAGGTGCACAAAAGAACCGGAACCGGAACCGATCCGATGGATTATCCGAAACCGGATCCGGTGAGAACCGGTTTTTTAGAACCGGTCCGGATATTATGAGAACCGCCGGTTCCGGGACCGGTTCTGGGTTTTTTGACGGACCGGTTAAAAATCGGATAAAAATCGGATTTTTTGGAACCGGTTTTATTCGGACATTTTGGAACCGGTTCGGAACCGGTTCTAGCCGTTGGGGTTAAAAAAAAACGGCTATATAGCCGTTTTATGGCCGTTTTTTTTGTTTTTTTTTTTGTTTTTAAGGATTGAAATTTAGTATAAATAGGTATTGGGTGTTTGTGTTAGTTCACCACAACATTCTAGCTCTCAAAACTCAAAAACGCTCTCAAAACGCAAAAAAACGCTCACGTTAAGCAAAAAAAAAAACGCTCTCATGGCTTCCGCTTCCGCAAGCACTCAAAATTCGGTTGGTGGTTCTACTAGCGATGTTACGGTTGTGTCAATACTTCCTTGCTCCCGAAACCAAGAAATATGGGCTTATTTCGATTTATGCGAAATGTCGTACGGCTCGCAAAAGGCTCGTTGCAAACGTTGTGGTAAACTTTTAGCTGCGGCGGGAAATAGCAGTTTAAGGAAACATATTGCTAGTCACGCAAGACACACTCAAGAAGGTGAAAATCAAACTCAAATTGGTAGGGATGGAGGAGTTTGGCAATACAATGTCGAAAGTGTTCGTGAGAGAATGGCACATTTCGTCATTCAAGAAGGCTTGCCTTTTGATCATTTTGATAATCCGCGCTTGACGAGGATGATACAAGAGACGCTTCAACCGAATTACACAAATGTAAGTCGTTCTACTTTGAGAAGAGATTGTTTAAAAATGTGGAAAAGAGCCAAAAAAGAATTAATTTTAGGTTTTGAAAAATTAAATACCGGCATTAACTTAACAACGGACGTTTGGTCCGCTCCACATGGTTTACCCGAATCGTACCTTTGCGTTACCGCACATTGGGTTCAACCGGAGTCGTGGCAAATGATGAAGCGTACGATTGCGTTTGATTATTTTGGATATCCACATACCGGTGAAAACTTATTTTATATTTTAGACTCGGTAATTCAAACTTATAAAATTCAACCGAAAATATTTTCAATATCTTTTGATAACGCTTCAAATAACACAAACGCGGTCGAAAAATTAAAAATAAAATATGAACCGCCTTGTAACGGTGTTTTTTTTCATAGTCGATGTGTTGCACACATCATTAACTTGGTTGTGCAAGACGGTCTAAACGTCCAAGAAATAAGAGACGTAAAAGAAAATTTTAAAGTGATGTTACGTGAAGTTTTTAGCACAAGCAAAAAAAGATATATAAACTATAGAAACTTGTGCCAACAAACGGATTCCATCTTTTTAGGTCCGAATTGGGACGTACCTACTAGATGGAACTCGACTTGGAAAATGTTTGAATCGACCTTAAGGCAAAGAATTACTTTAAAACATTTCCATGATGAACTTGTGCAAAAGAAACGTTGTTTACAAAAATTTGATAATATAAGTTGGGATATGATCGAGAAACTAACTAATTTGCTTGAGGTTTTTAAAAATGCAACTACATGTTTATCGGGAGTTTATTATCCCACGTCTTCGCTAATACTTCAACAATTATACTTAATATGTAATAAATTAAAAGAGTTTGAATATCACGGCACTATTTTTGAAAAAATGGTAAAACCTATGAAAGCTAAATTTAAAAAATATTTTTCAGAAATGCCGGCCGTTGTTACATGTTCGGCCGCCTTAAACCCAACGATTAATGTAACCGGTGTTGAAACATTAATTGGATCAATATCGGATGATTTAAATATGTTCGAGGAAGACCCAAATTTTGAATCAAATGCAATAAGGGATTTCAATTCGGCTTTTAATAATATGTTTGATTATTATTTACGCAAATATGGTGGAAGTGGTGATCCATCAAACATACGTGAATCAATGGGTTCGGGTTCAACTTCTAGTAGTTCAAGGAACCCGATGCTAAATTTATTTAACACTTTAAGAAACGAAAATACTAAACGAGCTCGTGGAACCACACCAAGTAGCGAGCTTGGGATATATCAAGCAACCGACTTTATTTCTACTCTAAGATCCGAAGAGTTTGAAAACTTTGATATCTTGAGTTGGTGGCAAGGAAGGGAATCCCAATATCCCGTTCTAGCCGCAATGGCCCGTGACCTACTAACCGTCCAAGCTTCCACGGTAGCTTCGGAATCCGCTTTTTCTCTTAGTGGCAGGGTTTTATCTATTCGAAGAACGAGGCTTACACCGGAATCTATGGAGATGTGTATTTGCTTGAAGGACCATTTGGATGCCGCCGAACGTGTACAACATGTTGCAAAATTAGAAGGCGAGCTTGACGTTGAACAAGAAATACATGAATTCGAAGTAGAACATGGGGCGGCGACTCCACTTTCGGACGAAGAACAAGCTTACGATGAAGCCCAACGTATCTCAAGCGAAGAAGAATGAAAACCGATGTTACAAAGACTACGACGAAGAATATTGAAAACATAATAAATAATTAATGCTTTGTGATTCAATTATGTTTTTTGTATTTTTTTTGTACGAACTATTGTTAAATAACTTAAAAAAATCTACAAAATAAATAAAACATGTATTTTATAGTGTATCTTTGTTAATTTTTAATTTTTTTTTTTTCGGAACCGGTGGAACCGGTTTTTTTTAACCGGTCCGGTTCTAAATATCCGAACCGGTCCCAATAGGTTCCAAGTCTCCACACCCGAAACCGGATCCGAACCGGAACCGGTTCTAATGGATCCGGTTATTGACCAACTTTGACGGAACCGGTCCGGATCCAAACCGGATCCGGTTCCAAAAAAAAACCGATTTGTGCACCTCTACCCCTATCAGGGCAATGCTCACCTCACTAGAGCATGTTGATTGTTGAAAGAGGTGCCCTTGTGTAGTTGTGTATAGTTGAGGCATCTAAGCCTCTTCGTCTTAGTGTTTTAACTTACTTTTGATTAAATAAATATAATTTATATAAATACAATTCAATGCATACTTAGTATAACTTGCAAAATAGTTACAACAAGGTCTTTTACCGCGCGTTACGGCGAGTCAGTTTTAAACATGGAAACGTAGATAAAAAAAAGCACATAGCAAATATGAAAAAGTTACGTAGTTATAAAAATTAACGCTAAGAAGTACAAAAGCAACCTTAAAAAAATCATTTAACGAAATGATAAAACGTGTAAAGTTGTCGCATACTTAGATTTAGCATTTAAAAATTTAGTTTGTTAAAATGACTTTTGAAAATATTAAAGCGTTTTAAGATGACCTTTGAAATAGAAATTGATGTATTTGTTTATCTCAAATATGTTGACGAATCTAAATTAAATGTTAATGGTTAGCTGTAGTTTTTGTACGGGCATTTGCTTTGGCAATAAAAGTGTTGTGTTAATTAGGGGTATTATGTGAAGGGAATATTAATTTAATTATTGTGGAGTGAGACTTGATGATGGAAAAACTAAAAGTGGGTAGGGGAAAGGCTTGAACACGCAGGGTTTTAAAAACGCATTCACAAACCATTAGGACAAAGGCTTCCTAGTGCTTACGTAGTGCACATAGATGTATATATTAAAGAAAGAAATAGACAAAATTTAAAAAAAAAAATAAGGAAGTGGCAGCCTGTGATTAGATGACTCTTGTGAACGGTAGATGTTGTGTGTGTCGCCGACTTTGCAAAATGCAGGCGATGTACCAGCCCACGGGGGTGACGGGGATGCCGGTGAGGGGAGCGATTCGGGCGAATCAATGCCCTACTCAGTATTGCATGGATACTCGTCGTCCGATGATGGCTCTATCCTACCTACACCACCTCGCCAGGCGGACCCGACGCCACAGTCACCGTTGCTTGCACCCAGGGGAGCGAAGAGCAAGCTTACCGTTAGGAAGAGGAACATTCGCAAGGGAAAGCGACCAGTCCAATCATTTGACACTGCTGGACCATCGGCCAAAAGGGCCCGGATTGCACTATCAGACACCTCATCTACGGGAGGGTCATCTGGACCATCCTACCCGCCACCCTACTGGCTCCGGGCTACGAGGGTGGTGCTACCGATACTTGCGACGCGTAGCAAGTTACATGATGCGGACATTTCGTCCCTTAAGGACGAGCTCGACCTGACCGGCCAGGCACTTATGACTATGCGTGACCGGGTCGAGGATACAGAGGACAAGGCCAGAGAGGCAGACCAGTGGGCCACAACTACTGAGACCTCACTACAGACCCTGCAGGGGCAGGTAGCGGGACTCATGGAGGACCGACAGAGAGAGACATATAGGATCACTGCCCTATCTAGCCGCTTGGAGGAGACCGAGAGACAGCTAGGGATGGCACATTAGAGAGCAGTTGTTGCGGAGCATCGAGCGTCACTTGCGGATTCGACAGCCCTAGCAGCGGAGCTCAGGGCAAATACGGTCAGGGAGGAGTTGGAACCCGCCAGGGTTCTGATGATTCTCTGTGCTCTATTGCTCTCGGGCGCCTTACAGAGTGGTACTTTTCCAGCTTCAGTTTGATTAGCCTATCGTGAGCGGGCTGTGCTCACGCAATATTTTGAGATGTTACTTGTTTTGGAGGAGTGTTTGCTCCTGAAAATACTTTGTAATTCGTACAACTTATTTATCAAGTGTTTATCTTTTGATTATATTGCATGGTTGATTGATTGTTGTATGTTATCTTGTGCACGTGTGTTGGTTGTTATATATTACGCAATATCTAACCTTTGTATTCATTGTGACTATAAAGAATCATGCCGCCCAAGAGACTAAACCGCAACTCAGGAGGAAGTGGAACATCCATGACTGCAGCCCAGATACAAGCCTTCATCGCCCAACACATGGCGGAAGCGCTCGCCAACCAAGAAACCCATCGATCTAGTGGAGGATCGGGAGGAAATGGAGAGAGCGGAGGTACATAACAGTGCCTAGCGGCAACACACGTACTTACATGCTATAAGATTTCCTATCACTGATAACCAAACTTAAATGTGATCTACCTTGTCAATACAGGGGCTGGGAATGGACACAAGGTCTGTACTTACAAATCCTTCATGGATTGCAAGCCTCACACTTTCACTAGGGCGGAAGGAGCAGTGGGACTAAGATGGATCGAGAAGATCGAGTCAGTTTTCAGCATGAGTCATTGCATTCCGGAAAATCGAGTCATGTACGGAGCTGGAACTTTTGAGGGTCAGGCCCTCTCTTGGTGGAACTCTTATGTCTAAACTCTGGAGTTGGACAACGCCAACGCCATTCCATGGGAAGAATTTAAGGACATGCTTAAGGAAGAATACTGTCCCCGAAATGAACTACAGAAGCCGGAACAGGAGTTCTGGAATTTAAATATGGAAGGTGCTGATATTGCGGGTTACACCGCAAGATTTCATGATCTGGCGCGATTATTACCGCATATGGTTACGCCCGAATTCAAGCGGACTGAATGATATATTTGGGGTTTGGTGCCTCAGATACAGAGTATGGTCACCTCTGCTAAACCCACAGCTCTTCACAACACTGTGAGACTGGCTCATAATCTCACTGATTAGGCAGTCCGTTAGGGACTGTTTTCCAAGAAAGAAAATGTTGTGAAAGTCTTTGATAACAAGCGAAAGTGGGATAACACCCCTGTTAAACCGTACGTGCAAAATGTTCAGAAGAGACAGGAACTAGCAAGGGTGTTTGCTACTAATCAGCCTGAGAAGAAAGCAAGGGGCGGGTGCACCGGAACCTACCGAAATGCAATAAGTATCAATTCCATCATAATGGCACTTGTGAAGATTCCCGTTGTCAAAAGTGCAAACGTTTTAACCACACGGCCCAGAACTGTCGTCTAGTTGAACAAGCCCCAACTGGCGGGGGAAACAGCGGATTTTTTGGGTGCGGTGATTCCAGACATTTCTGCAAGGACTACCCAAAGAACCGGAGGCCTAGAAATGCACATGCTCGGGGCAGGGCGTTTGTGATTGGAGCAGGCGAAGCTAGACAAGATCCCAACATTGTTAATGGTACGTTCCTTGTAAAAAATTGTTATGCTTCTATCCTATTTGATACGGGTGTCGACAAAAGCTTTGTTTCCACCGAGTTTAGTTCATTACTTGGTATTACACTGATTGCACTAGATTACCTGTACACGGTAGAACTAGCGGATTGTAAGTTAATTGAGACAGAACAAGTAATTCCCGGTTGTGTCCTGACATTAGCTGACCACACATTCATTATAGACCTATTGACGGTAACACTGTTAAGTTTCGATATAGTCGTCGGAATGGACTGGTTTTCCAAGAACCGAGCCGAAAGTGTATGTCACGAGAAGATCGTTCACATTCCACTTCCGAATGGAGAAACACTAGCGATTCAAGGAGATAAGAGCGGTACAGCACTGAAGATCATTACCTGCATGAAGGCCCGGAAGTACTTATGAAAGGGTTACCATACGATCTTAGCGCACGTAACGGAAAAGAAAGCAGAAGAGAGAAAGATCAAGGACATTCCGATAATCCGAGACTATCTGGAAGTATTTCCCGAAGACCTGCCCAGACTTCCACCGCAACGGCAAGTCGAGTTCCTGATCGATCTCACACCAGGAGCTGCCTCGATAGCAAGGTCACCTTACCGACCGGCGCCATCGGATGCAGGAATTGTCTAATCAATTACAGGAACTGTTAGACAAAGGCTTCATCAGACCAAGCTTCTCACCATGGGGAGCACCAGTCTTGTTTGTTAAGAAGAAAGACGGATCGTTCCGCATGTGCATCGACTACCGAGAACTGAACAAAGTGACGGTCAAGAACCGATATCCACTACCAAGGATCGATGACCTATTCGATCAATTACAAGGGTCGAGCTATTACTCAAAGATCGATCTAAGGTCGGGATACCATCAGCTAAGAATTCAGGAAGACGACATTCCAAAGACTGCCTTCCGAACTCGTTACGGTGACTACGAGTTCATGGTCATGCCATTTGGGTTAACCAATGCGCCATCGGTATTCATGGACCTCATGAACCCAGTGTGCAAACCCTACCTGGATAAGTTTGATCGTATTCATCGACGACATCTTAATCTACTCCTGAAGTAAAGAGGAGCATGCTGAACATCTAAAGTTAATCATGGAATTGTTGAAAGAAGAGAAATTGTACACCAAGTTCTCAAAGTGCGACTTCTGGATTCGTGAAGTGCAATTACTTGGACACGTGGTTAACGAGAAGGGCATACATGTTGACCCATCTAAAATCGAGGCGATTAAGAATTGGGAGGCACCTAAGACTCCGACGGAGGTGCGGCAATTCTTAGGTCTCGCGGGCTATTATAGACGATTCATTGAAAATTTCTCTAAGATAGCCCAACCTCTCACTACTCTGACTCACAAGGATAAGAAATACGAATGGAACGACAACGCGCTTTTCAATTGCTCAAACAGAAACTTTGCAGCGCGCTGATTCTATCATTACCAGAGGGAACGGATGACTTCGTGGTGTACTGCGATGCGTCACATAAAGGACTTGGGTGTGTGCTGATGCAAAGGGAGAAGGTCATTGCTTATGCTTCTCGACAACTGAATGTGCACGAGAAAAACTACACTACCCACGACTTGGAGTTGGGAGCTGTAGTATTCTCACTCAAAATCTGGAGACACTATTTGTACGGTACGAAATGTACGATATTCACCGATCACAAGAGTCTTTAGCACATATTCGACCAGAAGGAGCTTAACATGAGGCAGCGTCGATAGGTCGAATTACTAAACGACTACGACTGCGCCATCCGTTACCATCCTGGAAAGGCAAACGTCGTGGCTGACGCCTTGAGCAGGAAAGATCAACTAAAACAGCAATGAGTGCGAGCGTTACAGTTGACCATCCATACTGATTTACCATTTCAGATCCGTGACGCGCAACTTGAAGCAATCAAGGAGGTGAATCTGTGCCACGAGTCCCTACGAGGCATGGACAAGCCATTTGAGGTCGGATCCGATGACATTCGTTATTTTTTGGATCGGATTTGGGTACCGAACTTTGGGAATCTAAGGGATCTAGTGATGGACGAAGCACACAAGTCCAGATACTCGATTCACCCCGGTGCCAACAAAATGGATCATGACCTCAAGGAGCATTACTGGTGGCCTAACATGAAGGTCGAAATTGCTACCTATGTCAGTAAATGTCTGACCTATGCTAATGTCAAAGTGGAGTATCAGAAACCGTCAGGGTTACTTCAACAACCAGAGATTCCACAGTGGAAGTTGGAGCAGATTTTGATGGACTTCATCACGAAATTGCCTAGGGCATCCAACGGTTGCGACACAATCTGGATAATTTTCGACAGGCTAACAAAATCTGCACACTTCCTTCCCATTAAATAAACGGACAAGATGGAGAAGCTAACCAAAATTTACTTAAAGGAAGTAGTCTCGAGGCATGGACTACCGATTTCCATCATTTCAGATAGGGATAGTCGATTCACGTCCCGATTCTGGCAATCCTTACAGAAAGCCTTGGGTACTCGATTGGACATGAGTACCGCCTACCATCCCCAAACGGATGGCCAGAGTGAAAGGACTATCCAAACTCTCGAGAACATGCTTATAGCTTGTGTGGTTGACTTTGGAAACGGTTGGGATGCCCATCTACCTTTGGTCGAATTTTCGTACAACAATAGTTATCACACTAGCATCAAAGCCGCACCATTCGAAGCACTTTACGGAAGAAAGTGTAGATCACCAATTTTCTAGACAGAAGTGGGAGATAGCCAACTCACTGGTCCATAAATCATTCATGAGACTACAGAAAAGATCGTACAGATACGCGAACGTATCAAGGTTGCGCGTGATCGTCAGAAGAGTTACGCTGACGTGGGACGCAAACCATTAGAATTTCAAGTGGGAGACAAAGTACTACTGAAAGTCTCGCTATGGAAAGGAGTAATACGATTCGGAAAGCATGGGAAACTGAACCCTCGCTACATTGGACCTTTCAAAATCCTGAAAATGATTGGTCCCGTTGCCTACAAACTCAACCTACCGGAAACCCTTAGTGACGTTCATGACGTGTTTCACGTGTCAAATATAAAGAAGTGCTTATCAGATGAGACACTGGTCATACCATTGGAGGAGATTCAAGTAGACGATCAGCTTCACTTCGTCGAGGAACCAGTCGAGATCATGGACCTTGAGATCAAACAGATGAAACAAAGTCGCATCCCTATAGTTAAGGTTCGTTGGAGTTCTAGGCGCGGACCAGAGTTCACTTGGGAGCACGAGGATCAATTCAAGTGTAAATACCCTCACTTATTCAAAACTACACCATCTACCAGTGATGCGAACTGACTTTTAACAGGGGAGTATGTGATACCCGACAAATTCAGGTTAATATCCATACCCGACTATTACTTAAATTCACATGATTACACTTGCATCATACTTAATTATAGAGTAATTAAGTACATATTTCATGTAGTAATTCCATTCGTTTCATTTCATTACATGCATCGGTAATCGGGCGGATTACCGGGTCACACACGCGTCCTGTCACACGAACGTTGGTGAATATTAGAAATAATATTTAGACATATAACTGGTGTGCAAAAATTATATGTAATACTGTGATTTAATATTTCATACTTATATGAATTTTTCCAGAATTTTTAGAACAACTTTTATTTTAACGCTTTTAAGTGGATACGCGATATGTGCCAACAACTTTAAATGGAAGTTTATAAAAACAATGGTTTTATGCTTTAGGCTTAATAATTCAGCTTTTAATTATATTAGTCCATTAGGAGCCCATTATTTAGTAAAAAGCCTTAAAAGAATGAAGAAAGCCCAAGACACTCCACTAAAACCCACCCTTAAACCCTTCTTTCATTTTTACAACTAATAACCCTAAACCTAATTCTCTCTCCCTTTCTCTTGCATTCGGCCGCCCCCTCCCTCCTAGTAACCATCTTCTTCCAACTTTGTTCAAGCTTTCCAAGTGGTTCTAGGTGCAATCCAAGGTGTTTCCAAGTGTTAGAGGCTAGTTCATATCCATTCTATCATCATACTCGAAGTTTGTAAGTATTCATCCACCATTTCTTTATTATTTTCAGCCATGTATAGTACCCCAACCATCCAAACGATTTTCATTGTTACAAGTGTTATAATACACGTTTTTAACTAAAAGTCTTCATAATATAAGGTTGTTGACACATATTGGCACTTTTTATGGTTTGAAATGCTTGTTTATGTTGAATATTGCTCGTTGCTATTTATAGAAACTTTGTTGGTTGAGATTTTGTATAAATGAGTATATGATGTGTTTGAAAGCTTAAATGATACATATGTTAGTATATTAAGTAAGAAATGTAATTTTTTTGGTTGAAATGTTGTGTTACACTATGTTATGGTGGTCTTACTATATAAGGAAACTTTAATTTGTCACATTTTGAGTTATGGTGTTCTAATGGATAAATACATAATAATATGGTTCTACAACATCTATTAAAGTATTAAAATGTGTTATTTGAAGTTACACATGTGTAAAAGGTTGTTTGGACCACTTTCCTAAAAAGGAAACTTTAATTGAACATATTTTGTTTGTGTATGTCATAAATGTTTAAAGTAGGTTAAATGGCTTTGTTACTATATGAATAGATGACTTATGCAAGAATATGTGATTTGGAGTTGTATTATGACATGTTTTAGAGGACCTTGCTAAATAAGGAAACTTTATTAGTTTGGGAACCTCACTTTTGCTTGAAATAGAAAGTGTATGTATAGAATCATGTTTATAGTATTTTACTAGTGTAATTTCATGAGTAATTTGTTTAGTTGAGCTATGACACCTAAAGTGCACTAAAACCCTAATTGCCTAAAATGGTAAACTTTGCTATGTTAAGAATTATGGTATAGAAATGACATGTTATGTTACTTGTTCCAATGAGTTGAAATAATGTTAATAAGTTATTAGTGAAATGACATAACCTATGTGGATGATTGGCTAACATGTATGAAATATACCATAAGGATGTACAAATGCCATGTTACTTGTCACGTGTTATTTACTTATGCAATTACTTGAAGCGTGTATGTTATGTCATAAGGTATGACTTATGTGTTATGTAAGTATTACTTATATGTTACTTATGTGTTACTCATATGTTACCTATGTGCTACTTGTACATGTCTTCACCATATGTCACCAACGGGTCGTCGTGTCACATTGGTCAACATTAGTCAACACTGGTCAAACTTGGTCAAACCTCGGTCAACTTTGGTTAAACCTTTTTCAAAACGTCAATGTAACCTAGCAACGTTGAGTCGTTTGGATGAATGTGGTTACATAAACCATGTTTACTTTCATAGACCTTATAGCCTTACTATTCCTAGGGCTCGGTTAGGTCGGTTGTCCAGGCTTTGCTAGGATTCTTGTACTTGATTTTCATACTTCATTCACTTCATTCCCAGGTGAGTTTTCACGGCCCATTTTACTTACTTTTCCATTTAGGGGAGATACATGCTAAATCATTTTCCTTCTTAGTCGTATGACGTTACTTTGATTTTGCTTTAATATATATAAGTTGGTGCATTTACCGCACATAAAGTCCTTTCATAGTCGAACCGTTAGTTATTTCACAAATCGAGGTGATTCATGAATAGTATTATTGGGTTTAACAACCCCCACCCGGGTTAGTTGCGCTAACTCTGACTGGGAGTCAAACGGGTGCATAATTGACCTAATCCATTGCGTGCTAGGCACGTAAGATGCAAAATGCTAGTTTCTGCATTCCTTCGTTGAGCTTCGGTTTCGGTGTTTCTTATATAATTAATGTTTATTTTCTGATCAACAATCGAATCACTAGTATACATGCGTACTGTTACACTGTTTTCTTTACTGTTTCTGTTACTTAAACCTGTGAACTCACAAACCCTATGTTGACACTTTAAGCATGTTTATCTCAGGTCGCTAAGCATTCATGCATGGATTAGGGTTGCACTTCAAAAGTCTCACAGCATGTTTTCATTTAGAAGCTTAGGTTTATGAGAACCTAATTGTTGTGCTTCTGTATTTTGAAACAATTACTTTTGCTTCCGCAGTTTACATTTCGCAATTTCAAACTCTATATTACTTATTAATTTTGTATGATGTTCAAACTGGACGTCTTTTCAAAACCATTTAGAGGTCGTTCGAAATGATCGAGACTGATGATCCTTGACAGTCACAACCCGCGGGTAACCCGCTGTGGAATTTCAGGGTGTGACAAAAGGCAATTAGGGTGTGTTTGACCAAGAAAAGAAGAAAGAGCCAGGGTATAGTTATATGAATTTCTTAGGTCCAAGAGGCTACTAACTATTTAAGAAAATACGCATCAAGGAAAGCTACAAACATCAATTGGTAGTATTATGAATGTTCTTATAGCAAGTGACCATCTCCTCTTGATAAACCTTGCTAGTAAAAGTGTTTATGGTATAATGATTCAATGATTCATTCCATTAACTATGAACCTCTATAAATAGAGAGAGACTTACAAAACCCTAACTGCTATTGGCTTTGCATTTGGGCTAGGTTTACATATTCACAATAAGTAATATAATAAATACAATTATTAATAGTTCCTCGCAGTTCGAGCGGAGGTAAGACATACGCTCAAACTGGATC
The DNA here is from genome assembly GCA_023525975.1 of Smallanthus sonchifolius. Lineage (NCBI taxonomy): Eukaryota > Viridiplantae > Streptophyta > Magnoliopsida > Asterales > Asteraceae > Smallanthus > Smallanthus sonchifolius. The sequence continues at coordinate 95,081,167 of CM042019.1, forward strand.
CGAAGTTCTCGAACAGTTGACGGGGAAGGCCTTTGGTGAATATGTCAGCATATTGCAACGATTATGGAATGTGTAGCACTAGAATATGACCAATACGTATTTTCTTTCAAACAAAGTGGATATCGATTTCGACGTGCTTCATACGTTGTTGAACCGGATTGTCTAACAAGTAAATCGTCGATACATTGTCACAAAATACCATGGTGGCTTTCCAAAAAGGAACGTGTAACTCAAGTAACAAGTTGCGTAACCATGAAGCTTTGGCGACATCGTTAGCCACCCCACGATATTCAGCCTCTGCACTTGAATAGGAAACATCTGCCTCTTGGATGACCAGGAGATGAGCTTATCCCCTAGAGCACACAATAGTACGATGTGGAGGGTCTAAAATCTGGACACCCGCCCAGTTGCTAGACTTGAAGCCATCAGATTGTTCTTAGCTTATGCTTCGTTTGTTGGTTTCAAAGTCTATCAACTTGATGTGAAAAGTGCTTTCCTGTATGGAAAAGTACACGAGGAGGTCTATGTTTCCCAACCACCCAGCTTTGAAGACCCGCATTACCCACATAGAGTGTACAAGCTGGATAAGGGACTCTATAGTGTTCATTAAGAACCGCGGGCTTGGTATGAAACGTTATCCAAGCATCTGTTGGCTAACGATTTCAATTGTGGGTAAATAGACTCGACTCTTTTCATCAAGAAAGCAGGGGTAGATATCCTACTAGTACAGGTGTACGTGGACGACATTATTTTCGGGTCTACAAATAAAGATATCTGCAGAGAATTCAAAGGAGTGATGAAATCAAACTTTGAAATGAACAACATGGGTGAATTGTCATTTTTTCTAGGACTTCAATTCAATCAAAGATAAGATGACATATATCTTCATCAAACTAAGTATGTACATGACATTCTGGAGAAATTCAAAATGAATGATTGTTCTACTTTCGACACACCGATCCCAGTCAATATCAAACTTCTCTAGACAAAGATGGCAAGGATGTAGATTGCAAATTGTACCGTGGGATGATAGGTTCTCTTATGTATCTTACTGCTTTGAGGCCGGATATTATGTTTGCTGTTTGCCTATGTTCAAGGTTTCAGTCATAACACAAGGAATCACACTTGATAGCTGTGAAAAGGATATTCAGATACCTGAAAGGGAATCCTGAGTTAGGTCTTTGGTATTCCAATCAGTCGTCATTTGATTTCAATGCCTATACAGACTCAGATTATGGCGGTTGTAACCTTGATAGGAAGTCGACCTCAGGTGGATGCCAATTCTTGGGAGACATGTTAGTCTCCTGGCAATGTAAGAAGCAGTCAACGGTTTCTATCTCAACATGTGAAGCTGAATACATTGCTGCTGCAAGCTGCTGTTCTCAGATTTTATGGATCCAGCAACAACTAAGAGACTACGGCTTGAATTACACTGGAACACCGATGTTCATCGACAACAATGCCCCCATGTCCATCACAAATAACCCGGTGAAACATTCCAAAACTAAACACATTGAAATTCGTCACCATTTCATCCGTGATTGTGCTGAAAAATGATTGATTAAACTTGTAAAATATCACACAGATGAAAACTATGCCTACCTTTTCACAAAAGCGTTTGCTCGTACTCGCTTTGAACATCTTGTCAAAATGATAGGAATGTTCAATCCCGAGTGAAAATCTGTTTAAAAAAAATGGTTCATGGAAGTTTTTATTTTTAAATCTTATTCATGTACAGTTCTTTTTCTTTGAAAAATATAAAAAAATCCAAACAAATTAAAAAAACATAAAAATTAGAAAAATTGAAAAATCAAGGTCATTTGAGGTATTGAAGAAATGATAATACATCACGTGATTGTCTGACACACTTGACCTTAGTAATGGACCTAAATGGCTGTCTACTTATCTTAATTGATGTAGCTTTGATCTAGACATCTTAGACTGCACCAATGGGAAATGAAATGAATTTTCGTTAGTTATGACACATGTAAAGCCTTAAATTGAACGACTAGGATCTAGTTGTGATATGTTGATAGACTCTGCTTAACTAGAAATTACCTTCCCTGTGGCACACTTGAAGTCTAAATTTATGATTCTAATGCGGAACATCTCTTAGAATAGTGTTATTTCTATTTGACTGCTTGCGTGATGTCCCTTGTACACATTATATGTGCCATAGAATCTTAAATTGAGTTTAAAATCATTCCAGTATCTTCTCTATTTTGCGTAAGCAAAGACCTGAAGATACATGCACATCATCTTCTGTTTTGCGTAAGCAAAGACCTAGATGATGTGTAAAAGCGAATGTGCTTATAGATCACAATAAAACACCAAAAAGAGGCCAATGAGCCCACGCAAAAGAGACCCTCAACTGTCCAAACCCTTAATCCTTTATCATTTGAGAAATCATTTAATTTGTATATATATTATCCATCTCTATATTTGATCTATTTTGTTCTCTTCTCACCTAATCTCAAACAATATTTTAAATTCTATGGTAGATACTGTGAAAGTATACGGTAGGGAAACTGCTTTATAGAATTCACAATATTATTTCTAGGATTAGCGTGGAACCCACTTTAGAACATAATAATCAGATCCAAAACATGATAATAGACCATAAATGGTTAAATAAGAAGGTTTAAAGCACGAGTTTAAATGGACAAACATATTGGCAATCACCTAGACCAGTCAAAGTAAATATGTGCTGAAAAATATTCCTTAGTCTACCTAAGAACGATTTGATCCCATTTTCTTTGATTGTTTAATGTATCATTGATTTTTAATCTTGAAATCATTGGAAATCTAACAAGTTACTTTACATTTTATAGCTCAAGATTAAAAGTGAATCTGACATTAGAACCTTTAGAGTTTAGTTCTATGTGTGTCGGATGATTCATACAGTCTGGTATGGTCTTCTGGCTCATGACTTTGGACAAAAAGAATGTCGGTTTGTAAATATTTCCCTGTAAATAATTTCATGTACATTCTAATCTATTTTTTATTTAATTCTAACTTATTCAGAAAAGAACAAAAAGATGTTCGATTTATTTATCTTAAAATTTTAAAACTCAAAAAGATTTTTGTACAGTTTTGCCTTATTTTTAGAAAAGACCAAAAATATTTTCATTTTAACTTCCATGGAACATCATTTTATAGCTTGGGATTGATGTTTCATATCCAAAATGGCATAAGATCTTAAAATGTCATAATTGGGTTGAACTTGAAATTTGGCTAAGTCTTCTGCGTACCTAGCTAAGTACGCAAGAAGGAATCTCATGCGTACTTAGCCAAGTACGCAAGTCTAATTTTCAGTGGATATATAAACGAAAGTTAACTGATTTTTCTTATTTCATTTCATACTCTTTTTGTTTATACGAGTTCCCGAGACTTAGACTATTTTAATTTCCACTCAAATCTTGTGTGTTGCTAACACCTTTTTGATCTCGTTTCGTGTTTCAGATTCACTCATACATTATTTGGTGAGTAAATGAACCGCAATCATCCACGAAATCTTCAGTTTGAAGACCGTTTGGAGACTAGGGTTTTTGTCGGACCATGCATGATGAAATTCGATGAAATTTGGATGTTTTGATGACAAACTGATACTCATTTCTTGTTTCAAAACATCAATTTATTTTAATGGCCTCATAATCAGTTCCAAAATCTGAGAAATCACTTGATATTGACCCTAATACCGTTGATATTTGCGTCAGACCTATAATGGTAAAAAATTCTTGACTTTTGTGGTGTTGTTACTCAAACAAATGATGGAAACTTGGTTAATATCAATTTTCGGATGTTTGTATTGCAAAGTCTTGGACTAAAACACTTGATGAAACGATTTCAGAAATTTGAAAATTTTGAACAAGTTACAGTTCTTGCGTACTTAGGCTAGTACGCAAGACCAAATCCTGCGTACTAGCTAGTACGCAAGAAGGAGATTTATGAAAATTTTCCAAGTGTTGGTGTTTGGTCCAAGTGTTCAAAACTTTTTCAAATGATATGTCTTCTGTTCTAATGATTGTTTATGTTCTTATGGTTGTTCTTTGTTTGTTCTTGCAGGTATGGCTCGTGTATTCACCAATGAATTTAATTTGTTGGCACTTGTTGATCTAGAGTGGAGAGGTGCATCAGAAAATTACCATGAGATAGTCACTTTTCTGAATAAATTGAAGATTACTTTTGCTATTTCGGCCAATCCTATTGTATCTAGACCGTACTTGGAGTAGTTCTGGGAAACGGCGACTCATGATTGCACAGTTGATCCCAATGTCATACGGGAAACAATTGCAAATCAAGAGATCGCTATTTCAGAAGACATCATCCGACAAGTTTTGCATTTTCAAGACCTCGCGGATGATCCAGTCGTGTATCCTGACTTCATGATAGCAGGTTGTTGGAGACAAAGGATGGAGTATGTTAGAAGGGAGGACTATTCATCCTATGACAAGAAGTGGTTACTTGATCAATGGCATTACTTTGCACATGTCATGATCATGTGTATCTCTGTAAGGAAAGCTGGTAAGGATGCTATGGGACGTGATTTGGCACCAGCAATGGTGGGTTTATCACTGAACATAGGATATAACTTCTCCAAATATGTCTACAGATCCATGGTAGACTAAATCAATGTTGCAGAGAAGTTCAAATTCCTATTGTATCCCAGATTTGTTCAGCTACTGATCAATCACTTCCTCCCAAATCTACCACAAGTTGGGCAATAGTTACAACTAAAGAGGATTGACAAACGGGTGTTTGCTCATTCTAAAAATGCTGGGAATGAGGAGCCCATTTCTGTACACACACTCTTGTTCGGTCACCTTATTAATGCCAACTATGTGGTTCCACCTGGTGATATTTGGTACCATCCTGAGTCTGAACCTGAAGAAAGTGAAGAGCATTCAGATGAAGAACCACCAGTAGAACAACATCAAGATGTAGAAGAACAAGTTGGTGAATCTGATAGAGAAGGTGAACAAGAAGGAGGTGAAGAAGAAGAAGAGGGTGAAGGTTCTGAAGAAACTGACTCTGAGAGGACTAAGTCAAACTCTAATTCTGATGATGCACCTGATCAAACACACCCTAGGAGGTAGGTTTGGGGTCTCCCTCCTGAATCGTCTTTAAATCGACCAAGGGTAGACAGTTCGGATGAAGAATACGAGATGATTCGAAGATTGAAGCTACAAGACAGAGGAAGACTGAACAAAGAAGGAATCCTAAGTCTGATAGATCCTTCTCAGTTATAATGAGGGATCTCTAGACTAGTCTTGATGCTCAAAGAGCTACTTCCATTATTTCACAACAGTACCGGAGGAAGAAGAAACCAAGGTTGACAACGGTTGTTGTGACAACTGTCTCAGAGGAGGTGCCTGAGATAGTTTCTCTTCCTTTATCTACCGTTGATGTCCCAGTTTGTACAATACCTGTTTTGACTGAGTCAGTGATTTTGACTCCCATCACCACACCACAAGTCACAACTGTTCCTTCTTTCATAACTCATCCCACATCACAGCCTATCTCATATGAAGAATTCTCTCGAGGATTTGAATTTGTGATATCTTCACTTCTCCTACCCATGAAGCTTTTGAAGCATCCACATCTAGAGGTCTTGATCCTCGTGATGCTAGGATTGCTTATCTTGAGACACAAGTTGCATCCTTGCTGGAGTTTGTTAGTTCTTCTAGAAGCCAATCTGAAGCTCAACAAGCTCAGATTACTTCTCTTATTGACGAGACAACTCAGCTAAGACACCAGTGGGTTGGTGCTCAAGAGCAGATTCGTACCTTGACTAAGTAGAGTGAAATTCAAATGCAACTTGTCACAACTCAACTATCTCACATGCAATCAGTTGAAGCAATACTTGAGCTATATAATGAGCAACACCAGAAGATGGTTGCCTTAGTTGAGGAGCTGGCAAAGAAGCTGGATGCTCAGGGGAGATAAGGAGACCTGCCACCAAGGACACCTATCACCAAGTGGATTTGATGAAGGGTGACGAGGAAGACAAGGATCCTGATGCTAGAATTGGTGGTTGTGAGCATCAAGCTCCTTTGGAGATTGCACTGTTCTCAGTTATTGCTATATCTCAGGGGGAGTCTACCTCAGGCGGTGGTGGTCAGAAACAGGCGACTGACTTAGAAGAACTTGCTAATGTTATTCTTCTACTCGAGCCTGATTATTCCAAGTCAGAAAGAATCGATTGTATAGACGAGATTGAAGAAGGTGAGATTGATGATGACGATGACGATGATTTGAGTGTGGAAGACGAGGATGTGCTGATTGAGTTTCCTAAGGGTTCTTGAGAGGGTGTTTAGGAGCTGGAAGATGGTGAGATCTTCCAAGCTCCTGACTTGTCAGTTGTTGATAGCATGGTTGGTGAACCTGAGAAGGTTGCTGAAGTTAGTATAGCAGTAATTTCAACCAATTCTCCCCTTTCAGAACCGATGCCGTTGATGATCTGGCTGAAGCTTGGAAGAGAAAGCTTCCAGAAGACTGGTTTAAGAAGGATCAAGCTCCTGTTTGACAGAAGTCTCATTATGTTGGTAAATATGGAGCTGTCGGAATGATTCTTTCCTGTACATACGAGGAGGATATGGGATTGATTGCCATCAAATGAGCAGGAGGTGTTCAATATTTGAAACCTACCAGTGAGGCATTCAATTCCTTGCCCAAGTATGACTTGGTGAACCATTCACAAATGGATCTTATCATAGAACCATCCAACGCCGTTGTTCGAGGTTTATGGGTTATTCTACAGAGAGAAGGAGCTTCAGGAAACTTTGAGGTGTTCAAGCCTAAAATGCCAAAAAAGAGTCAGGGACAAGACAAAGAGAGATCCATGACTAAGAAGTATGTGAAGAAATTGGTCTACAAGCCAGTTTTGTGTGAGACCAATATTCCCTTGAAGAGGATTCCACAGGACATTCTTAGGAATATGAGTCACTGGTATGTAGATCCAATTACTGGCGAGGCGGTGATGGTGGAGAAAGCTGATCCTAAGACAATGGGTGTGGAACCAAAGGAGTTGATTGGGGTGTTTGATGAATTCAGCCTTATCAATTTCTCGTTGAAGGATTTTGAGATTCTGCAAGAAAAGTGCTGCATCAACACTGACAAGTGGGCGAAGCTGTTGGCATCCAGGTATGACAAGTTAGTCAAGTTTTGCTTTGACTACAAGAAGCGGATGTAAGCGGATTACCAGCTCAAGATCTGTGAAGACTGAAGACATCTCCAGAGCTACTGTCAAGGGGGAGTCTGTAGAGGCAATTCCTGGTGACATGCAGTCTGAAGATTGTTATGTGTTTGATTATGTCTTTTGTATGTCATTGTATTTCAGTCTCTTGTGTATTTGTCTTATTGAGTTGTATTCGTATGTGTTTGAATTGATTTTGTACTTGGTTGTATGTATTTGTGCTTGCGTACAAAGCAAGTACGCAGGAGGTTTGTTCCTGCGTACTTAGCCTAGTTCGCAGAGGTTGTTCCTTCGTACTAGTAAGTACGTAGGACCTGAGCCCATTAGTATAAATAGTTGGTTCAAGTGTTTTCTTTGTACGCTTTCATTGTGCTTATACGCAGACTGTTTGGAAAGCAATCTTGTAATCAGTTTGTTGAATGCTAATAGACAATGTTTGTTTACTCGTGTTTGTTAACATTATTATTAGTCATATTGTTCACCTAGTCACAGAGGATTCCGCACTCTGTTCTACTAGATACACCACCTGCAAGTAAAAGATCCAAGACAGGGGACCTACAGTTGCAGGCTGCTATGAGTCATTATGCATCACCGTTACCGTTTTTGGTGTTCGGGTGATTCGGGGACAAAACGGATAGAGATTCCGGTTGATTCTTCATTGTAGTAGAATGCAGAGTAACCAGGTAGCAAATCCAAGGGCCTTAGGTTTTACTCGACTAAGTTGCATCCTTAACTGGGGATTAGTCTATTCAAGGAACATTCATCATAAGTGGAGTCATTCTTGTCAAGAGGATTCGACACCTAGATGATTGTTTCTCCATCTGATTTCCTAGAGTTTTCACTAATTGTTGTCTTTAATCATTAGCTCAATCAAACCATATCTTCTACATCGGTTAAATATCGACAGGCGGTTGAGTATCAGGAGCCACTGTGTCCACGGATTGATATCTAGTACTTGCTGATACTATATTACATTTCGATAGGTACCCTTGCCTATTTGTGTGTAGTTTAGTTCTTTTGGTAATTACCCATTTAACACTTAACTTGTACAACCGAATTTAATAATTAAATTCATACTACTATTCGCATGCATCAACCCTCACAACTGCTTATGGAATTTATCTTGGAGTATCATTTGTGTGACATAAGGTGACTCTCGTTTGAACACTTTTTCTAAAGCATTTTTGGGTGGAAGCATGCTCATTACTGTTTTTAGATACTATGATGTATCATTATTCAAGATAGGAACATCCTATTGAATATGGCAACAATTATTTTTACACAACCATTAATTCAGGGGAACCAGTGGATCGTATGGGTAGTACTATCTGAGGAAGACCCCCAAACACAGTGTCCCGTGTTGGGAAAACCCTACTGAGGCTCGTGTAGTTGTTGCGGCATATTATATGTTTTTGTGTTTCATTGCTTATGATTTGGCAGGGCATGGGTGTTTAGCCCATAACAATAAGGGGTATGGGTCAATGGGCTTTTTAGTTACGTTCAGGGATTCAGACCATGTGGAGTACGGGTACTGGGCACATGATTGGTTGTGAGCTTGTTTTGTGTCATAATTTTTGTTTTATAAACCTACGGGCTCACCAACATTTAGTTGACGCTTTGCATTTTTTAACATGTTTTAAGGTACTTAGTTTTGAAGATTTGCCAATTGCTGGGCATCATGGTTAGGATATTTAGAAGACTAAAAAGGAACTTTCGAAGACTAGCTTTTTGTTATGTTGGACATTTAAATTTTAAGACATGTATTGTTGTTGTTAATTCCTTTAGGCAAATTATCCATGATTGCCCTATAAGTTATGTAACTATGTATGGTTTATGTTTAGCACTTTTACTTTACACTGCTTGTTTGTGATACAATCGTTATGCCCCCACCCCTGTCCCAGGATGTGATAGATGGTTAATTAATATTAGTCTTGATCAATTAGGGGGCAAATATAGAAAATTAGGGAAATTGATGTTAGTTACGATCAATTAGGGACAACTAGGATTATTTAAAGTCAATATTGGTCAACTAAGGGCATTTAAGGTTAATCAAGTGGTTAATGATGGTCACCAATAGTCAATGAATGTCAACTAGGAGCAATTAATGTTAATATTGATCACTTATGACAAATAGTGCCAATTTAGGTTAATAAGGGCAATTGGGGACGATTAGGGCCAATTAGTGTCAACTATTGTCGATAGGGGTAATTTGGGTTGGTAATGGTTAATAGTCACGAGTTAGGATTAATTAGGGGCAACTATGATAAATTAGTGTCAATTAAGCTAATAAAGGTTAATAATGGTCATCGAGGATAAATATTGACCACTAATGATCAATAATAGTTAATTATGGTTAGTATTCAACAATGCTAATACATGGACATAAGTGATAGATTATAGCTTGCTAAAACTTAATATGACATTTTGATTCCAATTTCTAAGATTGGGGAAGACATACAATCGCTCCGCTTTATTTGGATCAAGAATAGATCTTTTTATGGTGTTATTTCTTGACATGATTGGTGTAATTTTATTTTTTAAGTTGTTTTCCCGTTGTGTTGTTTTGTCTTGTCTTGCCTCTAGCGCCTTGCTACGCTCTTTTTATTGAAATTCGTCGTTCGAAAAAAAAAAAACTTAATATGACATAATTTTTATGGCATTTATCATCTAAAATGTCTTATTAGGACAACCATAGAAATATTGATTAACAATAATCCATTGGGTCAATATTAGAGGTGTTTTTGGTGTGTATTTTAAGGTTTCTATATTAATGCTCGTGGGTTTTAATCTCTGTAAAATAAACCAACTTAAAACCTGTTCGATCCAGTTCCAATTTCAGAAACACCATATAGAAATCTTTTTCTATATGAACAATATAGTAGTTTAAAATTATTTATTTAAAATAGTTTAGAGAGAACTCTAGTTTTAGTCCATGTGATATTTTAGTCTAACTAACATGGTTAAAATTTTCTGTTAAGATTTTTTAAAAAGAGCATAATACCTTTTCTTATATGCCCTGCCACTTTTATTATTAAACAAAAATATTATAAAGATATATAAAAAAACCTACCTTCATCTTACTCTCTCTCTAAACAAAACACACACATACCCCTCTCTCTCTCTCTCTCCTGTCTACCGACCATCGTCGGCAACGAAAACCGCCTCCATCACCTGATCACCGCAACGGCACCACCGTCGGCAACGAAACCACCGCCGCCACCTGATCACCGCCGGCAACACACACATACCCTCTCTCTCTAGCTCTACTCTCTCTCCCTTCTGTCTACTCTCTCTCTCCCTTCTCTACTAACGAAAACCGCCGCCGCCGCCGCCGGTGAACCAACAGATCTGGACCACCACCATCGTCGAACCAGCAGATTATGGTGTGGCTTTTGAACAGAAACTCGAAGAGGGGAGAATAAGGTGGGGGTTTTGTGCAGATTGTGGTGTGGGTTTTGAAAACAGCCGTCGGTGGATTTTAGGGTGGTGGATTTTTGTGGTGGTTTTTGTTTCTTATAGATTTTTGTGGATTTCTAATAAATCTGAGATTTTGGGTGGTGGATTTTTGTTTCTATTTCCCAAGACAGTGGTGGGTTTTCAGATTGCTTTCATCAACAAGACCCGAAGGGAACTGAGACCTTTTGTGGGTGGTGATAATGGAGGTTGCTGTTTCTGAAGAAGGAGACTTGCTTGGGAGGTTGCTGTTTGATTTCGATTTCTAAACGGTGGCCGGAGTGGTGACAGAAGATGTGAGCAAAGGCAGACACTCGTCTGGTTATTTTATTATTCAATCACTTTCATTTAATGTTTATTATTTTTCTTTACAGATAATAGAGAGTGGTGAGTTGCAGGATATTTAGGGTGGTGGAGGGTGGCCGGGTATTTAGGGTGGTGAAGGGTGGCCGGATTTTTTTGTGTGTGGTGGTGGTAACGGAGGTTGGTGTATATTCTAGGGTTTTTATGGAGAAGAAGATAATGGAGTAGGTTATTTTTAGTTAGACGGGTATTTTTGTCTTTTCATAAAAAGTTAACAGAAACTTTTAACGGTGTTAGCCATTTGGTTTTAATTGAAACAAAAATGAAACTACAGTTACTAAAAGAAAATTAAAACTAATTAAATAAAATAAAAAATTGATCCAAACCGGAGTTTACTCTAGTCAAGAGGTAACATTTACCATTAAAATAAAGTATAAACGACCCTTGCCGTTAAAAAAATAAATCTTTTAGTATTTTGATTGGTCATTTATATCTCATTACACTTGCAAACATCACTTGGTCAACACGTATTCTTTTTTCTTCTCCACACATGCCTAGCACCAGAAAAGTCTCGATGTTTCAATCATACATTCAAATAATAATTTTAAAAAACCTCAACCAACCAAAGAAGATGCATCAAAGCTCACTTCCCGATAAATTCAACTAAAATAAACTAAAATCCAATCAATTAATAACTAAATTAAAAAAAATTGTATTTGACAACTATCTAAAATAATCCCAAGAAACAAAAAATTAGAATCCATATACTAGTTTAAGGGTTTTAACTGAAAAGGTGTTCTTGCATGCCCAAATGAAAACAAGCCTCTTCTAAGTCTACACCCATCGTTCACTTCAATTACATTATTCAACGAGTTCCTGATTTCTTGAACGGCAGAATAAAGCTGCTGATCCATCGCCGAATCCATCGAAACCGATCTTCGAAGCGGTTGAATCAACAATTTCCCACTAGAATTAGCACCAATGCATTCATCACCCATGCTTGAATCATAACCATATCTTTGTCTCAATTTCTCCATGATTTTCCCAACCCCCGGCCCGCCGGAGTTGAGATTACAGTCTCCTCCGGCGATGGTTCTCCCCTCACCAACATCAATCACAACATAATCTCCGGTAACCGGGATTTGTGAAATGGAAATACTGTTCCGACAAAGCGGGCAGTTAGGGTTGCTTTGCAACCAAACATCAATGCAGTCGATATGAAACACGTGTGCACAGTTGGGAATGATTCGCAGCTTCTCGTCGTGTTGAAACTCCGCAAGACAAACCGCGCATTCGTTGTCGGAATGTTTTTGTTTCTGAAAATGAAAGACGGGGATGGACCGGATGACGGATTCATGGAGACCGGTCGGCTCGGGGACGAGAGGGTGGTGGTGGTGGTCTGTGGTCCGGGATAGAGAAAAGCGGCGTAGGATATCGATTCGGTGCCAGTTATGGCAGCATTTGATGACGAAGATGTAGTAAAAGACGAGAAGGAAGATGGTGGCAAAGATTCCTATAATGGCAACTGCTATGAATGGGAAAGTGGGATGAGAGGAGTGAGGAGAAAGAGTCTCCGACGATGAATCATGAATCATTTTAGAGAGAGAGAGTGAGTTGAAGGAGATGGGTGTGATTGGATCTTGATGGGTTTGTGATTTGAGCATCTTGAAAGGGAGAGACAGACAGATTTGTAAGTATTAAAATATGTATACATATACAAACATGTTGTATATATTAATGGCGTGTGTGTGTATGAAAGAGAAATGTTATGATGTGATTCAGAGAAAGGATAATTAATGTATGAAAGGTCAAAGTTAGGTTTGACTCAAATCATTTGAATAGTTACTATGTGTGTTTTAAATATATATAGACATAGACAAATTTGTTATAATGAGTGAAAGGTCAAGGTGTAGGTTTGAATATGGTATAAAAATGGGCAGCAAAAAGCTGAAAAACCAGAAGAAAGAAGTTACACAATTACACCGTATCTTTCAATTTACCTCACCAAATTTTGATGCTTTCTTAACCCATTGGAACGAATCTTCTATAATATTCTTGTTGAAATATATATATATATATATTTTCAGTTTAATATAAAAAATGTCGTATGTTTTGTGTATAAATATTGCTACACATTTGTTTATTTTGTTGTTCTTTTCATATGAATTGCAACTACGCTTAACGTGCTTGGAGGCTTGGACTAAGATTAAAGAGCCGCTGGGATTAATGTGTTGCTGGGCTTAATGTGAATGCTACTCTTTATAAACGAGAGATCCTTTGTTAAAAAAAAAAAGACGTCTTAAGTTTCTATCACTAGTACACAATTGATTTTTTAGGGCGGTCAAATAGGTTTTTTAAGACGGTTTTGAACCGCCCTAAAAATAGCAAACCTCTTCAAAAAAAGAATAAAAACCGTTCCAAAAAAGAGCAACTAAACCGCTCTAAAAAAACTAGGGGTGAGCAATAACCGAAAACCAAAATTAACCAAAAACCGAATTAACCGAAGATCGGTTATCGGGTTTTTTTTGTACCCTCGGTTAACCGAAATTAACCGAACCGAACTATCCATATTTTCATATATTTCTAGCTTTTATACCTCCATTTCATGTATTTCATGTTTTATACCTTCATTTCATGTATTTATACATCTATTTCGTGTATTTATACATCCATTTCTTGTATTTATACCTTCATTTCATGTATTGCTAAGTAAAAATTATAGCCGAAGTTTGGTTTTGGTTATCAACCAAAATTAACCGAACCGAACCGAAAACCGACAAACTAAACGAATCAACCGAACCGATTAACCGAAAACCGATCGGTTAATAAAATAGATTAACCGATCACTTCGGTTTTGGTTAAGGCTAATAATTGAACCGAACCGTGCACACCCTTAAAAAACCTCCATTTTTCAAATATTGTCGCCGGAACCCTAGCTTTGCATCTCTGTCATTTTTTCAAATCTCCACCACCACCAACCTACCATAGCTTCACGGCTCCACCATCGCCACCCACCATAGCTTCACCGCTCCACCACCGCCACCCACCATAGCTTCACGGCTCCACCACCGCCACCAACCATAGCTTCACGGCTCTACCACCGCCACCAACCATAGCTCCACGGCTCCACCACCACCACCACCACCACCACCACCACCACCAACCCTAGCTTCACGGCTACACCACCACCATCACCACCAATCCTAGCTTCACGGCTCCACCACCCACCATAGTTTCACGGCTCCACCAACACCACCAACCCTAGCTTCACGGCTCCACCACCACCACCAACCCTAGATTCACGACTCCACCACCACCACCACCACCAACCCTAGCTTCACGGCTCCACAACCCAGGCAACGACATGTCTAGCTTCACGACAGCGGCAGGTCTAGCTTCACGACAGCGGCAGGTCTAGCTTCACAGGAGCGACCCGATGGTTTACGTTTGGATGACCGATGGTGGTGGTTTGCCGACAAAGGCAAGTGACTGGTGGTGGTGGTTTGTTTGGAGAGAATTCCTTTAAAACGGCTCTCTCTCTCCCTTAAACTTTTTTTTGCTTTTTGATGGTGATATATCTCTTAACGGTAAAGATGAATTTAAAAGCATTTATGACAATTTAATAATACCTTTTCAAACCGCTTCAAAAGATTAAAAGAATTAAACCACCCTAAGAAGTATTTTTTTTGGAGCGGTTTCGCTTAAACCGCTCTAAAAGGTACGTGGTTTAGTTTTTTAAGGCGGTTTTTATTTTTGGAAGCTTTTTTGAGGCGGTTTTGTTTAAAACCGCTCTAAAAAATGTTTGACTGATTCAAAATATTAGTTGTGTAGTATAAAAAAAAGGGTCGTTGGCTCTCTCTTTGTCTTCTCATCACTATCTAGGGTTTCTTTATGTTAAAAAGATAGCTCGTTCTCTCGTGTTCGTATTTTTTCAATCGAGTCTCGGGTTTCGTATTATTCTCTGAAACCATGTTCATCTATGTTAAGTCTTAGAATTAGGCGAATGTCTAGACATCTATTATCGTTTTGTATCATGTTCTTACTTTGTTGGGAGTTTGTTTTCTCTTTGATAGCTTTATCTTTTTGGATTCAGTTGTTTAATTGTAAGGTTTTGTTCATGGAACTTGTTATTGTTAATTGTTCTTGACAATTTTGACATGGTATCAGAGCCTTAGAGCTTTGGTAATTCATTGCCGACTGATTCTGGTTCTTCCATTGATTTTGAGGTGGTTCGTCTTCTAAGATTTATCATATTTGAAACCCTAGCTCTTTGATTTGGGGTGTTTCACTTCTGATTCTGGTTCACATCAATCACAAATTGCTTCCTAGAAAGAATCCTGTTTGTCATAAACTTCCTTGTGCGGATAGTCACTGCCTTAGCGTCCGCCATTTTTACTATTAAACCATGTTATTAGCTACTCTGATGGACGGCAGTACTGCCTCTTCTTCGTTCTTCTACAGGTAATCGACTTCTGGTTTGGGTTTTTGTTTTTGTATATCTGGACACTAGATCAGAGGCTGGTATTGTATATGATGGTTTAAGGCTCCTTGATCATGAAACCCTAGTTCTTGCTCATTCTTGGATCGTCAATTATTTGGATCATTGCTTTCTCTATTGGATCGGATTTTTGGTGCTCTAGGTGAAAAGATCTAGGGTTTCTACGTCTCAAACCCTAGTTGTGGTATATTACTTCTGGATCTAGAACATCTAATGATTGCCAGTACTCTAAGTTTTTCTCGAGTCTCTTATAGCTATGACAAACGACACATGTAGCTGGAAATTGGTTAGAAGAAACCCTAGAACAAAATTTCTTCCCCAAATTTACACAAAATATCAACATCTTTTTTTTCTTATTAACAAAAAAGATTTCTAAGGAGATAAACTCTTAATTATTTGTGGAGCTTTTTGAAAGATCCGCTATTCATTGTTGAGGTTGCTTATAGTAAAAGGATACAAGAGTGCGTTGGAACACCCTATCTTAAGAACGCTTGAGTACGGTGAGATCTTTCCTACTCTTTCCTTATTGTCACACGTGTTATTTTTGTAACATCCAAAAATCCAACCCAATTTAAACATTTTAAAACATGAGGAAGTTAGGTCCCAAAATAACATTTAACGTATCTACACGTTTAAGTTTTACAAACATGGGTTAGACTTTCCAGTTCACAAAAAAAGTCAAGACATAAACTAATAATTCATAAGTTATCCACAAGTTTTTAAACAACCCAAAAAGTTTGTAAAGACTCCCCACGAGAAGGTTAAACAAAAAGAATTTCAAACACGTCGATGAGAATCCTATCCACATGATGTGAGACCCGAGATCACACCGGAGCTTTCCCTACATTCAAAACATCAATTTGAACATGGTTAGTATGTTGGGAATTGTGCACCGGATTTAACTTTTAAAACAATAAGTTTACAAAGTCAGATTTGCGTAGCGGAAGCAGTTTAAAGACACACGATTATAAAGTTCTAAACTTTATCCGATAGTGATCCGATTACACGAACATTTAGACAATAACAAACGAACTCAACCATAGGGTGTTCAAAGATTATACCTTAGATGATAAAACCGTCGACAACACTTGGGAGCAAAGAAATTCATGCTAGTTGACTCCAAACACAATTCGTCTCACGAACTCGTTACACGGATACACTCCTAATCGAAAATGGTTCCCGATTCATCTTTCGATTTGGCTTTCGAAAGTGGAAAACGGCTCGGCAGAACACGACGGATCACGGCGGCGTTTGCGTGGAGATCGGCTACGGTGATGGCGGCTGCCGGCTGCTACCGCAGTGGCGGCTAGTCGCTCGTATGACGGAAAACGGGAGGAGGGGGTGGCTGGCTTAGAGTATGCGCAAGAGAAGAAGGGGCCAAAAACTTAATTAGGGTTTTGACTTAAGCTTGTTTATATAATCCCATTATTTACAAGTGAACCCCTGGGTAATTAACATTTAATTACTAACTGATTAACACTTAATCATTTTGACTCTCTACAGTTTTATAATTACTCTAATTAATAAAACCATCTTGCGTAAACCGAACACATTTTATATTTAACTATTAAATATAAAAAACCTGTTAATATATTTTACTAATATATAAGAACACTTTCCATCTTTCGGTAATTAACTATTCTAAATAACTAAACACGAGATAACCAATAAATATTTCTCTAAATATTTAATCCACCGAATTCTGAATTCACGTTTCATGAAATTACATTTAACATTTAAATGTCATACTTTGTTCTTTGTCCAAAGTGTAACTCTTCGGATCGTACCTCGATAGTAACGTTGTTATTAAGGATGATCGGACATCTAATATCCAACAATCTCCCACTTGGACGATTCATCGATTAATCATTTCAACGTAGACAGTTGTGGATGCCTAGCTGCATCTCACTGCCCCTAGCAAGGTATGACGTATTACAATCTTCAACTATTCCCTTGTGCACAAGTAACTCTTACTTGACCAAGTACAACAGTCATGGAAAACATATTTATGTATCCTTTCTGTTTAGGGCATCAGTTGAACATGAGACATGGATACAGGTCATTTCTCATATGACGTTCAACTATTCTTGTTCTCATTTCCAATTCAAAGTGGTTTACACAAACTACTCTTAGTTTGTGCGTGGCCACGCGTTTTATACCGGTTCGAATTAACGAGTGCGTAAGAATGTCCAACTCCTGGTCAAAGGAGAACAAAATTCCTTTGGTGATGTAAAACTCCCACTTAACTTCAGATTTATTCCCAATCATACCCTTATTACTGCCTTTCACGGAACAACGTTAGGTATGGTCAAAGAACAAGCTTCAGTTAAAGTTAGTTCAAATATGTGCCTCAGGTCGAAGGATTTACAGATCTTACCATATTCAAAACTTCTGAAGACCTTAACCCATGAAGAAAGTTTTGAAACGAGTTACGTCCAATATTCATTCTCTAGTGAATATATGTGAATATGATCTCCAACTACTTGGACTTTCATTTATAATGAACCAATCATCTAATTCACAATAGACTTACATTCAGATTGATTCCCATAAATCTGATCGGCTACGGGCATTTAGAATACAATATTCAAGGATTCTAAAACGTTTAAAATGTCAAACATAAAAACATCAATTTATAATGCATTTAACCATTAAATCAATATAAAATGCCAATGTATCTATATGGTTCGAAAGCACCCAATACTAACATACAAATCAACCCCAAGTCTAGAATTATAAGACCTATCAGCATGCTCCTCATGTACAATTTGAGGTATAGGCATAGTAAATGGGTCAGCTAGATATCGATTTGTGTGAACTTTGTTTAATATGATGTCTCTAAGTTTCATGATCCCATGAATGAAACTTATGATGGAAAAACCCTTTTGGAACTTCTTTCCAACTCTTAGAAGCTATCTGAACACTTTCAGAATACCGTCTTCTAATGTTTCAAAACCATAACATCTAATGTTGTGTCGTAGTTTACTAATGGAACCTTTTCATTAGTAACATTGATATTTCTCATGGTGTATTTAATCATTGCCCTTTTAGTGTTCATATCTTAACTCTTAAGATAACAGAGTTTGACTGACAAGTTGTTACAACTCTTATGATCTTGTTTCAAGAACTCTTCTTGTTAGTCAAAGTTAGTACTCTAGTATCTTATCTCATAAGATAGTAGTATCTCATCATAACTCTTTATGATCCTCACCATTTTATGCTTCTCAAGTATTTCCTTTAATTCTGATATACTTGGTTTCAAATTTCTTTCATCATATGAAAGCATTGACGTGGCTAATTATCTTTTAGATGAAACCAAATGAACTCTTTCATTTTAATCTTGTACTAATGAAACTTAGGATTAGAGATAATGTTAATAATTTGTCTTTATTATCTTGTCACACGAAGCACTAAGACAATCTTACTAGTGTCAATGGATTGCCATGATTCTAACTCTAGAACTTTCCCTTCATATATCTCATATATGGCTGCTATCAATATAAGTTTGAAATCCACTTCTAAAGATACTTTATCTTTCAGTGATATGTTAAACTTTAAGTCTTAGCAATGTATCACTATACACTTTATGATAACACTTATCTTCCCCTTTCGTGGTATTCCGTGTATCTCTATACACTCATCATAATAATGTGTCTCCACACATTTCTTTGGTGTAGGTACTCGCTCCCACTAGCCTTTGCATCTATCATATTAAATCTTCCTCGAATTGATCTCATCAATCTAATGATTCAATAGTCTCACACATCTCCAGACTTTCATACTTTCCTTTAAGCTACTTATTACAAATACATTCTTGTATTCACAATACATGTTTATTTTGATTAGTTTATTCAACTGTTCAAAACTTGTAATCTGTTTCCTATTAAAGAAACTCGGAATGTAATTCCTTTGTTATCAATTGTTGATAATTTATCAAGTTTCTAGTATGAATAATCCATATATTGTTTCTAAAACAACTTCTACATCTTGATGAATCTTATTCATATTGTAGTGTGATCAAATCTTATGTGTCATAGTATGGATTATGTGTCTAGGTCATCATGAAATGATTTACTGAAGAATCTCATCCTTTTCCATTTCATGATTTCATATGTCTATTAAAATATCTTATCTTTTGTTTATGATTTCATACAATTTCATACATCCTAAAAGATCTCATCTTTGCGTATATGAATTCATATGTTTATGCAATTTGAACAATATCTTTTATTCAGAACTTAAGCAACATTTTCTTGTTGTTCAAGAACCAGATGCATACTTAGTCATGAATAGTTTTAATCTTACTCTTAATATTCTAAAAACATTAATGACTTATTAAGGTAACACACGAAATTCTTTTGTACAGGAGTTCATAACATCCTATCCTTAATTGTTCGTAGGACTCTTCCTAATTTCATATCTCATATGATATAGCATACATGTTCTGGATGAACCTTTCGGTTCATGGCTAGTGTTTGTATTTAAGTTATGTCAATTTTGGGGTAGCTGATTTCTTATGACCAACAATTTAGTCGTAGAGCAATGATAACCCTTATCGCTTTTTATATCTTATCTCACAAGATTGCTTCTAGAGAATTTATTGAAACCCTTTCAATTATCTAGATTGATTAAGTCATGCATAAAACACTATATCTCATATAACCTTTTATAAGACTTGATTAATTTTGTTATAAAGTCATTTATGGTATCTATTAGATCCCATCTAATGTTATATCTATTAGACTTGAGTAACATGTCTCACATGTTTTACATTTCACGTCAGTTAGATGTTCTTGAATTCTTAATTCAAAATAGGCAACAATATATTTCATAAAAGATTTTGCAATAATAAGTCTCACTTATATAAATAAAATAATCATGCAATACGAAAAAGAAAATAAATCCGGAATTTTATTTTTTCTAAACAAAATAAATGTAACATCATCCAATGGTGTAACCAAAAACTTGAATTAATCTTCAAGCTTTGTTCGTCTTCCTTTTCTTCCCACTTCCCTTCTTTTCTTCTATCTCTGCAAAATAACAAGTTTTACACATATTAAAAGTCTAACTTTTAAGTGATAAAAAATAGGGAAAAGTTGCCAAGATACATGAAGTGTATGCTTTAAAGCATTCTCTAGCATCAGCAGCTTCGGACATCTCTCTTACACAGCATCTGGGTTTAGAGAGGCGCGTCTTGGTCTCACCAATAGCTTTGCCCTTATCCCTGGTCTTGACAGTATCTTCCAGTACCTCTTTGCTTGTGAATGACAAGTGAAGACCATAATTGAATATAGCTCGAATGATGTCGTCACTAGGGTAAACCCTGGTCCTCTCAAGCTGGTCAATAAAGCATGTCATGCTCCAAGCATCTTGGGATTCCACCCTGGCGTACCAAGAGATGAAATCCCTCACCTCGTCATAACGACTTGGCTGGCGCTTTTCCCTAATATAGTCGTCACACACGTCATCAACAAAGATGTTAATGACTAAGTGATCATCTAAGAGAATGCATGCTTTTTCAAGGTCTGCCACTTTGTTCCTCATGATCATGGCACGCCTTGGATTCTTCATAGCAACCTCCTTAATGTGAACATTTAAGGAGTAAGAAGGATCCTTGTTGTAATCTTGATGGTATCTCTCCTTCAAGTCACGTATCATGTCATAAGCAGTCAAGCGCGGTTCTAACCCCTGGGCTGATAGATGCACGCATAAGGTCTGACATGGAATTGGCATCATCCTTAAATTTGTTCCAGACATTTAGAACAAATTTGCTAGCATCTCCAGATGGATGCTTAGGCATATGGAACTTAAGAACATGCAATTTCTTGTTGTATCTAAGGACATTCTTCAGATTATAGTACCATGTCAAGAAATTATTGGATATATGATGTCCGATCGTCAATTAAGTCAACGTTACTAACGAGGTACGATCCAAAGAGTTGCAACGAACAAATATATAATATTTAATTGTTGAATATTATAGTTCACGAAAGACGGATATAATAAACGATGAATAAATATTTAGAGAAATTTTTATCGGTGATTGAGATAACTAATTACTTGGTGAATTAATTATTTACGAGGAATAAATGTTTAATCTGTTAAACATTTAAAGATTAGATTTTTACTAATTATTTATAACTAGTAAAATACAAGGTTTAAAGATTAGATTTTTACTAATTATTTATAACTAGTAAAATACATGGGTTTAATAATTAATGGTTAAATATTACTAGGGTATTAACTGTTAATATCTCAGGGACCGGTATGTAATTATAATGGTTATAAATATAACCTTATAATCAAAACCTAAACCCTAAACACTCCCAACCCCAATCGGAGCCTCCCCCATCCCCTTTGCGAGTTCCGACGCCGGCCGAACACCACCACCGCACACCGCCGCCTGCCGTCGACCGGCCATTGCTGCCGTCGTCATCCCTGCGCCGCTGCCACCTTGCGCGGATGTCTCCCTCGCGAGTCCGTGTGATGGGTTTTGCTTGTTTGCGGGTTTTTTCGTGATCGTGTCATCTAGCGTGACGTTCGTTGATCTAAGGTGTTCTGATCTGGTTATCGTCAAAGGTATATTGTTTGAACACCCTTTGGTTGGTTTATATTATATTGTTTATATGCGTGTAATCGGATCACTAACAGGAATCCAGGTCCGATCTGTTTAGTACCATAAATCGCTTCTGTTAAATTAATCTGATTTATTTATTTAAAAGGTTTAAATAATTATTGTTTTCAGAAGTTAAAAACTGGTGCTTGATTCCCAACAGTAGTATCAGATCCACCTTTACGCGCGTTTAGACATATTTTTTTTATTTATCGATCTATTGTTTTATTTGTCAAAACTATTGTTTGACAAAAGATCGAGCCTTTTTCGTTTATTGTTATTGTGTTGAATGAATCGAGCATTAGAGACATGTGGTTGTATTGTTTGTGTTGGTTAATTTTTCTTTGTATTTTTATGGGTTATTTGGAACCCCGATGTAATAGTTAGGTTTATTTTTATTTATTTATTTTAGTGTATCTGTAAAATAAATATTGTAATCCTAAAGATACGAATACTAGAAGACCAAGGCGGACAATGACGTGATTAAAGATGGAGATCTTGGACTAAGTGGGAGATAGCAGATTGATTTGATTTTGTTATCCCTTAGACCAGTCTGGTTTTCGTTTGATGGCTCGAACGAAACCAGACATTTTTCCTAGTTGTTCGGTTCTATGTTTTATTTTTTTGTGCTTGTGATATAATTAGTTAGGATAATAATTAAACCGCAAAATTTTTATAAAACTTTTGACACAATTTAAAAACGACGGGATAATTAAATTGTTTATTTTTCTCGGAAAGGTAATTAAATAAAAAAAGTGTTTATTTAAAAGTAAAAAACAAGTTTTAAATTTAACAGTTTTATTTAAAATAATTTTAAATTAATTAAAAGAGTTGATTAATTTAAAATCGGTTCGCGACGAATGACTAATTTAGATTAAATAAGGCATTTGAAATTGGACCATGTCGAGTGTTGAAAGTTGTTTCACGAACTAAAACTAGTAAAATTGGTTTACTAAAATTGCGCGACTTGTATCATGGTACTCGTCGACCAAAAAGTTTTTGACCCGAAAAGGTAATATTTAAAAACATTAAAGAAATCCCAAAATGTAAAATTGATATTTTGCGCCACCCTAAATTATAACACTTCAACTAATCTATCCGAACCCCCGGTGTTAGTGAATTACCCTGCATCTGGCCCTACGGTTTTGGTTGAAGGTAGAACCGTGATTTCTAAGTTACTTAGGCCGGGTATACAGTTATAGCTGAAGGACCTATGTCACTTAAGTCGTTTAAGTGGGCGCAGTTGAGGGAAACGTATCCAAAGCTTGACATTACTTGACATTACATGTCTAGCTATGCCAGTGAAGAGTGCTCAGCCATTGACTGAGACATGGGGAACCAGGATCTCATTCCTGATTATATAATTTTGCAATTGGGTCATAAAATTTTAATTAGGAATTTATGCATGAAAATACTAAAAAATTTATTTTGATTTTCTGTAGATGTCTATCGAAATCAATTCCGACTCCGTTTTTGCTCTAAGGTCTGTGCTTTATCGGAACATGCTCAAAGGAGGAAAATTTTCTGAGTGGTACCGTGTATTGAGAAATGTTCTTAAGGAAGAAAACAGATCCTATGTTCTGGAAATTTCAATTCCTCTAGTTCCTCCCAACGACGTATCCAAAAGGCTTTGGAGACGGCACGTTGAAGATTCTAATGAGGCATCATTTTTGATGTTATCTACGATGTGTGATGAACTCCGCCGTGAGCTGGAATATCACCGTGCATATGATATGGCCTGCGAATTGAGGAAAAGGTTTCATCAAAACCGCAACGAGCATCTTAATATGCTTAAGTCCATATCAAACAACATGGAAAGAGGAACATGAATGAGCTCACATTTCTCTAAAATGGTGAAACTCATTAATAGCCTAAAAGATCTTGGTTCAACTATCAGCCAGGATATGGCAATAGATTTCATATGGATGTCTTTTGTCACACCCCAACCGACGGCGGAATCGTCGGGGCGGGACATGTAGACTGTTCATGAGCTCGAGGTTGCCTAAATTGTAATATATTAAATCCATTTCCATTCAAACAAACATGAATCAAGTTCAAGGTACATAATCAAATACGATTTGTTTTTGAATTAAAATTAGCTAAGTCCAAAGCCTATGTGTAGCATGTCTTGATCAAACTCATATGATAGCACCTTTAACATGAATAAAATAAGGTCAACTAAAAAGTTAGTGAGCATACAAAGGTTTGTAAATAGATAGCATATAGATTGTGAATAAACAAATCCTTACATAACATGATAAAATAAGGCATTTATGGAGAGTAGACATTGTGTAACCAAAGTACAATCAAACCTTTGTAACTAGCATGCAAAATTGTGTTTTCGGTAACAATCACCCCAATCTGGGTGGGTTTGTCAGACTCAATAGATCTATCATTGTTTACCGTCGGCTTGAATAGTTAATGATTGCACATAAATCGCACACAAAAGTTAGCACAACTAGCACTCAGGCATAAAGCTCAAATTGCACACATGAATGTAAAGAGGATTTGTATTTGTGTTGTTTGTGTAAATGTAAACAATAGTATTGTATAATGTTCATGTTCCACCCCAAAAAGTGTAAAAAAGAAAAAGGGGCTATGTAATACTCACTTGATTCAAAAGGCGTAGCTAACACGAGAGACTAGATAGTAACGTGATCCTTGTAATGCACAACGTTAACCTAGAGTGTAATGTATATTGAATTAATAATGTGCACAATAGTCTATGTCTAAGTCTAGGGTTGAATTGGGTGTGTGTATAAGGAGTTGAAGTTGTAGATGTTAGTGGTTCGTATTTGAAAGGTGTTGTATAAAATGAAAGATTTGAAATGGATATTTTTAGAACATTTTGACTAGGGTTTGGGTTCGAATATCTAAATAAATTAAATAATTATTATTTATTCATTTAGTTATAAAAATAATGTAGGTGTTAGGTCTAGTTAAGTATAATTTAGATAAACAAATTTTGTTTAAATATAAATTAAATAAATAATCGTTACTTTATTTATTTATTTATAAAGATATGTAACTTAGTCATTTAGTTATAAAAATGTATCGGGCATATTATATTAAATATGAATTTAATAAATAATCTTTACGCTATTTTTATAAAGATGTGTAAATGAGTTGTATAAATAATATTTATGTATAGAGTTTAATGATAAATATAAACATAACTTTGTATGTTAAAATAAATACTTCTATTTATTTTAGAAATAAGAATTTGATCTTTTTTTAAATAAAGTTAATATAAATCTGTATAAAATCAATTATTTTTATTTGAAAGTTAATTTGGAATACTCATTGTTTTTAAAAATATAAAATTAAGCATTCTGTCAAAATTTTCTCACACACACGACCGTGCCTGGGACAAGGCATGATCGTGCTAGGACCACGGGCGCGACCGCGCTGGTCAAGGGTGCGACCGTGTTGATCAAACAGAAGACACAACAAGGCTGCTCACTAGTCACGACCGTGCCTGGGCCAGGCACGACCGTGTCTAGGGTTCTGATAGCACGACCAGGTCTACCCAAGAGGTAAGACCGGGTTAGAGGGTGAGGCACGACCGCGCTTGGAGAGGCGCGACCGTGTCTTCATGAAGCACGACCGCGCTAGAAGACTAGCGCGACCGTGTCTGATCCAAAACAGAGACGAATTGTCTAATTCTTATGATGTTAGTACTGGAAACCTTAGGGCTTTCATCCATTAGGTTATTACGAGTCTATTGGTATAGTTTAATTGCATTTAAAACATGTCCATAGTAGGATTTGATTAAACCGTTTTAGAATGAAATCTATATTCGGGTTCATGTTAAATTCGTTATTGTAAGCCCAATTTATGTTGGGGCTTTTGATCTATAGACTAAAACCAAGATGTAGGAGGTTTCAATTACCCGGAAGAATGATGTATTGATAGCGTTCGGTAGAAACGAGTTCCGGCGACGACAGTTTGATCTCTGGCGCTTTCTGCTGCAACTCCGGCTAACTCAATGTGTTCTGGAGGTTTAGGGAGGATCGAATGATGTATTTGTGTAGTTTGTTTGAGAGTATTGCAACCAAAATCTTGAAATCGATGGTCACATTGAGGGTTTTGACGGTTATAATTTGAATCGATCAACTAGGTTTATGTGTCGTAAATAAAATGATTAAAACCTTTAACTGGGTTTGTAAATGTGAGAAACGGTTACGAATTTGAACGATTTTGCATTTAAAGGCTGTATTTACGTTTCAACTGATGTGAGGCGCGACCGTGCCTATAAGAGGCGCGACCGTGCCAAGATGAGGCGCGACCGTGCCAATAATAGGCGCGACCGTGCCAGATGAGGCGCGACCGTGACAAAACGTGGCGCGACCGTGCCTACTAGGGTTTCTGGTTATTTACAAAATCAGCCCTTGCAACTTCAGCTTTGACATAATTAGCTTGGTTAGGATTTAACAGAACACCTAACAGGATTACTAACTGGATTAACTCTAAGAGGTGTTACCACCTGATTTTGAGTTCTAAATCTATGAATTGAATACGATCGGCTAACGATTAATGAGGTGTTGGTTTGAACAAGTATATGATTCAATGTCGTGTTGTTATTTTATTAGTTAAAATAAATTAAAATAGGGTCTGAAAATCAGGAATGTTACAGTCTCCCCATGTTAAGGGAATTTCGTCCCGAAATTTTAACTAATGGAGGCTACTAAAAATCAAGAAAAAGGTGGGAGTTTTGGGTTCTCGGTGAGTTTTGATTGTTGGATTCTGGGGAGTGTAACCATTGACATGGCTTAGGCCTGATACTCAAAGTTGAATATGAAGGGTGATAATGAATTTTGTTTTGAAATGAATTTAAGGAGGAGATTGTCGAATAATAATTCTGAATTCTAAATGTGAGATGTATTATTTGGAATGAATTTGATGGGACCTTGATCGTTAGGGTTTGTGCATGATGTAGTCTAATATGTTTAAAATGTCAGTGGGTAACAAATTTCATAGAGATTGGTCTAGGTCAAAACTTCACGTGACACGAACAACGATACTTCTTATAACATGATAGGACACTTATGTATAGGAAGTACCATCGGCGTATCCACCATGCCCTTGTCATATCATGTCAGTTTCGTTGTTACATATCATGATAAGCTTTAGGTCACAACACACGACAAAATTTACTATGTTTTTCATGCGCTGATTTTTATAATTCCGTGTGCACCCGTAATTCCTCAAATCATCGCATGGTCCGTATAGGTCATTCCGTTGTGTGCGGGTCAAGGGGGGCAAATTTTTACTCCGTTCATGTCCATTGTTTTCACATAAAAGTCGCTAATAAGTAACTATGTCCTAAATCAGATCAGTTCGCAACTAAAGAGTAGTAAAGTAGAATAACTTAAAGTTTCTTAGTTTGCTCATGTTTGAACAAGAATACGTCAAACCACGAGTCGTTTCCATGTATTATGGTCTTCAACTTTGGTGAACAAAGTGCATGACCATGTCTTGTGTATAATGAAATCAATCAATTGTAATAATTGTAAGCAATTTCATTTCATGTATAAAGTAAACACACAAGTCTCTTGTGTAGCATGAACATCTAGCATTATGTATTTTGTAAATCAATGAGCTCTCACGTGGAATGTAAACAACATAGTATCACATGTATTATAGGAAATGAATTTCATGTATGGCGTTGACAACATAGCATCATGTATTTTATACATCAATATGCTTTCACGTGTAATGTAAACAACATAGCATCATGTGTATTATAGGAAATGAATTTCATGTATGGCGTTGACAACTTAGCATCATGTATTTTGTAAATCAATATGCTCTCACGTGTAATGTAAACAACATAGCATCATGTGTATTGTAGGAAATGAATTTCATGTATGGTGTTTACAAATTAGCATCATGTATATTGCATAATGTGTACAGTTTAGTATGATGTACTTTGTAACTAAATGAGTTTCATGTTTAATGTGGTCAATCTAGAATTATGTATCAATCAAACAATTGTTATGTATCACGTATATCGCAAACAACTAAGTTTCGTGTATTATGTGCTCAATCCGGTAGCATGTGTATTGTAAATAAACATGTTTTGTGTGTTATGTGATCAATCCAGTAAATTGTGATTTGTAGGCAAACTAGTTTCTTGTATTATGTAATTTGTGTAGCATTGAGTATATTGAGAATAATTGAGTTTCATGTACTATGTGGTTGTGTTGGGTATATTGTGAACGTGTATACATAAGTTGTTGGACTTCATGTGTGATGTATACTAACGGGTTTTGCATGTGATCGAGTGTTGCGGACAAGCTTGTTGTTTGGCGTTCCTGTATAATGTGGTAGTTAGGTTGTAGCTCTTAAATCTCATTGAGGTTGATGGGGGGGTTAACGTTTACGCTGTACGATCGTCTCCTGAAGTGACAAGTGAAAGGTAACGAGGAGGTTCTGAAAATATTCGGGGAAATGTGTTCACAATTACTGATCTTTGTTTGAAAATAGAAAGTGGTAAATTATTCTCTAAATTAACCTAATTCTAGACTCTATGTAATACTCTAGACTCACTAAGACACACTAAACTACTAACCGGCAAGTGTACCGATCGACTCTAGTATAGCTAATGTAAGTCCGGATATCGAACCCATGAGACTCTATTGAATTACGTTAACGGCTCTATCTAGACTATGACTGACACTGACTGAACTAATTGTTTAATTGTTTGGGGGGGGGGGGGGGTTTCTAAAAATCCTAAAAATGCAATTAAATTAAACTAAATTAATTAACTAAATTAACAAATACGAATTAACTTGGACTTTTACTCAGATGGTGGAAACACTACCTAGACTGGAATCCTGATTGCTTTTAGTAATGATTTTATCTGGAAATTGTTTACTATGGAACCGGGATCATAAAGTTCTCACCTCTCAGGATATCTAAAGGACTCCTAACCCTTCTCAAAAGCACGCTATGATACCCTAAAGGTTGTTTAGATTACCGGTTATTAGACTCTCTTTCAAGACACCTAACGGATTTATGAAAGTACCCTTAGAGGCTTACTCCCTTTCGAGACCTAAACCAAGGATAGAGTTGTTTTCTCGTTAGACTTGCTAGACAATAGCCAAAAGGTTCACTCCTAACAAAGCTCCTACCTTTCAGTTTAATGACTTATACCTAGCAATAATCTCGCTCCTTTCAGCTATTGATGATTAGTAGAACACTTAATTTTATAAGATTACCAAATATTACTTCTAAGGTTTAATGGCCAATTTAACCCTAAAGATTGAAGATTTATTACGTGATATAGACACTCACCAAAATCTAAAACCTAGCAAGACTCTATTATGTGATAAAGACCGTCACCAAGAATCTCACGAAGCAATAAACAATATTCAGACAATATCAAATATGCAAACACATCTAATCAATTGAATAAATCACCTACAATTCATAAATAATCCATAAAATCCATAAATCCATAATAAAATCAGAACTTTAGACAATCATTCATCTAGTCTAGGTAGTACGATAAATTTAGCCAATCAAAGTCATTGAAAACATCAAGAATGAAGTATAATCAAGAACACAAAACATAATCTAAAGAAAGAGACGAAAGTAAAGACACCCGAATGACACAAACGTGACCCGAATGATTCTCCCGACTTCAATCCTTCAACCAACAGCTCCAAGAACTCAGAAACGCCTCAATCAATGCTCCAAAATCGCCCAGGGTTATGTTAATTCGTAACTAGGGTTTAGGTTAAACACAATTAAGTATTTATATGTTTCACTTAACAAATCCAAACCCAGCAGCTTCAAATCTGGCGACAACACTTTCTCACGGGGCGCGAGAAAGTCCTTCATGTTAGTCGCGGCCCGCGACCGTCTTTATGACGTCAGCACATTTAACAGTCTCTCGCCTCCCGCGAGAGGCGTTACCTTTATTGTCGCGGCCCGCCAGAAGCCACTTTTCCTGCACTTTCAACGCGCTTCAGCTCCCGAGCACTCCAATACGTTCCAGGACTCGAATTTTTCATGTTTCAGCTTGTTTTCCTCACTTTTTAGCTATTTCTACGATTCAAGACCTGCAAAACGCAATTGGATTAGAAGTACGCAAATTCTGACGAAAACCAAACTAACACTAACGAAATTATACAAACTGTACGCGATAAAAGAATGTATTTTGCAATACATCAGGGGGTTAACGTTTACGCTGTACGATCGTCTCCTGAAGTGACAAGTGAAAGGTAACGAGGAGGTTCTGAAAATATTCGGGGAAATGTGTTTACAATTACTGATCATTGTTTGAAAATAGAAAGTGGTAAATTATTCTTGATTGTAGATATATAAAGTAGTGAAACCATTGGATCACATAATTTAAATAAGTAGACAATTTATGGGAAAAATATTTTAATTTAAATTTTCAACTATTAATAAGAGAATATTTTTAAGCGAAATTATTGGCTAAACAAGTAGTCGTATATTAATTTAGCCAGAGTTTAGAAATATTTTCTTTAATGAGGAAAACCATAATTATTTATCAATTCGAAATAATATATATATATATATATATATATATATATATATATATTTTATAAAATCGGTTGTATTAACTTTCCTTATCAGGTGGAAAGTTTTATGGAAGATTTATGTTTTTGATACTATCTAAAAGTTTGATAAACATTTTGTTTGAACAAGATAACGAGGTTTTGTTTAAATCGAACAATAGGATGATTTGTTTATGAAGGAGATTGTTGGTAGTGTACTAAATCGTATTGAATGAAGAATGTGATACTTGAGAAATTTTGATGAAAATATGATGGGTGTAATTCACACTCAACGGGTCAAATCAATGAATAATAACTTCAGAGTTGAAATATATATAAAATTGATTAAATGCTGAAATGTTAAACATTACTCAAAACATAGGGAAATGGTTCTCAAACCGAAAATTTTAAAGACAATAAATAGAAATTTCTCCTAACGTCTCTGGTAGCTTTCCACTAGGAAGAAGATAATCACCAAGATGAGCACCACTATGGTCACTCGAGTAGCAGATCTGGCTTCAGCTTTGGCGGTCTCTGTGCGATGTTCCTGTATTTCTTTTTCGAGGATGGAGATTAACTCCTTTTGGTACCCTAATTGGTTTGCTAGACTATCCATTCTTTGTCCTTGCAAATCATGCATTACTCCCTGCTCCATCCTTTGCCTCTCAAATTCCGAGGTCCTTACATATTGGTGAATGTCATTGGTTGGAATTCCCATAACATTAGTGGGTGTCGTGGTATGCCTTACCCAAGGGTTAGGATGGTACGGGTCAGGCATTAGATATGGGTCTCTTAGTAGGGGTGGTAACTGATTGTGGAGATGGGGTGTCTGATACGTGTTTCTAGGTGCGGGTGATCCAGGTGTTCGAAGTCTTGGGCCGGTGTTCCTAATCCAATCTGTCCTTACATCAAACCTTGGTCTAGTAGTTGGGGGTGTTGATGACCGATGCACGGGTGTCTCAGTGTCTTCTTCCCAATCAGATTCTGCTCCGGGACGGTATACCGGGGAGGAGGGAGAGTAGGAGCCCATGCTTAGCAGGAAAACAATGGAAAGGTTGTAAGCGATAATAAAATACTGAGTGTCAAATATAGGAGTTCTCATAGGTTTAGAGTTTGACTAGTCATAACGCCGAGTCTTCACAATAGTATTTTAGGAGTACAATTGACCTATAAGTAGTGTATCCCTAAGGAGAATTCTCAGGAAAGAGGGGTGGGTCACTAGGACACACTTAAGTACCCTATCTTTCCTTAGCCAGAATCCCTCATGGGCCTACACACTCTTCCAGCCATCATGTATTAATAACACTATTGTTGGGCTCATGGTCATGATGAGAATTGTTGTGAACTGGGCCTTGTGGCCCGAA
Source organism: Smallanthus sonchifolius (assembly GCA_023525975.1). Classification (NCBI taxonomy): domain Eukaryota; kingdom Viridiplantae; phylum Streptophyta; class Magnoliopsida; order Asterales; family Asteraceae; genus Smallanthus; species Smallanthus sonchifolius. Next base: position 95,113,124 of record CM042019.1, read on the forward strand.
AGTAAGATTTATGCATTTCCGTGGGGTTTTGCTTCTTGGAGGATAGATGGACTGCTTAGTTTATTATTGATGGACATTAGGCCCAATAGTTTAAAAATTTGTTGTTCACAAGAGGTGTGGTATTATGTATGTGAGTTTAGGGGTGCATGAATAACTAAGTGTGTATGAGTGTGTGTGGAAACTTAGGATAGCACTTTTAAATAGATTAAATAGGTAGCAATGAATAGGAGAAAAAGTTGGCAGGTAATGTGACACATAGATTATTAGGTATTGTATCATATGATGTAGTTATATAGTATAACATTTAAGAATATTCACATAAAAAAAATAATCATATAGCATGTAGATAGTAATGAGTGTAAGCACAAAAGTTATCAAGTAGTGTGACACATAAGTCATTATGTATTGTATCACGTAGTGTAAATACTTATGATAGCATGTAAAAATATTTACACAAGAACTAATAATGTAACATGTAGTAGCATGGCATTGTATGAGTGTCTTAAAGTTATAGTCTAGGTCAAGGGTGTCTAATAACCTAGTTCCCTATAACCAAGGCTCTGATACCAATCTGTCACACCCCAACCGACGGCGGAATCGTCGGGGCGGGACATGTAGACTGTTCATGAGCTCGAGGTTGCCTAAATTGTAATATATTAAATCCATTTCCATTCAAACAAACATGAATCTAGTTCAAGGTACATAATCAAATACGATTTGTTTTTGAATTAAAATTAGCTAAGTCCAAAGCCTATGTGTAGCATGTCTTGATCAAACTCATATGATAGCACCTGAAACATGAATAAAATAAGGTCAACTAAAAAGTTGGTGAGCATACACAGGTTTGTACATAGATAGCGTATAGATTGTGAATAAATAAATCCTTACATAACATGATAAAATAAGGCATTTATGGAGAGTAGCCATTGTGTAACCAAAGTACAATCAAACCTTTGTAACTAGCATGCAAAATTGTGTTGTCGGTAACAATCACCCCAATCTGGGTGGGTTTGTCAGACTCAATAGATCTATCATTGTTTACCGTCAACTTGAATAGTTAATGATTGCACATAAATCGCACACAAAAGTTAGCACAACTAGCACTCAGACATAAAGCTCAAATTGCACACATGAATGTAAAGAGGATTTGTATTTGTGTTGTTTGTGTAAATGTAAACAATAGTATTGTATAATGTTCAAGTTCCACCCCAAAAAGTGTAAAAGAGAAAAACGGGCTATGTAATACTCACTTGATTCAAAAGGCGTGGCTAACACGAGAGACTAGATAGTAACGTGATCCTTGTAATGCACAACATTAACCTAGAGTGTAATGTATATTGAATTAATAATGTGCACAATAGTCTATGTCTAAGTCTAGGGTTGAATTGGGTGTGTATATGGAGTTGAAGTTGTAGATGTTAGTGGTTCGTATTTGAAAGGTGTTGTATAAAATGAAAGATTTGAAATGGATATTTTTAGAACATTTTGATTAGGGTTTGGGTTCGAATAACTAAATAAATTAAATAATTATTATTTATTTATTTAGTTATAAAAACAATGTAGGTGTTAGGTCTAGTTAAGTATAATTTAGATAAACAAATTTTGTTTAAATATAAATTAAATAAATAATTTTATTTATTTATTTATAAAGATATGTAACTTATTCATTTAGTTATAAAAATGTATCGGGCGTATTATATTAAATATGAATTTAATAAATAATCTTTACGCTATTTTTATAAAGATGTGTAAATGAGTTGTATAAATAATATTTATGTATAGAGTTTAATGATAAATATAAACATAACTTTGTATGTTAAAATAAATACTTCTATTTATTTTAGAAATAAGAATTTGATCTTTTTTTAAATAAAGTTAATATAAATCTTTATAAAATCAATTATTTTTATTTGAAAGTTAATTTGGAATACTCATTGTTTTTAAAAATATAAAATTAAGCATTCTGTCAAAATTTTCTCACACACACGACCGTGCCTGGGACAAGGCACGATCGTGCTAGGACCACGGGCGCGACCGCGCTGGTCCAGGGTGCGACCGTGTTGATCAAACAGAAGACACAACAAGGCTGCTCACTAGGCACGACCGTGCCTGGGCCAGGAACGACCGTGTCTAGGGTTCTGATAGCACGACCAGGTCTAGCCAAGAGGCACGACCGGGTCTGAGGGTGAGGCAAGACCGTGCTAGAAGACTAACGCAACCGTGTCTGATCCAAAACAGAGACGAATTGTCTAATTCTTATGATGTCAGTACTGGAAACCTTAGGGCTTTCATCCATTAGGTGATTACGAGTCTATTGGTATAGTTTAATTGCATTTAAAACATGTCCATAGTAGGATTTGATTAAACCGTTTTAGAATGAAATCTATATTCGGGTTCATGTTAAATTCGTTATTGTAAGCCCAATTTATGTTGGGGCTTTTGATCTATAGACTAAAACCAAGATGTTTTGACGGTTATAATTTGAATCGATCAATTGGGTTTATGTGTCGTAAATAAAATGATTAAAACCTTTAACTGGGTTTGTTAATGTGAGAAACGGTTACGAATTTGAACGATTTTGCGTTTAAAGGCTGTATTTACGTTTCAACTGATGTGAGGCGCGACCGTGCCTATAAGAGGCGCGACCGTACCAAGATGAGGCGCGACCGTGCCAATAATAGGCGCGACCGTGCCAAAACGTGGCGCGACCGTGCCTACTAGGGTTTCTGGTTATTTACAAAATCTTGTAAGGCCCCAAACTCGGGAGGCCTCACTTGTTGGATTTACTCATTCACACACAGTTCTTAAACTTGAATATCAAATAACGCAGCGGAAAATACTTCATTAAACATAACCATTACATTGTTCAACACGCGGAAGCGTAACATAGTCTATTACATAAACATAACATAAGCTAATCACAACGGGATGCCAGTCTTCATGATCAACCGGGTAACTCTTCTCGTTTGCCAAGCATCACCGTCCATCATCCATACCTGCCTTAACTTGAATGTGCATACTAAAAAGTCAGCTACAATGGTGAGTTCTAGCTTTACATAAAACCTTAACATAAACATTTTGCCAAAAACATAACATACATTTGTTTAACAAAGCGTACGTAGAACATGCAATAACTTAACATCATCATAACATCGTAACATAACATCATAACATAAGTCAACATGAACCGAATATGCGCCTTCTCGTAACCGTCAATTCCATACATCGCATACCAGCGGATGAACTTAAGGCTCGTTACCTCTAAGCCATCCGTCACATAGGTCCCCTGAGGCTCGTTACCTCTAGGTGGACCAAACATATGTCTCCTAAGGCTCGTTACCTCTAGGTAGACCGAACATATGTCTCCTAAGGCTCGTTACCTCTAGGTAGACAAAACATAACTTAGGCACTATTTCCCCGTAAGGAATAGTACCTTCCATCGGGATCCCGGTAATCCCATGGGTGACCGTCGTCACCCCATCATCAACCAGTTGTACAACCGTTAGCCAGCCACAAAGGCCCCCCGTAAGGTAAGGCCAATACATACATACCTTAACTCCCATAGGAACTCGTGGCAGATTCGTTCATTCGTGACTTTCATAAAACCTTTGCTTTCCATTAAGGAACTCAAATCTATGTTTATCTTTCAGTTTCATCCGTGAAAACGTTACCTTTTCACCCAAAACCCGAAAAACCCAAAAACGAACAAAAACTCAGATTTATGCCCGAACGTTACCTGAATCGTGTTTCTGATCCCGAGGTTCTTCTCACGGGCTCTGGAGCAACACACTTCTCAAATCTCAGGTCGATCCGACAACTTTCTCTCTCTATGGTTTCTCTCTCTAGAAGTCACAAATGAGAGAAATGGGTGGTGATCTTGGCTATTTATAGGGGAGGCTCCCCTTCCAGCCTGCCGGCCCATCTGACCCGACCCGACATGCCTCGTTCGTTTATTCCGTTATTATAACTGTCGTTTTATTTTTTGGGATGTTACAAAATCAGCCCTTGCAACTTCAGCTTTGATATAATTAGCTTGGTTAGGATTTAACAGAACACCTAACGGGATTACTAACTGGATTAACTCTAAGAGGTGTTACCACTTGATTATGAGTTCTAAATCTTTGAATTGAATACGATCGGCTAACGATTAATGAGGTGTAGGTTTGAACAAGTATATCATTCAATGTCGTGTTGTTATTTTATTAGTTAAAATAAATTAAAATAGGGTCGGAAAATCAGGAATGTTACATCTTTGCCGGTTGAATACGAAGAGTTCGTTAATTACTACAAGAAGTATGTGGTAGGAGAAACCTTATCTGATTTGTGAGGGTCGCTAATGGCTTTTGAAATGACGTTGGGACAAAAGGACACTCTGATCACTAAACCTAGAAAACGTGGCAAGAAGAGAGCTATTTTCAAGAGTGATGACACCTGTCATTACTGTGGAGAATTAGGACACTCGAAGAATACTTGTCCTTCATACCTTGCTAAGAAGACCAAAGCTTCGGAAGCAGGTTCTTCAGGTATGTTCGTTATTAATATCTTCTCTTTGTCTAGCAAATCTTGGGTGTTTGACACTGGATGTGGTTATCACATTTGTAATGATTTGCAGGGACTAAAGAGGGTTAGGAGGCTGAAGCAAGGCGACCTGGAGCTCCATGTAGGAAATGGACAAAAGGTTGTTGTGAAGGCTGTAAGAGAATACACTCTTTTACTTCCTTCTGGTTTAGAACTTGTTGTTGAACAATGTTTGTTTCATTCCTAATTTGACTAGGAATACTGTTTTAGTATCCGCTTTGCGGGAACAGGGATTTAATTATGCTTTTGACAATGATTTCATTTCTGCATATTTGAATGGTTTATTTTATTTTTATGCAAAGCCCCATAATGGAATCTATGAGATATAAGTCCATGATAATAACGTTCTATTTAATATCTCCTCCAAACGTACAAAATATAATTTCAATGATACATAAGTCTGGCATTGTAGACTTGGATACATAAACAAGAATCACATGAAGAAACTCCAGACCGTCGGAATTATGAATTCTACTTGTCAAGAGTCATTTGATGATTGTGAATCGTGTTTAAGTGGAAAGCTAACCAAGGCTCCTTTTACCGGTATCAGTCAAAGGGCCAAGGATCTGTTAGGACTTGTACATACTGATTGTGTGGTCCATTCAGAACAATGTCTAGAAGTGGAGAGAGATACTTCGTGACATTTACTGATGACTTCAGTAGATATGGATATGTTAATCTTATGAAACATAAACATGAAACGTTTGAAATGTCCAAACAGTACCAGAATGAAGTACAAAATCAGCTTGATAAAACGATTAAGATGCTTCGATCTGATCGAGGTGGTGAATATCTTAGTCAAGAGTTTGACGAACATCTAAAGAAATGTGGGATCATTTCTCAGCTTACTCCACCAGGAACACCACAACTCAATGGTGTGTCCGAAAGGAGAAATCGAACTCTATTAGATATGGTTTGATCTATGATGTGTCGTACAAACCTCCCGCGATCCTTCTAGAGTTTTGCTCTCGAGACTGCCACAAGAATCATAAATCTAGCTCCTACAAAGAAAGTGTCCTATCTTAGGGTTTGAGGATGTAACGCATATGTTACAAGTGAATCTACGGATAAGCTAAATCATCGTGGCGATAAAGTTATTTTCGTCGGATACCCTAAAATAATCAGTTACTACTTCTACAATCCTGCTGAAAACCGAGTTTTCATTAAACGCAGAGCTACTTTCTTGGAGAAAGAACTTCTTGCGAGAGGGAATGGAGATAACCATGTGGATGTGGATGAGATCCAAGAACCACAACCCGATCCTGCCGTTCAGCATAAGACTGTTGAAACTGAATCTTGAAATGTTCAAGATTCAACTGTGACACAAGCTGTTCACAGAAGTGCTAGGGGTCGTCATGAACCCTACCGGTATATCGGGATTCACAAGATTGATGACATCATTATAGTTGATCAGGCTGAGCCCACAAGTTACAAATCTGCAATCTTAGATTCTTAATCTAAGAAATGGCTTGAAGCCATGGATGTTGAAATCCAATCCATGTACGACGACCATGTATGGGACTTGGTTGACCTTCCTCCTGAAAGTCGGACCGTAGGAAGCAAGCGGATTTTCAAGAAGAAAATCACATGGATGGGAATGTGCAAACCTTCAAAGCAAGGCTGGTAGCGATAGGCTTTACTCAGACTCAAGGAATTGATTATGATGAAACCTTCTCGCTAGTAGCCATGCTTAAGTCTATTAGGATCTTGCTTGCCATTGCCGCGTATTATGACTACGAGATATGGCAAATGGATGTCAAAACCGCGTTCCTTAATGGGCATCTTATTGAAGATGTCTATATGGTTTAACCAGAAGGTTTTGAGGATCCAGATAATCCTAATGGGGTATGCAAGTTAAACAAATCTATTTATGGATTAAAATAGGCATCCAGAATCTAGAATCTTCGCTTTGACAAGAAAATCAAAGAGTTTGGTTTTGTCAAGAACGAAGATGAACCATGTGTCTACAAGAAGGGAAGTGGGAGCCGTGTGACTTTTCTGAATCTGTATGTAGATGACATACTACTCATTGGAAACCATATCCCTATGCTAAAAGACGTAAAGTCTTGGCTGGATAAATGTTTCACAATGAAAGATCTTGGTGAGGCTACTTATATTCTGGGAATAAAGATCTATAGAGATAGATCAAAGCGACTTATAGGTTTAAGTCAAAGTACATACATTGATAAAGTCGTTTGACGCTTTTTCATGCAAGACTCTAAGAGAGGGTATTTACCTATGGCACATGAAACCGTACTGAATAACAAACAGTGCCCTCAGTCTGACGAGGAAAAGAAGCAAATGGAAAGGGTTCCATATGCTTCTGCAATTGGTTTCATCATGTATGCCATTCTATGTACTAGACATGACGTATCGTACGCTTTAAGCATGACAAGCAGATATCAACGGAATCCTGGTGAGAGTCACTGGATAGCTGTGAAGAACATACTTAAGTACTTGAGAAGAACTAAGGACATGTTTTTGATATATGGAGGACTGGAAGAAAAACTAGTTGTTAAATGTTACACTGATGCTAGCTTCTAGACTGATCGAGATGATTTTCGATCTCAAACGGGATTTGTATTTGTTCTGAATGGTGGTGCCATCATTTGGAAGGGTATTAAGCAAAGTGTTGTGGCTCAATCCACCACCGAGATACATTGCCACTTCGGAAGCTGCAAAGGAGGCTGCTTGGATGAAGAAGTTCATTGTTGATCTCGGAGAAATGCCTAGCATTCAGAAACTAATCGAGATACTGTGTGACAATACTGGTGCCATTGCTCAAGCTAAGGAACCAAGGTCACACATGTCACACCCTCAAAATCACCTGCGGGGTTATCCCGCGAGGCGCGTGACAAACCAGGATCATTGTCATTAGTTATGTTGAACAACCACTATATGAGTTTTAAAATACCAGAGTTGCTCATTGACATGAGAAAATATCGTTAAGTTTAAAAGCAATGCGGAAGCGTAAACAAAAGCAAAATGTAAGAACGACCAATGCACAAAACAAGGCACCCAAAACCAAAGAAGTTTAAGTAAGAAAACATGTTTAAAACTGTTTACTGAAAACCATGCAAACTCCGATGCATCCTATTCCAAACGTGTACCTTTGCGACCTGAGAAAGACATGCTTAAAGTGTCAATGCAATGGTTGGTGAGTTCACATGTTTGTAAATAAATAAATGTTTGATGTTCGCTAGATATTGTAAACAAAGTATATCAATAGATAGCTAGTCTATATTCATGCTACTATCAGTGTTTCGCAATCGAAGCTGACTGTTTGGTTTGTTTGCCTTCCGCCATGTCTACCAAAACAATGGCTAGGTGTTTAGGTTAATATTACACCCGTTCAACCTCTAGTCGAATTAGCACGACTAAAGCGGGTGGGGTTTGTCAAACCCAATAGTACTACTTAAGATTACCTCGCTAAGTTCCAATACTAACGGTTCGAGATGTAAGGACTTTCATGGTACGTTTGCACTATAGTACGCAAGTGATATAACAATAATACAGAATCTAAAAAGTGTTTGTGTGCATGCTTTCTCCCCCAAAAAGAAAGTAAGTAAAAGAGAGGGGTCGTGAAACTCACCTCAGAGTGCGTGCTAAAACAACAAGTGAAAAACAGGCGACCCGCTAACGGCTACCTATATTACATAAGTTTATGAGTGTGTGTTCATTTTTGTTCGTAAGACCCTTTGCATCCAAACAATCCCATTATTTATGTGTTTTGAAAATAGTTAGCTAGTTTGACTCAAGTTTGACCAAGCTTGACCCGACGACCCGTTGGTGACTCAATATATGAATTAGTGTTTGATTAGTATAATACTATCATATTATACATATAATCATGTAGGTAACACTTAACAACATTTCCCTATTGTTCTAGTATGCTAGCACAGTTACTAGATTTAGTAAGTTTCCATATTTAGAAGGTATGTTCAAGACTCACGTTTTCTGGAAACTATCATTACCAACTTGTTCATGAGACCAAACTAACATGTCCTAGATCATCACATTGCATACCATATGCCTAGAACTCAACATGTAGTTCGTATTCCAAATTAAAGTTTCCTTTTAAAGTAAGTTAGGCATACAACTACAATTTCAATGATTTAGAGTTCCTAACATGTTTCTATGTTCATCGTAGCATATAATAAGTTATCACCTTGTACCAGACATGTCTAGAATTCACATCTCAAATTGATAAACTCAAAAAGTTTCTACTTATAGTAAGCTGTGAACACGATGCGTGATTTTTAACATCTAACACTTCACAACATGTTATTATGTCCCAACTAACATAAAACTATTATCAAACTACAACATGCATGTCCAAATTGTAAGCCATTAACATTCATGACAAATAAAGTTTCCACTTTTAGAAACCCTAAGAAACCGAGCTAGGTACATGAAATCTAATTCAACAAATCATATAACCATGAATCAACTAATATATAAACATCATCATATCACATCCATCATGTCTAACATGCAATCTAGATAATCAATAAAGTTACTAATAATAGTAACCCTCAGTTTCATGCATCTAGGGTATTTCTAATAACATCAAATCTAAGCAATTATCATAACAACACATAATTAATGTTAAAGTTTACATCTTTATTGATCCAAATCATTGTTTGGATGAACTAGGATTTTACATACCCTGAAAATCGTAAATGACATATAAAAATGAATAAAAATTCTTACTTGATGCGTTACTAGAGATGATTGGTACGTGGATTGATCAAAAACACCAACAATGGAACTTTGGAAATCGATTTGATGATGGTTGGATGGTGATGTGAAGTCGACAACTTCAAGAGAGAGTGGGGATGGGAGTTTCGGCCAAAAGAAAGTAAATAGGAGTAGGGTTTTGCAAAACATTTATAAATAATACACTCCATGGGCCCAGAATGGATTAAAATTAAATTTAGGTGGTCCATAGGCTAATTTAATTGGTTAATAATTAATTTAATTAAATCAAACTAATTAAAATGATTTCTGCTAATTATTTTTATAAAAACCTTTTTATAAAAACTACTAAAGAATTTAAAATCACAATGTTACGCGTAAACGTACGTGATTTCACAAAGTTCATGAATTAAGCATAAAATCACATCACACATAATTTCACATAAATTATATTAAATATATTTGTTCGGAATATTATTTTTGATTAATCACCAACGTTCGGGGACAGACTCGTGTGATTTGGTAATTCTCTGAATTACCGTTACGTGAGTGTTTGTGAAGTAACCGATACACTTAATTAACCCTAATCACGTGTCATGCATGAATGAAAAATTTAGATAACGGAGTTTGGGTTAACGGTGTTAACCTGAAAATGCCGGGTGTCACATCCTCACTTTGTTGAAAGAATTTTCGTCCCGAAAATTTAAGTAAAGTCGTTAATTGTCTGAAATAAAAATTTTGGGTTGTCACATTATCCCCTTGTTGAAAGAAATTTTGCCCCGAAATTTAACTAGTACCTTCTGTGTTTGCCGTTGACTTTTTGAAAAGTTGGGGATACTTGCGCACCATCTGATCCTCGCGCTCCCATGTGAACTCCGGTCCACGCTTCGAGTTACAACGAACTTTGACAATAGGGATTTTACTATGTTTAAGCTTCTTGACCTCTCTATCCATGATTTCAACCGGTTCTTCAATGAAGTGTAACTGTTCATCGATTTCTAACTCTTCGAGTGGAACCACAAGTGTTTCATCTGATAGGCATTTCTTCAAATTTGAGACACGAAAGACATTTTGTACTCCATTAAGTTCATCAGGTAGATCAAGTTGATAAGCTACTGGACCAATTCTCTTCACTATCTCGAACGGCCCAACGTAACGATGGTTTAACTTGCCCCATTTCCTAAAACGGATTACACCTCTCCAAGGTGAAACTAAGTCATCCACTTGAAATTCCAACGGTTTCCGACGCTTATCGGCATAACTCTTTTAACGGTCACGGGCTGTCGCCATACGATTTCGGATTTGTACGATTTTCTCTGTAGTCTCGTGCATAAGTTCGGGACCCGTAATTTGGCTATCTCTCACTTCAGCCTAACAAAGATGTGATCGGCGTTTCTGTCCATCCAGTACCTCGAATGATGCTGCCTTAATGCTAGTATGGTAGCTGTTATTGTAGGAGAACTCCACTAAAGGTAGATGAGTCTCCCAATTGTTACCGAAGTCAATTACACAAGCACGTCACATTTCTTCCAGGGTTTGAATGGTACGCTCACTCTGTCCATCGGTTTGAGGATGGTACGCTGTGCTCATATCCAGGCGCATGCCCAGAGATTTTTGTAACGATTACCAGAAATGTGAGGTGAATCGAGCGTCTTGATCAGAAATGATGGAAATTGGCACTCCTTGCTGAGAAACTACTTCCTTCAGATTGATACGTGTCAACTTCTCTATTCTATCAGTCTCTTTGATTGCTAGAAAATGAGCGGATTTGGTTAAGCGATCTACGATCACCCAGATGGTGTCACATCCGCTAAGGGTTCGGGGTAATTTGGTAATGAAGTCCATGGAAATCTGCTCACATTTCCACATCGGGATTTCCGGTTGCTGGAGCAATCCAGACTGCTTTTGATATTCAACTTTGACTTTGGAACAAGTAAGGCACTTGCTCACGTAGGTGTCTATATCAGCTTTCTCGTTTGGCCACCAATATAAAACTTTCAGATCATGATACATCTTATAGGAACCGGGATGTATGGAATATCGAGACTTGTGTGCTTCGTCCATCACAAGTTCCCTTAAATTCTCATACCGCGGGACCCATATTCGCTCTGTGAAATAGCGAATACCGTCCCATCTAGTCTTGAGTTGTTTCTCCATGCCATGCAAGGACTCTAACTGTAGATTCTCTTCTTTCATCGCTTCGAGTTGAGCATTACGGATTTTGTTGGGTAATCTGGTGTGAATAGTGAGTTGTGGCGCTCGAACTCGTCTGGGTTTGGTTTCTTTTTAGCTTAGGGCATCAGCAATTAAGTTAGCTTTGCCCGGGTAGTCACAATCATAATCGTTCAAAAGTTTGACCCAGTGACGCTGTCGCATGTTCAGCTCTTTCTGTTTGAAGATGTGCTGAAGACTCTTGTTATCAGTGTAAATAGTGCTTCTGGTACCGTACAGGTAATGTCTCCAGATTTTGAGTGTGAACACCACGTCTCCCAATTCCAAGTCGTGAGTCGTGTAGTTCTTCTCATGGATTTTCAACTGACAGGAAGCGTATACGATGACCTTCTCGTGTTGCATTAACATACAACCGAGACCCTGAATGGAAGCATCACAATACACCATGAAATCATCCGTTCCCTCTGGCAGGGATAATATTGGTGTGCTACAGAGTTTCTGCTTTAATAGCTGGAATGCGGATTCCTGGGTGTCACCCCATTTATACGCAGTACCTTTGTGGGTTAGGGCGTTGAGAGGTTGAGCGATCTTTGAGAATCCCTCTATAAATCGACGGTAGTAGCAAGCCAAACCTAGAAATTTTCGCACCTTCGTTGGAGTCGTTGGTGCAGCCCAATTCTTGATGGCTTCCACTTTGGTTGGATCGACATGTATTGCTTTCTCGTTGACTACATGCCCTAAGAATTGTACTTCGCGAATCCAGAAATCGCATTTGGAAAACTTGGCATATAACTGCTCTTGTTTCAATAGTTCCAAAATCAAACGCAGATGCTCCTTATATTCTTCCCTGCTCTTGGAATAGATGAGGATGTCATCAATGAAACAATGACGAACTTGTTGAGATAAGGTTTACACACTCGGTTCATGAGATCTATAAATACCGCGGGTGCGTTGGTTAACCAAAATGGCAGATTTAGAGATGTCTTCCTTTCGAACTCCCAGCTGATGATAACCTGGTCTATGATCGATTTTTGAGTTGAAGCTCGACCCTTGAAGTTGATCGAATAGATCGTCTATACGGGGAAGTGGATAACGGTTCTTGACAGTCACTTTGTTCATCTCACGGTAATCGATACACATGCGGAAAGTCCCATCTTTCTTCTTGACGAATAGGTCTGGGGCTCCCCGTGGCGATGAGCTAGGTCGGATAAAACCCTTATCCAAAAACTCTTGCAGTTGTGTGGATAACTCTTGTAATTCATTCAGTGCAAGTCTATACGGTGCTCGAGCAATAGGCGCTGCTCCAAGTGTTAGATTAATTTCAAATTAGACCTGTCGGTAGGGTAGAAGACCATGCAAGTCTTCAGGGAATACTTCGGGGAAATCACGAACGATAGGAATGTCATCAATCTACTTCTCTTCAGAATGTTTTTCGGTGACAAGGGCTAGAATAGCAGCATGACCTTTACGCAAACACTTCTGCGCTTTCATGAAAGATATGATGCCTATGACTACACCACTCTTCTCACCTTGAACGGATAGGATTTCTCCGATAGAGAGGGGAACGCGAACGATTTTATCACGACAGACGATCTCGGCTTGGTTTTTAGATAACCAATCCATACCGACAACAATATCGAAACTGCCAAGTGTAACCAGCATGAGATCGATATCAAGTTCATGACCAGACAGTTCTAGCTTACATCCCTTGAGGATGTGAGTTGCTTCGATTATCTCACCATCCGCTATCTCTATGGTGTAGTTGGGTTCTAATAGAGTTGGGGTTGTTTCTAACAGTTTACTAAAGCTTTTAGATATAAAGCTCCTATCAGCACCAATATCAAAAAGAACATAAGCAAAACAATCATTTAGAGGAAACTTAACGGTAACGACATTATGGTCATTCCTTGCCTCCCCTGAACCAATCAAGAAGGCTCGACCCTACGCACCATTCCCATTGTTGTTACTGTTGTTGCCATGGTTGTTATTATTACCGTTCCCATTACCGCTGCCATTCTTCTTCAACTGCGGGCAATTCCTCTTGAAATGCCCTTATTTCCCGCACTCAAAAAAACCTTTGGGTGCTTCATTAGGTGGTGTCGGTTTAGCTTGGAGATCAACTTTGCAGTCTTTGGCCGCATGGCCCATTTTACCACATCGCTGGCAATGGTACTTATCACACGGTCCATTGTGGTGAAAACTGCACTTGCTGCACTTCAGATACTTTCCAGCATACGTACCCTGGTTCTGGTTGGAAGAGGTAGACTGATTATGTTCCTTAGTAGGTTCATACCTACGTTGTTGCTGCTGTGGGGGTGGATTAGTTGGGAAAGCTTCAAAGTTTGTATTGTCCAACTTGCGCTTGTTGTCAGCAGTCTTGGTGAGCGCACCTCTCGGAGGTAGGGTACCCTGAGCTACAGTTTGATCGGTCAACTTGTAGGCCAGCCTGATAGTCTGTTGGATAGTAATAGGGTTTGAAAAAGTCACCATGCTCTGGATCTGAGGGACTAGACCCTCGATGTATTTCTCGATTCTCTTGTAAGTCGGTGTCACCATTTGAGGACATCGAATTTCCAATTCGTGCGAACGAGTAGTGTAAGCCTCAATCTCTGAACCCTCCATATTTAGGTTCCAGAATTCACCCTCCAGTTTCTGTACCTCATCACGGGGACAGTACTCCTCTCTTACCATGGTTTTGAACTCTTCCCAGGGTAATGCATTTGCCATGTCCAGACCCAACATCTGCACTTGGGAGTTCCACCAAGTAAGGGCCGGACCCTCGAGTGTGCCAGATGCATATTTGACTCGGTTGGCTTGGGGATAGTTGCACATTTTGAAAACAACAGATCCCTCATCATCATCCTCATCAGGTTCTCCCTCGGGTTCTCCTTCTTGCTCTTTCCCTGCCGCATTGGAAACCTCAAGTTGTGCCTCTAACTCTTCAATCCCCTTCTAAGCTGTTGCAAGACTAAACTCTTGTCCAATCACGCGGTTTTCCAAGTCCTTGAATGCCGCAACCAAATTGTCGTGTACAACATCAGTTTCGCCTAAACTCACAGTCAGTTCCTTTAGTTTCTGATCGGCTTGGTTCCCTTACTGTAACAATCCAGTGACCTCACGAGCCCCATCGCGCATGTTTCTGATTTCTCGGTCCATCTTTTCCACGAAGGAAGCAAAGGCTTGCTCTAAGGGATACTGTAAGGGTGGTAGAGTTTGCGAGGTAGAGGTAATGTCAGCAGTAGGTGGGGGTGGGACTTGCTCCTGACGAATCCAACTCCGGATCATGTCGGGGTACCAGTGCCAGTCCTGAGTGCCATCCCTGGTACGAACAGTGAAAGGCTCGCTATAAACTATGGTGTTATCAATGGGGTTAAGTCGGCGCTTCTTAGGCTTAGGTGATGATACGGTAGGAACAACGGGTTCCTGGTTAGCCGGGGATGTAAGTGATGTGGACATTCCTGCAATGCAATGTGTAAGTGCCATGTATGAGTTCCTGTGTTGTGTAACTAATGCAATGTGTGTGGTTATAGTCTAAGTCTACAACTAATGCAAACCTAGTTCGCTACAACCATTGGCTTTGATACCAATCTGTCACACCCTCAAAATCCACCTGCAGAGTTATACCGCGAGCCGCGTGACAAACCAGGATCATTGTCATTAGTTATGTTGAACGACCACTATATGAGTTTTAAAATACCAGAGTTGCTCATTGATATGAGAAAATATCGTTAAGTTTGAAAGCAATGCGGAAGCGTAAATAAAAGCAAAATGAAAGAATAACCAATGCGCAAAACAAGGCGCCCAAAACCAAAGAAGTTTAAGTAAGAAAACATGTTTAAAACTGTTTACTGAAAACCATGCAAACTCCGATGCATCCTATTCCTGACGTGTACCTTTGCGACCTGAGAAAGACATGCTTAAAGTGTCAACGCAATGGTTGGTGAGTTTACAGGTTTGTAAATAAATAAATGTTTGATGTTCGCTAGATAATGTAAACAAAGTATATCAATAGATAGCTAGTCTATGTTCATGTAACACACTAAATTCTAACACAAAAAATAAACGTAAAAGCACGCGGAAGCATTTGTCCCAAGAAAATTTTTTTTTCATGTGTCGCGAAGAACGGGTCCCCCTCCATTCGCGTGGCCCGAGGGAGTAAAAAATGGGCAGGTCCGGGAGACCAGGTCTTCACGTGTCGCGAAGACCAGGCTCCGGTTTTTCGCGTGGCGCGAAGAGCCCCTCTTCACAGAATGTTTCTAAAGTTCTGCAGTGTTCAACACTTAGCCATTTTTTCAACTTTTTCCATCTTGACAACAAATTTTCCCATCACATGGGTTTGGGTTAAAACTTTTCAAAACACCTCAATGTTACACCAAAAGAACACCAATTCAAGTATTGGTTTACACCCAAAATAAACTTAATTATAACCTAAAAGAAAAACCATCAAAACACGTACGAGAACCCGTCTTTCGCCATGGACTTGACATAGACTACACCAGAGATTTCCCTACATTCCACCACATATATACACCATTAGTAATGAAGATAAAAACATACATCAAGGTAAAATATTACCATTTTCACCTATTCACCCATTTTGACCCGTTTCCACCCAATTACCCATTAGGCGACATAATCACTTATATAACACCATACAAGTTTCATTCTTTTCATTTTATATTCATGATTAACACAATTCCATTTCCATTATGGTACATAGGCCATAACTTCCTCACCATATTTCCATTATGATTCTTAGATCATAACTTCATATCCACATATCCATTATGGTACTTAGACCATAACTCCATATCCACACATCCATTATAGTGTTAATACTATAACTACATTCATTCAATTATTCATATACCTCTATACACATTCTAACCACATAACACATTATGCAACATAACACATTATGCATACAACATTGCATATCACAACATTTATCATCAATTACTAAGTAAGTGCAAAAGCACTAACCTTGTGGATTTGAAGGTCCCGATTCCACTTCACGTTTGCAATTTGATTACCTAAACACATTCATCTAGTTTAGTAATCCATCATACACCAAAATCAAATTTTAATTGGGTTCACAACCCAATATCCTATTTCCAACCGAAACTGACCCGTTTGAGTTATACTCATATCCAAACACCCTATTTCACCCCAAACCCACCTACTTGAGTTTCATTATCCTTACCTTAACACTAATTTTTCATTCAATTTTTATCATTAGGTTAATTTGGTGTTTGTTCAAGTGTCTAACATCATATAAACACTTTAATCATCATTAATTTATAATCTTACCATCATAATCCAAAAACCCCCAATTTTTCCCATATGAACCCTAACTTCTCATAATCAAAATCAAAGGGTTCTAGGATGTTATTCACCATTCTTTACCTTTAGTTTAGCTAGATTTCCAACAATCTAACACTAATTATCAACATGCATCACAAATTTTGGATTTCTACAAAACCTACCAACTAACACATCAATGGTGAAATCAAAAGAAAGATAATCACTTACTTGATGTTAGGAAGGTGATGTGCAAGCCAAAATCTTCACAAATCAAGCTTTAATTGCAAGATTTAGCTTCAAAACCTCTTTTCTCCCTTTTTCTCTTGAGAGCAACGACACCCACAAAATCAAAATGCTGAATTTTCACTTCTCATTAGTCAAATATGGAAGATTTGCTATATTTGCACTTCCAGTCCCCTAACTTCCATTTCACCCATTTTCATGCCAAAATTAGTTAAAAACTAACATACCCAAATATTGACTTGAAACCCACTTGTTTCAATTTATTTCTAAAATATTATTTCCACCATAATATTAATTAGAAATATATTTTATTTAAAATGAAACCTGGATTTTGGTTTGTTACAGTTCATGCTACTATCAGTGTTTCGCAATCGAAGCTGACTATTTGGTTTGTTTGCCTTCCGTCATGTCTACCAAAATAATGACAAGGTGTTTAGGTCAATATTACACCCGTTCGACCTCCAGTCGAGTTAGCACGACTAACGCGGGTGGGGTTTGTCAAACCCAGTAGTACTAATCAAGATTACCTCGCTAAGTTCCAATACTAACGGTTTGAGATGTAAGGACTTTCATGGAATGTTTGCACTATAGTACACAAGTGATATAACAATAATACAGAATCCAAAAAGTGTTTGTATGCATGCTTTCTCCCCTAAAAAGGAAGTAAGTAAAAGAGAGGGGCACGTCAGAGTGCGTGCTAAAACAGCAAGTGAAAAGCAGGCGACCCGCTAACGGCTACCTATATTACATAAGTTAATGAGTGTGTGTTCGTGTTGGTTCGTAAGACCCTTTGCATCCAAACAATCCCATTGTTTATGTGTTTTGAAAAGAGTTAGCTAGTTTGACTCAAGTTTGACCAAGCTTGACCCGACGACCCGTTGGTCACTCAATGTATGAATTAGTGTTTGATTAGTATAATACTATCATATTATACACATAAGATCATGCAGGTAACACTTAACAACAATTCCATATTGTTCTAGTATGCTAGCACAGTTACTACACTTAGTAAGTTTCAATATTTAGTAAGTTTTCATATTTAGAAGGTATGTTCAAGACTCACGTTTTCTGGAAACTATCATTACCAACTTGTTCATGAGACCAAACTAACATGTCCTAGATCATCACATTGCATACCATATGCCTAGAACTCAACATGTAGTTCGTATTCCAAATTAAAGTTTCCTTTTAAAGTAAGTTAGGCATACAACTACAATTTGAATGATTTAAAGTTCCTAACTTGTTTCTAAGTTCATCATAGCATATAATAAATTATCACCTTGTACTAAACATGTCTAGAATTCACATCTCAAATTGATAAACTCAAAAAGTTTCTATTTATAGTAAGCTATGAACACCATGCGTGATTTCTAACATCTAACACTTCACAACATGTTATTATGTCCCAAATAACATAAAACTATCATCAAACTACAACATGCATGTCCAAATTGTAAGCCATTAACATTCATGACAAATAAAGTTTCCACTTTTAGAAACCCTAAGAAACCGAGCTAGGTACATGAAATCTAATTCAACAAATCATATAACCATGAATCAACTAATATATAAACATCATCATATCACATCCATCATGTCTAACATGCAATCTAGATAATAGTAACCCTCAATTTTCATGCATCTAGGGTTTTTCTAATAACATCTAATCTAAGAAATTATCATAACAACACATAATTAATGTTAAAGTTTACATCTTTATTGATCAAAATCATTGTTTGGATGAACCAGGGTTTTACATACCCTGAAAATCGTAAATGCCATATAAAAACAAATAAAAATTCTTACTTGATGCGTTACTAGAGATGATTGGTACTTGGATTGATCAAAAACACCAACAATTGAACATTGAAATCGATTTGATGATGGTTGGATGGTGATGTGAAGTCGACGACTTCAAGAGAGAGTGGGGGTGGGGGTTTCGGCCAAAATTAAGTAAATGGGAGTAGGGTTTTACAAAAAATTTATAAATAGTACACTCCATGGGCCCAAAATGAATTAAAAATAAGTTTAGGTGGTCCATGGGCTAATTTAATTGATTAATAATTAATTTAATTAAGTCAAACTAATTAAAATGATTTCTACTAATTATTTTTATAAAAACTACTAAAGAATTTAAAATCACAATGTTACGCGTAAACGTATGCGGTTTTACGAAAGTTCACGAATTAAGCATAAAATCACATAACACATAATTTCACATAAATTATATTATCTGTTCGGAATATTATTTTGATTAATCACCAAAGTTCAGGGACAGACTCGTGTTATTCGGTAATTCTCCGAATTACCGTTACGTGAGTGTTTGTGAGGTAACCGACATACTTAATTAACCCTAATATAGTGTCATGCATGAATGAAAGATTTAGATAACAGAGTTTGGGTTAACGATGTTAACCTGAAAATGTTGGGTGTCACAACACCACAGCACGAAGCATATACTCAGAAGATTTCATTATATCCGGGATATAATAGAACGGGGAGACATCGTGTTAAACAAAGTTCACACGGATCAGAATCTAGCCGACCCGTTCACTAAGCCTGTGCGTCATTCTAAACATGAAGAGTATGCTGACAAGATAGGCCTTAGATTTGCTAGACAGTGGGTTTGATTAGTATTTAGTATTTGGTGTTACTATATAGTTACATTAATTTTAATAATTAATTTAATGGTTAAATGCATTATTAATAGATGTTACTGTGTTCGATAGTTTATATGTTTTAGAAATCCTTGAATATATTTTATTCTAAATGTCTGTAGTCGATCAGATTAATGGGAATCAATCTGAACGTAATACTATTGTGAATCAGATGGTTGGTTCATTGTGAATGAAAGACCAAGAAGATGGAAACCATGTTCACAGATAATTATTAGAGAATAATTATTGGACGTAACTCGTTTCAAAACTTTCTTCATGGATCAATGTCTTGAGATGTTTTAAATATGGTAAGATCTATCGATCCTCGACCAGAGGCACATACTAGAACTAACTCTGACTAAAGTTTGTTCTTTGATCTTATCTGACGATGTACCTTAACAGGCAGTAATAAGGGAATTATCAGGAGTAATCTGAAGTTTAGTGGGAGTTGTACATAGCCAAAGGAATTCTGTTCTTCTTTAATTAGGAGTTGGAAATTCTAGCGGCCTCGTTGATTCAAGCTGGTGTAAAACGCATGGCCATGCTCAAACTAAAGAGTAGTTTGTTTAGACCAAATTTGAATTGGAGAACGAGAACAAGAATAGTTGAACATCATTTGATAAGTGAATTGTATCTATGTCTCATGTTCAACGGATGCCCTAAACAGAAAGGATACATAGATATGCTTGCTAGGAAATAGTTTGACGATTGTAAATACGTCATACCTTGCTAGGGGTAGTGAGATGCAGCTAGACGTCCACCACTGTCTACGTTGAAACGATTAATTAATGAATCGTCCAAGTGGGAGATTGTTGGATATATGATGTCCGATCGTCAATTAAGTCAACGTTACTAACGAGGTACGATCCAAAGAGTTACACTTTGGGCAACAAACAAATATATAATATTTAATTGTTGAGTATTATAGTTCACGAAATAAGGAAATAATAAACGGTAAATAAATATTTAGAGAAATATGTATCATGATTGAGATAATTAATTACTTAGTGAATTAATTATTTACGGGGAATAAATGTTTAATCTGTTAAACATTTAAAGATTGGTTTTTTACTAATTATTTATAACTAGTAAAATACAAGTGTTTAATAATTAATTCTTAATTATTACTAGGGTATTAATTATAAATATAACCTTATAATCAAAACCTAAACCCTAATCACTCCCAACCCCAATCGGTGCCTCCCCCTCCCCTTTGCTAGTTCCGACGCCGGGAGAACACCACCACCGCACGCCGCCACCTACCACCGATCCGCCATCACTGCCGTTGTCATCCCTGCACCGCTGCCACCTTGCGCGGCTGTCTCCCTCGCGAGTTCGTGTGATGGGTTTTGCTTGTTTGCGGGTTTTCTCGTGATCATGTCATCTAGAATGTCGTTCGTTGATCTAAGGTGTTCTAATCTGGTTATCGTCAAAGGTATAATCTTTGAACACCTTATGGTTGGTTTATATTATATTGTTTATACGCGTGTAATCGGATCACTGACAAGAATCTAGATCTGATCTGTTTAGTACCATAAATCACTTCCACTAAATACATCTGATTTATTTATTTAAAGGGTTTAAATAATTATTGTTTTTAAAAGTTAAAAACTGGTGCTTGATTCCAAACAGAAATTTGTTCTATCGACTTTAACTTTCAGAATGTCGGAAATACGCTCTAGAATAACCACATCAGTAGATTGAGACATCTACAAAATTCAAAAGAAAATTTAGTATTTTCATGCTTAGATTTCCTAATTAGATTAATGACCCAAGGAAAAATATATATTTAATTAGGAATGAGATCCAGGTTCACCATAGCTCAGTTAATGGCTGAGCACTCTGCACTGGCACGGCTAGATAGGTAGGTAGGTATGAAATACCAATTGTGTCAACTACATAATTCTCAGTTTGAGGGGCATGACGTGAATTGTCAAGCTTTGGATACGTTTTCCCTCAATTACGCCCACTTAAACGACTTAAGTGATATTTGTCCTTCAATCGTGACTGTAGAGTCGGCCTAAGTAACTCAAGAATTGCGGTTGTACCTTTAACCAAAACCGTAGGGCCGGGTGCAGGGTAATTCAGTAACACTGGGGGTTCTGATAGATCAGTTGAAGTGTCATAATTTAGGGTGGCGCAGAAATATCGATTTAAATTGGGAATTGCTTTAAAGTTTTAAATTACCGTTTAAGGGTCAAAAACATTTTGGACGACGAGGAGCATGAGTCAAGTCGTGCAATTTTAGTAAACCAATTTTACTATTTTAGTTCATGAAACGCCTTTCAACACTCGACACGATCCAATTATAAATACCTTATTTTAATCTAAATTAGTCGTTAATCGCGAACTTTATTTTAAACTAACTAACTCTATAATTAATTTAACTTAGTTTTTAAATAAAACAATTAAATTTAAAAAACCCGTTTTACTTTTAAATAAAAACTCTTTTATTTAACTACCTTTCTGAGAAATCTTTAAACCTTTTAATTTTCTCATCGTTTTATAAGACTGTGTCAAAAAAAACATTTTATAAAATATTTTTAGTTTAAATTTGTAAGGCCCTTTTTCTGGGAGACCTCACTTGTTGGATTTACTCATAAACATAGTCATCAATACTGAACTTTAATTAAAATCATTCAACTTAGCGGAAACATACAGCAAGTCAAATACATAACATAGCAGCGGAGGTCTTAACATTAAACATAAACATTGTCTTAACATAAAACTCAAATAAATGGGATGTCAGTTGTGCCAGGTAGCCATCACGCCTTAGCACGCCCCTTCTTCTTGTTACCTGAAGTGCATACTAAAAGTCAGGTAACGCTGGTGAGTTTTATGTTAACTTTATCTTAAGCAATCAGGTATTAACTTTATCTTATTAGAAAGTATACATGAATATATATATATATATATATTTGTACTTTCTTTACTTTACTGCTTTCTTACATCATTCATAATGAGTACGTACATACATACATACTTATTTCTTGGTGCACATTCATTGGTCATACACATATGGGTGATCAACCCGTTACTTTGCTTACGTGAGTCACAAAGACAAACGTTCTCGAACTACCGTCGTAGCTCATTTACTTAACCGTCTTGCACTAGAAACCGTCCGTCATATCTTAAAATCATCTGGAAAACCTTCGGCCGTCCGTCTAAACCGTCCTATCGTCGTAGTCCGTCATATTCGCCCGTCTGCCCTAAGGCACCCGTTTCCCACTTGAACTAATTTTATAGCCGTGCATCGATTGAGGGAATTACTCCACCGTAGTGGCCTTAGTTTAGTCTACGTTTCTAGACTTTCATTTCTGGCTGCATAATAGTCGAGTGGTCGTCCGTCTACCGAAGTAGCCGTTATCATCGTTTCCGTCCATAACGTTCATTCATACTTAGCAAGAAATATATTCCTGGATATAAAGCAAGATTTCATTTTTACACGTTATTTCATACTTTTCATACTTGACAAGCAATATATACATGGATATAAAGCAAGATTTCATTTTTTTATATGTTATGTCATTCTTTCATTTCATATCTTATATACATACTTGTCATTCTTGCATTCATAATGTATTATCACATAACACATAAGGCTACATAAAGCATTTATATCCTTCATTCAATTCATGTATACACTTCAGCCCCAAAATATTTAAAATCGTTTGCACGTAACACATAGGGGCACACAGAACTCACCTGACTTCTATGGGGTTCATCACACTTAGCAAGGGAACTCCGAGCTAGGTGGGATGCTAACAGATCTATCAAGGGTCACGAATAGAACAAGATTATAAACTATAGGTTTCATTCAAAATCTATCTGTTCGAAATCATCTTCGACCGAAATCTCCTTCGGTTGAAATCTTTCTCGGTCGAAATCTATCTCGGTCTAAATCTTTTTTGACCGAAAACTATTTAGTTAGAAATATCTTTTATTAGGTAACTATTTCGTTCGAGAACTGCTTCATTCGAAAAAACATGTCCGAAATCATGTTGTCCGAAAATACTTTTCGGACGGCCATAGTTTTCGGGCCATTCAAGGAGTTTTTGGACGATTCATATGTTCTTGGCCAAAATCATCGTTTTTGATCCAAGTTTGAATCTTTTTACGTTCAAAACTTTGGTATGACACCCATGAAGCTAAATACAGCCCTTTTAGCCCAATTCATATGTAAAAATCTCGTCTTTTGATTCAAAACCCACATAAGCCCTAAAACCCATTTGATAACCAAAAACTCACATTCAAGCTTAGTGGTTACCTGTTTTCGTTTCCTTTTTGTTGCTAGACGTTGCTGAGATTATGACACACGATTCTCGAGCTTTTGAGCCGTGTTCCTGAGCTTTCTCTCTCTAGACCCGTGCTCTCCTTTCTCTCTCCAAGTTTGTGAAACAATGGCTAATGAAGGGAGGGTTCTGATCTTGCCTTTATATACTTGGGCTCCCCTTCGGCCCATTAGAGCCAAGCCCAAGTCCGTTTCCCTTCCTTTTATTTTAAATCCCACTTTTATCATTATTTATTCATTCTATATTATTTCGGGATGTTACAAGTCTACCCTCCTTATAGAGGTTTCGTCCTCGAAACTCTTTACTAGATAAACAACTGCGGATACAGTTCCTTCATTTCGTCCTCTTTCTCCCATGTAGCTTCTGACCCTTTTCTGTGTTTCCATTGTACTTTGACTAAATAAATCGACTTATTACGTAGTCGTTTTTCAGCTCGGTCAAGAATAGCTATCGGTTCTTCTACATAGTTTCAACTATTATCCACTTCGATCTCGTCATAGGGTATATGAGCCATATCGTCGGGAAGGCACTTGCGTAAGTGCGATACGTGGAATGTGGGGTGCATTCCACTGAGCTTATCGGGGAGGTCTAGTCGGTAAGCAACTTGGCCAACTCTTGCTAAGATTCTGAAAGGTCCGACAAACCTTGGACTTAGTTGCCACGTTTTCTGAATCGGATAATTCCTTTCTAGGGTGACATTTTCAGTAGTACCATGTCCCCTACTTGAAACTCTAAATCTCTTCTAATCTTATCCGCATATGATTTTTGTCTATCTTTAGCGGCTTTCATGCGGGCTTTGATATGGTCGAATTTCTCGGAAGTAGCTTTAACCACTTTGAGACTTGCAAAGTCTTTCTGTCCAATTTCCCCCCAACAGACCGGGGTTCTACATCTTCTTCCATAAAGTATCTCAAATGGCGGCATACCAATGGTTTAATGATAGCTCTTGTTATATGAAAACTCAGCCAATGGCAGATGGCTGTCCCAGCTTCCACCAAAATAAATGATACAGGCCCGGAGCATGTCCTCTAAGGTCTGAATGGTCCTTTCTGACAGACCATCGGTTTGAGGGTGGTAAGCGGTGCTAATGTTCAGTCTAGTGCCCATTGCTTCGTTGAATTTCTTCCAAAACCTGGATGTAAATCTGGTGTCCCTGTCCTACACAATTGACAATGGCATACCATGTATGCTTATAATTTCATTGATGAATAACTCTGCTAGCTTCTCAGATGAAAAAGCCTCACATATTGGTAAGAAGTGAGCACTTTTCGTCAAGCGGTCGACGATCACCCAAACGGTATCATTGCCTTTAGCTGTTCGCGGTAGCTTGGTAATGATTTCCATTGTGATCTCTTTCCACTTCCATTCTGGTATCGGCAAGGGATGCATTTTACCGCATGGTTTCTGGTGCTCGGCCTTGACTAGTGAACAAGTTAGGCACTTTCTCACATATTCTGTTACGTCGTTCTTCATGCCAGGCCACCAATATTCTTTCTTCAAGTCTTGATACATTTTGTTCATCCCAGGGAGGATAGAGTAGCGAGACTTATGGGTCTCATCAAGGATTTTTGCCCTAAGTTCACCAATCTTAGTTATCCACTTCCGGCCAAAACGTGTTCGTACACCGTATGCATTGGCCTCCAGATTACCCTGTTGTCCTACTATTCTTTCCCGTTTCACATTCCTTTCTAACAGCGCTTCATCTTGTGCCTTTGCTATTTCATTCATCAGATATGGGGTTATAATTAACTGCCATGCGTTGATCCGGATAGGCGTCGACTCTCCCTTTTTGCTTAAGGCATCAGCCACTACATTTGCTTTGCCTGGATGGTACAGTATCTCACAATCATAATCCTTTAGCAGTTCCAACCACCTTCTTTGTCTCATGTTTAGTTCTTTTTGTTTGAAAAAGTAATTCATGCTCTTGTGATCGGAGTAAATGGTGCATTTAACCCTATACAGATAGTTTCTACATATATTTAATGCAAAAACCACCGCCACCAATTCCAGATCGTGAGTCGGGTAATTAACATCGTGAACCTTTAACTGTCACGAGGCATAAGCAATCACCTTTCCTAGTTGCATAAGTACACAACCCAAACCCAAACCCTGACCCGAAGCGTCATAATAGACTACGAAGTCTTCATTTCCCTCAGGTAAGGTTAAGACTGGAGCTTGGGTCAATCGTCTCTTTAGTTCTTCAAACGCATTGTTTTCGGTTGGTCCCCATTCGTACTTTACTTCCTTACGTGTTAGTTTTGTTAATGGAGAGGCTACTCTTGAGAAATCCTGGATGAATCTTCTATAGTAACCTGCCAAACGCAGAAAACTGTGTATCTTTGTTGGTGTCTTTGGGATGTTCCATTCTTTTACTATCTCGATCTTTGCAGGATCTACCAAAATACCGTTTGGGTTTATGACATGACCTAGGAATTGGACTTCCCTAAGCCAGAACGCACATTTGGAGAAAGATGCGTACAAATTCTCATGCTTCAGAATATCCAAAACTTCCCTTCGGTGACAGTGGTGGTCACCCTCATTCTTTGAATAGATGAGAATGTCATCTATGAAAACTATCACTGACCGATCCAACATTGGTCGGCATACTCTATTCATTAAGTCCATAAACGCTACACGTGCGTTGGTTAGCCTGAAGGACATCACGAGGAATTCATAATGTCCATAACGCGTGCGAAACGCGATTTTTGGTACGTCTTCATCCCTTACTTTCAATTGATGGTAACCCAACCTAAGATCGATCTTTGAGAACCAACTCGCACCTTGTAGTTGATTAAAAAGATCGTCTATTCTAGGCAGTGGGTACTTGTTCTTTACTGTTCGTTTGTTTAATTCACGGTAGTCTATGCACATGTGCATGCTGTCGTCTTTCGTATGTACAAATAATACCAGAGCGCCCCATGGTGAGATGCTCGGTCTGATAAATTCTTTCTCTGTCAATTCTTCAAGTTGAGACATTAATTCTTTCATTTCTGAAGGAGCCAATCGGTAGGGTGTTTTGGCAACGGGCTGAGCCCCTGGCAGTAAGTCAATCTGAAATTCTATTTCCCGATCGGGCGGCAAGCCAGGTAGGTCCTCTGGGAACACTTCTGGAAAGTTGCACACCACGGGTACGTCTTTGAGCTCTTTTGTTTTCATTTTATTGTCAATAACATACGCCAGATAAGCTTCGAAACCGCACCTCATATAACTTTGGGCCTTAATCATTGAAATGAAATTTGGCATCGTGCTGTTCCAGTCACCATAAACCGTAATCGGACTGCCGTCAGTGGCTTTGAGGTGTATCATCTTTCGCTTACATATGATTTGTGCTTCATTGGCAGTTAACCAATGCATGCCTAATACTATGTCAGATCCTCCTAAGGTTAGGAGGTACAATATAGAAGGAAACTTATGGCCCTCTATTTCTGTCATGCAATTGTCAGTCATTCGGATGACTACTAAGTTTCTACCGACAGCAGTTTCTATGCTAAAGGCCATTACGAGGTTGGTGATTGTGCAGTTTAGTTTATGACTAAAATCATTTGATATAAAGCTTTTGCTTGCACTAGAGTCAAATAAAATAGCAGCATGTTCATTATTAACTAGAAACATACCTGACACAACATCAAGATTCCATCTGGCCACCTCCTCGGTTAAATATTAGGCTCGGGTCCTAGCCTTGGGCTGTTCATGCTCTTTCCCCTTAGATTGCCCCGTCTTCATGCAATCATTTGTCATGTGGCCAAACAGCCCACATCCTTGGCACTTGATGTCCCTCAGACAATCTTTGGAGTAGTGCCCTGCCCTTTCGCACTTATAGCACATTGTGGAGCCAGCTCTACACTCACCGCGATGTTGACTTCCGCACTTCGTGCATGTTTCATACTCATCGGTCTTGGCTTCTTAACTTCAGTTGCAAAGGTTCCCTTTCCATTTCCCTTAGACGGATTCTCCCATCTCTTTTTTGGTGCTTCAATCACCGGGTCCTCGTTTGCATAATCGTCATACACGATTCCAGACAGATTTACTACCGACTTGAAGGTCGAGGATAGATTAGCTTTCACATGAACACGGACCCTTTGGGGCAGGCCCTTGACATGGTACTTGATCAATCTCTCTTATGTCACTACTAGATGAGGTACCACTTAAGCGAGTTCGTTGAACCTGGAAGTATACTGGCGATGAGTCTTGTTGCCAGCCTTGAAGTTTAGGAATTCATTCTCCACCAGATCAATCTCGTTCTGGGATAGAACTTTTGGATTATCAGCTTTTTCAGATCTTACTAAGTCATCCTTCTGAGATCGTTTGGCGACTTAGTCCTCTGAATGTTCCTCCACCAACTCAGTGCTTCGTTGGTGAAAGAGTGAGCAACATACTTAACAGCCTGGTCAGGTCTTTCAGATCTTACTATGTTGATTACACCGTTCATCCTCTCAATCCATTCAAACATAGCCACCGAATCCTTTTTTCCATCAAACTTGGGTTGTAGGTACACCCTGGGGTGTTCAGTCCTTCTCCTCCTTGCTCTTCTTAAGTGCCTCAGATAACAGATTAGGCAAAACGTCCTTCAGAGTTAGTACAACCTCACGGGCAATAGCATCCCTAACTTCGGGTTCTATTCATAGGGACCCCTCATTATAATCTGTCGGTGAGGTTACATTTGTTTCATGCACGCTCTCAGTGTGTTCCACGTGCACACTTTCTTCCTCCTCTTGCCTTTGGTTCAATGGTGGCCTACCGACTCGGCCAGTACGACCCCCACGACGTCCAGTTCTTCCTCTACCAGCCATAGTTCTTTAGGTTGTCTTGATGAGTAAAAAGGGAATACATCAATGTCATTCCTTCAGATCATAGTTTCGAACAGTACGGGTAAGTTAAATTCTTAATTAAAGTGACCGGTTTGTGATTAATAATTTGCTTTCCTTTGCTTTTCGGGTTCAAAACTCTTCACATCAGTAGCGACATTGGCATTTATGTGTTCTAAGTTAAGGCATCTATTCCTATCTACAGGCATTAACTTTACTACTTACTTACTGTGCTGGCGTTGGCTACCCATACTGACATCCTTGCGTTGGTCCCATTATCAGCTTGATTCATATGTTCTTGGCCAAAATCGTCGTTTTTTATCCAAGTTTGAAACTTTTTACGTTCAAAACTTTGGTATGACACCCATGAAGCTAAATACACCCTTTTTAGCCCAATTCATGCGTAAAAATCTAGTCTTTTGATTCAAAACCCGCATAAGCCCTAAACCCATTTCTTAATCAAAAACTCAGATTCAAGCTTAGTGGTTACCTATTTTCGTTTCCTTTTTGTTGCTAGACGTTCCTGAGATGATGACACACGATTCCTGAGCTATTGAGCCATGTTCCCGAGATTTCTCTCTCTAGACCCGTGCTCTCCTTTATCTCTGTAAGTTTGCGAAACAATGATTAATGAAGGGAGGGTTCTGATCTTTCCTTTATATACTTGGGCTCCCCTTGGCCCATTGGAGCCAAGCCCGAGTCCGTTTCCCTTCCTTTTATTTTAAATCTCGCTCTTTCCATTATTTATTCGTTCTATATTATTTCGGGATGTTACAAAATTGTTATCCCAAATAATTGTAACAACCACAAAATAATATAAAACAAACAATCGAGCCACTAGTAAAGGTTGTTCGGTTTGTTCGAGCCATCAAACGGAAACCGAACCGGTCTAAGGGACAACAAAATAAAATAATTCTTGTTGTCTCCCACTTAGTCCAAGATCTCTATCTTTAAGTCCCGTTCGTGTCCGTCTTCGTCTTGTTAGGTTTACAATATATGTACTTTTACAATAAAAATAAATAAATAAAAACAAACCTAACTGTTACATCGGGTTCCAAATAACCCAAAATACAAAGCATATAAAAACCAAAAATCATGACAAGCACAACCACGTGTCACTAGGGCTCGATGTTCCAAAACACAATCAATCCAAACGAAAAAGGTTCGATCTTTTGTCAACCAAGAGTATTGACAAATAAAACGAAGATCGAATAATAAATAATTATGTCTAAACGCGCGTAAAGCTGGCTCTGATACCACTGTTGGGTAAAACAATAAGTTTACAAAATCATATTTGCATAGCGGAAGCAGTTTAAAGGCACACGATTATAAAGTTCTAAACTTTATCTGACAGTGATCCGATTACACGAACATTTAGACAATAATAAACGAACTCATTCATAGGGTGTTCAAAGATTATTCCTTAGACGATAAAATCGTTGACAACACTTGGGAGCAAAGAATGTCATGCTAGTTGACTCCAAACACAATTCATCTCCCGAACTGGTTACACTAATACACTCCTAATCAAAAATAGTTCCCGATTCGTCTTCCGGTTTGGCTCGCGAAAGTGGAAAACGGCTCGGCGGAACATGTCGGCTCACGGCGGTGTTCGTGTGGAGGCCGACTACGGTGGTGGCGGCTGCTACGGCAGTGGCGGTTGATCTCTCGTCGGACGAAAAACAGGAGGAGGGGGTGGCCTGCTTCGGGTATGCGCAAGAGGAGAGGGGGCCAAAAACTTTATTAGGGTTTGACTTAAGCTTGTTTATATAATTCCATTATTTACAAGTCACCCCCTGGGTAATTAATATTTAATTACTAATTGATTAACACTTAATCATCAGTTCCAGTCCCTACAATTTTATAATTACTCTAGTTAAAAAAATCATCTTACGTAAACCAAACACATTTTATATTTAACTATTAAATATAAAAAACCTGTTAATATATTTTACTAATATATAAGACCACTTTCCGTCTTTCGGTAACTAATTATTCTAAATAACTAAACACGAGATAACCAATAAATATTTCTCTAAATATTTAATCCACCAAATTCTGAATTCGTGTTTCGTGAAATAACATTTAACATTTAAATGTCATACTTTGTTCTTTGTCCAAAGTGTAACTCTTCGGATCGTACGTAGATGGTAACGTTGATATTAATGATGATCGGGCATCTAATATCCAACATAGTAAAGATAAGTAGCCCTAGGGACCTCCCACAAGTCCCTACAACTAGCCAAAACCACGAAATTTCAAAAAATCCAGTGTCTGACAAAAGCATTTGGGCGTATCATACGCTTCGGGCGTATCATACGCTTCGGGCGTATCATACGCTTCGGGCGTATGATACACTCCCCAGGTCAAACATGCCCAAAATTTGTTTTTTAGTCTATGCAACCCCTCGTCGTCCGACCCGTTTGCATTTTGGAGTCGTAAATAACCATAAACTCATATTTTAACCACATAAGCCTATCCACATTTACTAACATAATTTGTTAGTTATCCACCCCCAACACGAGTACCACAACTCGTTTTTCACCCATGAAGTGTTTAACTCCAAGTTCTACTATTTCATTGCTTAAACATACAATGACTAACATGTTAGACAAGTATTGATGCCATACAGGTCCTAACAGTCTACCGAAATTTGTTTAGACATTTAGACACGTCTTATGTGAGAACCACCACGAGCTTTTCTACATGGAGCAATTGACTCCATGTCCACTCACGGAGTATTTTCATGTCACCCGTGAAGTATTTGACTCAGCATTCTCCATTGAAGTATTTGACTTCACGTTCACCCATGGAATATTTGATTCCAAGTCACCCATAAAGTATTAAACTTCAAGAATCCACATTTTAGTTTGACTCTTTATCACATTAAGTCAAATTACGCCAATACCACATATTAGTTTTACTCTTTACCGCATTAAGTCAAATAGCATTAATACCACATATTAGATTGACTCTTTACCACATAAAGTCAATTTACACCAACACATATTAGATTGACTCTTTACGACACAAAGTCAAATTACACCAATTCACATATTTGTTTGACTCTTTACCACATAAACTCAAATTACACCAATTCACCGTTATTCCACAATGGCTTGACCTACACCACCTATTAGTCGATTTACATCTATTTCACCATTATTCCACAATGGTTTGACCATTATTGAGGTCAAGGGTTCAAGTCCCACGATAGACGATGGTGTTGAATTAGGAGTAGATTAGATTGCCGTTAAAATAAGTAAATCAATTTTTTTTAAAATAGGTCAATGATGTGGTCAAAATCATTAAAGAGGTGAATGGCTCCTTGGTCGGGTTACCATTATTAATGACCGTTGGAAGGCTAATAGGCTCCCGTAAATGCTAACACTTCCCGGGTCATTATTCAAACTAATATTATCCAGTTGATGTGGCTCCCAGGTAGGGTTACCACGTCGTAAGGCTCATTGGAAAGTTGGAATGCAAAACCACCTCAAAACCACTCTATGAAGAACTGAAAATTACTAAAATTGACTATTTTATGTTTTTTAGTAATAAAATGGAAGGGTTTTCAGGTAGGTTACCACGAACGTCAACCTATTGGAAAGGTAGAATGATAAGACATGCTAGCCACCGAAAGGTTGGATTAAAGACATCTTTGACTATGAAAAACCTTTACATTAATATGTCTTCCACCTGAAGCCTTGAACTCCATGGCTCCCCCTAGAAGTCCTCTGCGAGCCAAAGACAAGACGAGAAAAGAAATATCGACACAAAGCACAAGGTCCAGCTAAGACTCACAATGTTTTACTTGAGTACCCGATCCTAACCAACAAAAGTAGATATCTTTACTAACTGGGTCTAGTATAGTATCAAAGACTTGTATAAAGACGTATAACTTTGAATGAATTTTTAAACAACATGTATTGCCCAAGACACCTACACGTTTTAAGACTTTAGTGACTGAAAATCAAGAACTCGCATCTATAAAGGATGATCATAGTTGAGAATAACTAAGAAACATAAACACACCATTTTCTTTAAATCAAAATATTAATTTACACAAAGTTTCATCTTCACCGAAGTGATACAAGAAGACTAGCCACTGGTGGCCATACCATTGAAAGCACACTTGTTGACATGTAAATCATGGAAAGGAAACAAATAATCAAACTAAAGACGAGTGTAGTGAATATGAAATGCTTATTGATCTTGGGTGAAATGACTATCTCTCTCGCTCTCTCTTTGTATTTCTCGTGCCAGAGACTTGTGGGAACTCTCCCCAAATGTTGCTTGTGAAATGAGGGGGCTTGAGACTCTATTTATAAGCTGGATCAGGGGGAGGCACGCCTGTGCCTCTGTACGCACGCCCGTTCGTACCTTCATCCATGCGAATCACCTTTTATATTGAGTTTAGCTTTTCTTGCAAATCTGTAAAAGTGCACGGTCATGCCTAGTGTTGACTATGCATTGACTAGGGTAACACCTGCCACAAAATAGTCCAAGATTTGACTAAGGTACAAACCACAAGGACTATAAGTGCAATTAAAACATAGATCAATAGGGAATATTGAATCCCAAAACCGTTATAAAAATGGTTTACATCTCAAAAGTTTACTTATAAATATTTCCTCAAGAATTAAAGTAGTCATAATTATAGACACACAAGTATATCGTGTTGTCTGGTCCGAAGACACAAGTAAACACGATCTCTCGCCTGACTGCCGTCAGACACAATAACCCGTTGACTAATGTTAACACAATATCAAGCTTACACTTGATCTCCCGCCTGACTAATGCGAGACTCAATATCCCGTTGACTAACATCAACATAATATCAAGCTTACGCTTGATCTACCGCCACGACTATTAAGTACGTGACACAAATAACTCATACACATAAGCAATTCAATTAACGACAAACACGTTTTATAACAAAACACTATCATGGCCTTGAGCACTAAAACATTTACCTCGCAAAGATCTATGCCTTAAGATACAAAAACATTTAATATCAAAGTAAGGCTAGTCACACTCCAGTTTACCCGTCATGACCATCACCTACGTGACCCAAAACTCGTACACACATGCAGGCATAACGACTACAAAAAAAATATATATTTCTTCACGAAAATATCGTCTATGCATGCATTCATTTAGTAAAACTCATTTTACATGTATTCATGCCCAAAACATAAAAACAGTTAAAGGTGGGCGATAGAAACTCACCTTTGCTTATCACACTTTGATCTCAAGAGCTCGCTAACTTCCCGTGCTCGCACCTAAAACACACATAATTCATGAGACAATACACGACCCGTCATTAAACCTTCACTTACACGACTAACCATACGTCTCGCACGAGCACGTGCACATGCATGGCACCATGTGTAGGTCCATATCACTCATATACAGATCGATCTCGTGACAGGACGTCTTGATAACACGGAGTGCGGAATCCTTCCTGTTAACGTATGTATACGAATTGACAATAGAAACAGTAGGTAAATAAACTTTCTCTTTGTATTCCACCAAAAAACACAGAGTTTACAAGATTCACAGAATATACTCATTCAAGTCAATATCCTACACTCAAACAGAATCTGAAAACTCCTATTTATAGACACAAACTCTGCAAGAGGCGAACTAAACAGACTAGGCGAACTTAACAAGTTTGCCTCACATGAGACTAGGCGAACTTAACAAGTTCACCTCTAATAGACTAGGCGAACTAGACCAGTTCGCCTCTAGCAGAACTTGTTCTAACACTTAGACAAAATCTATACAATTACATAAAAACATAAAGACAATAAGACCTAAACTATACAAGGCTTTTGTCATACATTCTATGTCCTAACAGACTCCCCCTTGACAATAGCTTGATCTTTTGTCTTCAGTCTTTATGACGAGCTCTTCTAGTTATCTGGTAATCTGCTTCCTGCGTGCACTCCATATCTCTGACATATCTCCAACACTCTTTTATACTGCAATCCTTGTTCTCTCCATTCATCAGTAATATAATCTCATTCTTTCTTAACATCCTCTGATCTTTCTTTGAGAAGTTAATAAGATTCATTGCATCATAGAAACTAACAATGACCTTATTATCTTTATCATCATTTCTAGCTTCACCAGTATTCACATCTATGTATCACCATTTCATATTCCCCAGAAAATCTTGTGGTATTTTCTTCAATGCTATCTTCTGTACAACACGTACTGGCTTGAACTTATACTTCCAGGTCACAATCCCAATCTTTTGATCTACAATCTTCACTCTTTTTCCTTTCTGTGGATTTAATCTTTCATACTTCCCTGATCCACCTTCTTTTTTAATCAAGTTGGTAATCACATCGGCTAATCCACACTTTGATCTATTAATCAGTGGTTTTGTATCTAGACCATTCATTTCACACCTTGGCAAGGTATTGAAATACTCGATTCTAGGCTTTAAGTATTGAACACCATCAGATCTCTTAAGAGCAAACAACTTCGTGTCATCATCTGATGATTCTTCCAATACACCTCTCTTTATTCACATATCTTTCTTTCTGAGCAGGTTGTATAAGTGACTTGGGTAGTACTTTCATCCAACTGTTAACTACTTCTCTCCACTGTTCTCTAGTCATTCCTGTATTTCTATACATCACAGGTTCTTCATTCGGCTTAGGACACACAAGATGAGTAATATCAGCATCAGTATCTATTTTGGATTGAGCAGTATCATCAGGTGTAGTGATATCTTCAACAGAGTCTATAAAATCTGTTACTTCTTCATAAGAAAACTCAGGAATAACCTCATCTTGGATGAAGTTATACGGTATATTCAGACCATCACTGCCTTCATATGTAACTTTATCTTTACTCTTTTCTATCTCAATCTCTACAATCTCTCCTTCTTCAACTTCATTATCCAACACTTCCTCTTCGACATCACTGAACGACTGTTAGAACCGATATACTTCCTTCCAGTCTTTTTCAAAAAATCCTTTGCTTGTCGCATCAGCATAGCCATGTTTGCTTGTCGCATCAGCATAGCCATGTTCCATTGAATGTTCATCTCTTCAAGATCAAAAGGATCAATTTGTTTGAAATCCTCTTCAATAACATCTGGATCATGAATCTTTCCTCCAATAAAATTTTCATAAGAAGCCATAAAGGAAGAAAACATCGATAAATAATCATCAGCAACTCTGTGATTCATATTATGTGTTCCAGATGATGAAGAAGCTGTATTTGCAGAGAAACCAGAATGACTTGGAACCCCAGAACAATGATCATTAGAAACATCTTGAGTATCACCAGAAAAGAACGCAACCCCTGCACCAGTTTTGCCAGAAGTCTTAGCAAAATACATTGAAGGATCTTGAATATGCTCCATATTGGTTTCCTTCTTCTTCATATTCAAATCATGTGATTGAATCTTGCCAAGAACCTCTTCAAGAGACATAGTTTTATACTTGACATTTTATCAAAACTGAATACACATCAAATTTAGATGGTAATGCCTCCAAAAACTTATCATTTATCTCTTCAGTCTCATAAACCACTGAAGCACTTGACAATTCACTCAGCAAATGATAGAATCTCGTTGCAAGATCATCTAAAGATTCATTTTGAAAGTGCTTGAATACTAAGACCTGCTTCTTCGGTAATTCTTTTCTGCTTTTCTTATCATCCAAACTACCTTCACACCTCATTTGTAACGCTTCCCACAATTGTTAAGAAGTCTTGAATTGTTTAAAACTATGATAAATTTCTTTAGGAAGAGACATTGAGATACTAGCCATAGTCTTCTTTTCCCTATCAAACAATAATTTTTCTTCTGTAGTTAACGCAGATACCGATTTAAGAACATCATCCTTTCCCAACCAAGTATATGTCAGATGTGTATAACCTTCCAAGATTGGAATCCATAAACTTGTATCAGTAAAAGACACGAACTGATCAAACCAATCTTTCCAGTTAGAATAATCTGCAAGACTTAACAATTTGGGTGGTTTCTGAGATGTACCAATCTCATTATCGTAATTTAACATGTTAGTCACTTGCACCATATTAGCCATTTTCAGAAAAACTTCCATGTATTGAACAAGTACTCCCCTAAGGCGAAGATAATAAGTTCGCTTCAAAGCCAAACAAGCGAATTTGATATCAAGCGAACTTGATAAGTTCGCTTAAAACAAGAAAATCCGGTAAGTTCGCCTACTGAATAAGTTCTCTTAAACTGAGAGAAGCGAACTTGATAAGTTCGCTTGTTAAGTTCGCATGCAACAAAACCTCAGCAAGTTCGCATGCTTCAACTGTAACAAACTCAGGAACCCAAACACGAACAAATATCACCTAAAATCATCATTTCTCATATATTAGAAGGAATTTGAAGAAATTGGACCGTAACATTTAGTATTTTATAAATTAGAACACTTCTATCGGATTAATTTCACCAAAAACCACTTCAAATCCACGAATTCAGTAGCAAAATCAACTTCAAGAACTTGAAAACTCCATGGATACAAAAAGTTCTAAAAATGATCAATTTCTTGTCAGATTGTATACAAAATCGTCACGAATCACCAAGAATCAAACACAAATCACAAGCAAAAGCTCTGATACCACTTGTAGGTCCACATGACTCATCTACAGATCGATCTCGTGACAGGACGTCTCGATAACACGAAGTGCGGAATCCATCGTGTTAATGTATGTATACGAATTGACAATAGAAACAGCAGGTAAATAAACTTTCTCTTTGTATTCCACCAAAAAACACAGAGTTTACAAGATTAACAGAATACACTCGTTCAAGTCAATATCCTACTCTCAAACAGAATCTGTAAACTCCTATTTATAGACACAAACTCTGCAATAGGCGAACTTAACAAGTTCGCCTCAAATAGACTAGGCGAACTTAACAAGTTCGCCTCATATGAGACTAGGCGAACTTAACAAGTTCACCTCTAATAGACTAGGCGAACTAGACAAGTTCACCTCTAGCAGAACTTGTTCTAACACTTAGACAAAATCTGTACAATTACATAAAAACATAAAGACAATAAGACCTAAACTATTACAAATCTTTTGTCATACATTCTATGTCCTAACAGACTCCCCCTTGACAATAGCTTGATCTTTTGTGTTCAGTCTTTATGACGAGCTCTTCCAGTTATCTGGTAATCTGCTTCATGCGTGCACTCCATATCTCTGACATATCTCCAACACTCTTTTATACTGCATTCCTTGTTCTCTCCATTCATCAGTAAACATAATCTCATTCTTTCTTAACGTCCTCTGATCTTTCTTTGCGAAGTTAATAAGATTCATTGCATCATAGAAACTAACAATGACCTTATTATCTTTATCATCAATTCTAGCTTCATCAGTATTCATATCTATGTACCACCATTTCATATTCCCCATAAAATCTTGTGGTATTTTCTTCAATGGTATCTTCTGTACAGCACGTACTGGCTTGAACTTATACTTACAGGTCACAATCTCAGTCTTTTGATCTACAATCTTCACTCTTTTTCCTTTCTGTGGCTTTAACGGTCTGTCACGACTCCAAATTTGGCCCTATAATTAGTTGGCTGGATTCATTCGATTTCTTCACAACCAATCGATAAATTCACTATAAATTCATTCCAGGAGATCCCTAGCCCGATCCTAACGATCCCGGTCCAACTCCTGCTCGTTTGAGTGCCCGGTTTAAGAAGAAACGATCGTACAAGTGCTGATACGCTATAGAAATCAAAGTTAAGAGGTTGATTCTATAATTTCCAACTTAGAGGCTCATTCCTATAATCAAGGTGAATACTTTATCTCTTTCAAAACGTATGTCAAACCTTTACATTTACGAAAATGGCCAAATAAAGTTTAAGGGAATAATGCTCAACGTTCTTCTACGAATAAAGCGTTCAGGCCATAGGCATACGTAAAACTTACAAGGGATACACAGTTCTCGGGTGAAGGTTTCGGATCGTGGACGGTACTTATCTTATAACAATTTCGGAGGCATGGACCTGGCCATTTTTTTACGACATGATACCAGTGTATACAGTGGTGCATACAGTCAGGACATGGGTCTGCTGAATGTGTGGATTGAACACAAAGTTATCATTATGAAATTAATACTTATTTATGCCAAATGATTTTACTGTCAAGATAAATACATTCACCGGCATTCGCGCTGACGTTTCATTTTCAAAATGTTTTCAGGTAATCAATGAAAATATAAAGAACAAAGGGATTAAGGGCAGATATAAGATCTGGCCCATGAAAAGTGAAAAGGAGAGCTGGCACGTTAGATTCTCAGGCCTCGTGCATAGGAAATCATAAAAAGAAGAAAAAGGAGATAGGAACAGGGAATTGATCAACCTTGGATAGTACTATTTCCGGTGGCTATGAACTTGTCTACGAGACAAGATATGTATTTGATTTCAAACTCTGTTTTGTAATCAAAATGAAAAGGGTATTTAAATCCCTGTGTTTATGAAATAAATACGAAACTTTTGTTTTCCAACTAAGTCTTGATATTTACAAATGAAACCCTCAGAGTTGAAACAAATGATGAAACGATCCTTGTGAAAAGACTTTCGCTGTATTTTATAAAACAACTCTGAAATCAAAACAACTACCAATCAAGCTCACACACGTTCAGGGGATGCCTAAGGCGGGGTGTAACAGGTTGGTATCAGAGCCATAGGTTTTAGCGAGTTAGATACTTGAATATAGTGTCTAAGCTTTAACCATGCATTTATTTGATACTTTAAATTAAGATAATAAAACAAGGTAACCTTCTGACCGGTATGTAGTTATCTGACAAACGGAATGTTCTGTCTAAGGAATGAGTGGTGTATAAATCTCTCCTAGACCCGTCATTCTTTCCTAGGAAAATCTATGTTAGAGATACTACTCTGGGAAGATAACCATCCTTGTAGAGCTTTAGTTAAGATAAAGATACTGACTTTAGTATCTAAGTCTTGACAAAAAGAATAGAATAAGATTTTAATACTTTAAGTTGCAGGATGTCTGGAGATAACACTGTTCCTACTTATTATGATCCTAACCGACCAATTAAGCAAGAATCTCTTGAATATCATCCTTTGGGTTCACAAATGAATCCCATCTCTTCACCCTATTATAACAACGATCCATTTATAATACTACTCCCGAATACCATCCCCAATCTTATGACACTTCAAACTAATGGATGGAAGTCGGATCTGATTTTAGTAATTGGAATACCGATTCCCCACTACTATAGGAAAATAATAAAGCAGAATCAAGTCAAACTCATCTGAATAAATCGGCTGAAGAAGAATCTTATTATACTATTTCTTTATCTGAAAATTCTAAAACTCCAGTTCTGTACGATCCTTACATGTTTCCTGAACCTGTTTATCATGGTCCTTTTGAAACCTATTTCCAACCTCCTTCGGAGTATCAAAATTCTTATAATGATATCATGGTAGGACTTCGTGAACCTCCACCTAAATTTAGTTATGAGCATAGTATGCCCTTCTTCTCCTATTGAGTGCTTAGATCGTTCGTTACGCCAAATGGATGAAGTAACAAGGGAGAAAATCATGGATAAGGAAAGGACCCAATTTTATGGACAACAGGTGTACGAATACAGAGAAACCTTAATGACCCTTGGTCAAGAGCTAATGAAGGATTAGAACCTTATATTGTATTTTGTTTCCATGTAATATATTCTAATAATAATATAAACTTTGTTTTGTTTTGTTTTGAACAGATATGGTTGGAAAGGGCAAAGGTCCTAATTTTCTTCATAAATTTTCTTCAGCTTATTATTTCGAACGTAAAACAAAAGAAACTACTACATAAAATAATGAGGAAACTGAAAGTTCAACTTTCAGAAGCCTCGGAGAAATAGGGAAGCCTAATATTCCCTATAATCCTTCTATAAGTTTTCATTCTTCTCCGACTGCTGGAAGCTATAATATCATTCAATTATACTCACATAATTTTCATGAGGGATACACTGAAATGCCTTATGAAAATAAATGTGATCCTTAAAAAGAAGAACGAGCTGATTCCAATAAACTCTACGTTCCTTACTATGAGATTGGTCCTCTCTGATATGCCCTAAATTATACATGTTTTGCATGCATAATAATCCCCATATTATGGTACTAATTCATTAAAAGCCTTGCAATTGATACTTAAAGCGTTAATATTTCACCATTGCAGGTTATTCGGTGTCCTAAGATAAACAAAGCAAAAACCAGCTTAAATCACGAAGAAATCAAGCTTTTGGAGGACCAAACCCGAGCATTGACCCCCAAGAAGTCAAACCAGGTCAACGGAAGTCAACACAAGCAGCTAAAAGACAAAACAGGAGGCAAGAAGGGGATGCACGGTCGTGCATCCCATTGCACGACCGTACAATGCCCAACTTGCTCTCCAAGGGTCTAGTACATTGTCCCGTGTACCGTGTTTGATTCCCGAGGTGTTTGCACGCCCGTGTATTGCTCATTTTAAGGCCTATAAATTGATGGATTGGGTTCTTCATTCCATACACCCTAACATACCACTCCATACCTCAAGATAGAAAGAATATTTTGTTTCTAGTAGTAGTGAGTAAGGGAGCTCTTCCTCCTTGTTCCACAATAAGGGAGCCTACGAAACTCAGTGTTAAGCTAGCTAGTATGGCCATTCGTGGCTAAACTTCTTGTATTCCTAGGGTGAAGATGAAGTTTGGTTCATGTTAATGTTTGATGTATTAATCTAGTGGTATGTTTATGTATTTAATTATTCGTCCTTAAAACCACCATTTAGTGGGCTTTTATAACTGTCTATATTCATCTCTATATTTGTGAGTGTTCTTGATTTTAAAGTGTAAGATCTTAAAACCTTTTTAATCAAACTTCCTTTGAGCTTGTACGTCTTTATACAAGCAGAGATTGACTAGCCAAGGCTTGGTCAACATTATTAAGGTCGTACGTCTTTATAAGAACTTATTATACGACCAAGAATTGGTGAACTCATGTTGGGAACGGTACATCTTTATACTCGGTCCCATTGTTAGACCGCCTCCCGATGAACAAGATATAATCACCTATTTAACTTTATAACAAAGCATTTACGTTCGATGTCTTAAACCAACCCAGAGATGACCATTCGAAGGATTAAGGGTAACTGTTGTCCTTAACGGGAGGCACTACCATTTTAATTCAAGCATTTTAATTCGTGAATCAAATGTCGTGAGGATGAGGCTCTAGTGGTGACCCAGGTCACAAGTTTGTAGTAGTCATATCACTAGATTAGTCAACTTAACATTATCACGTACCAAGCGAATTCGAAGCCCAAAGCAATATTGTTCGTGACCTGATCATTTCCAAGATATTTACTTTCGTGCTATTTACTATTTTGTTCGTTACATTTCTGCTACAACTTCACGCACGTTTTTACTTTTACGCTATTTATTTTACCGTCATTTACTTTTCTGTCATTTACTATTCCGCTTAACAAGCACACAAAACCCACTCACTAATTAATCCGGCTAAACGATAACAAAAGTTGAGTATTGGTTCGATACTTGGTTACTATATTAAGCTACGATAGGTACACTTGCCTATTGTGTGTGTTTTAAGTTAAAGTAATTATCATTTTATAAATTTAAAATCTGATCTCGTGAAACCATCATAAAAATATATTATATTTTTATACATTTAAAACGACACATCAAGTTTTGGTCTCGTTGCCGGGGACACGGTGATATCAAGAAAAATTCGAGTTAACGGATTAGCGTTTTTAATGTTAACAATTAATTTTATGGTTTGTTTTGATTATTCCTTACAGCAACTTTCATGGATGACAACTACGAGGGTTGTTATGGAGGATACCAAGACGACTATGAGTACCACTATTTGGAGGTTTGGTGGGAGATCTGTGGGGAACCCCAGTACACTCAAGATTGTTATCACTATCAAGGATATTCCACAGATTTCCACCAACCCTACTGGCAACCATATGAGGAAACCACACCGTCCCAAGAAATTCAACACTCAGCTCTAGATTCTGACTTATGGACCCTAGGAAATCTGTTTTGTCATTTGGAGGAAATTAAGGTTCAAATCCTAAAGAGCTGTCCAACTAAACAACAAGTGTTTCATCATTTGGAAGAAATTAAAGTTCAAATCCTAAAGAGCTTTCCAACTGAACAACAACATGATTCCTTAAAAGTCCAAGAATCGGAAGTCATAGTTCCAACATCTGAAGTAAAGTCAAGTGACTTTAAGGAGCAAGAACCTTCCATCTTCACAAGCATGGATCAATCGAAAGTGAGACCGGATGATTCAGAGGAAAAGGTTACTGCAACTTTACAATCACCTTTTGACTTCTCTGAGAGGCTGGAAGATAAACAAACAAAGGAGTCAGAAGAAGAATCGGTGGGAATCCTAAATATGGAAGCACAAGAAGGATGTATGGAACAGTCTGGAGTTCATGTCACTTTAGAGACAATATCATATGAAGAACCAGACTGTGA
Source organism: Smallanthus sonchifolius (assembly GCA_023525975.1). Classification (NCBI taxonomy): domain Eukaryota; kingdom Viridiplantae; phylum Streptophyta; class Magnoliopsida; order Asterales; family Asteraceae; genus Smallanthus; species Smallanthus sonchifolius. The sequence continues at coordinate 95,156,385 of CM042019.1, forward strand.
GACCAACATCTAGGAGGAAATTATGCAGGAGGAAGTATTCACCAACAAACAAATGACAACGGTAGGGCCTCTTCCATGCAACAGTGATAGTTAGCCTGTGACCAATCATATCAGTGAATCATTCCATGAATCACATAAGCCACAGGATAGGGCATATCACTCTGAGGACCACTTCTCATGGAGGAAGAAACGTTCATTCAACGAAAATTACGTGATAAAACTATCATACCGGGGTGACTGTCTCTTTCACTACATGGGTGTCTTGAAGTTTGGTCCATGAAATTTCAAATGGTGGTGGAGTGATTTAATTACACTATTTTCTTTACGTGCTCTTCTATAGAGCATTCTAAATTTGCCAAGTTTACAAAAAAATTTAAAATTTCAAATCAATCCATCCAAACTAAAATTAAAACTATAAAAAGACTTTTAAAATACATAAATCAATGATTCACCCGTTTTAGCACAAAAAAGTTGAAAGTATTAAAAATAGAAAATTGGGGAAAATCTTTGATTTGTGAATTGGGACACTTAATGGGGGAGATTTGCTCGGACCACTGGGACAAACTGCCTACGGCATTTTCCACATGATCCAGCTCGTCAAAACCTTTCCGTCCCCTAGTCGGGGGCTCTCTAACTCCAAATGTAGCTCAAGTTATGGCCGTTTCAAGTTTGAACACTTTTTACCCTGTTTTTCTCTGTCTAGCTGGTCCAGGATAGACTCCACTAATTCCTGGATCAACTTATTATCATTGTACGCATGGTTATCAAATGGGTTGGATGAACCTCTCTATACTACAAGCCACCCGTTTGATAGATTATTCCACCACTTGCACTAAATTGGAAAGACTGATGAAACACGTACGGGTCTGGCCAACAACCCTTAAATAAACGTGGCGCTTCGAGGAGGCAACCCGATGATCATGAATAAATTGAGAAGTTGGTGCATACGGCAGAAAGCATGGACCTCAGGTTTGGTTTTCCAAATTTAAGTTTCTATTACTTCAGCCCCAGGTATGCCTTCTCGATACTAGGACCTTAGTAGCTTAACTACTACCTTTTATTTTCCTTGTCTACTTTTATGCTTTCCTATGTTTTTCAGGTAGAATAACATCAGCAGATAATCTCTCTACTTCTTGAGGAATCACACTTCATTTCTACAACCTGAGGAATCGAAAACCACATCAAATTTCTCTAAATTTCGTTGTCGTCTTTGAAGTAACGTGTTGACAAGCAGCTGATAGGCATAGCCTGACAACATCAATAAGTTTTGGCCATAGGTTATACAACGAATTGACCGGGGGAGTACCAGTTTCTTTTCCTTTAAAACTTCATTCATTTAAAGTCCTACATAGCATTTCATTACATGCATTTGTACATTGAGGGCAATGCACAGTTTTAAGTGTGTGGTGGGGAATTAGAGATTCAGGACTACTTGTAACCTCAAAGCAGTAAAATTTTAACTTGTGATTTTCTACCGATTTGACTAAAACATTACAAAAACCTACCTTTTGTAAAACCCGAAATTTTTTCAAAAAATTTAACCCTAAAACCTCTTTGAGTTCGCACCTAACTAAATTAATTGAATACATGGCAAGTAGAAACAAATGGATATTATGCATAACAAATCACTATACCCTATCCCATCCGTTTCCATGTAAGAATAATCTGAGCCTTTGTCACGAGTATTAGTATCATTATTTTTCGCATGCTCTTTCGTTTGGTATATTGAGTGTTTTTCAATTGAAATTTATGCATAATTAGAACTTGTGTGACTTATACATATCAATACCATGAACTAGTAGAAGTACGAAAGTGATTGAGACACCTAGGACTTTATCATCCTTATATATTATCCTTAAAACCCAAAAATCCCAAAAATATTATCCGCCTAGATAGCCCTTTGAGCCTTAGCCTTTTCTTTTCTACTATCCACATTTATCAACCAACCAGCTTTTCGTAAACACCGGTTATTGGCTAACTGTCATCAAGAATGGAAAAATATTAGACTATCTTATATCATTATTTCAAGTTTACAAGCATTGAGGCAATTTGGAAAGAATCTGACTCACTCAAGGAATTGAAATATACAAGAAGTGGATGTATTAGAAAGAAACAGCCGAACGATCTACAAGGAAGATATTGAAAGATTATTTCAAGGAAATTGAGGAAAAAGAATTATTGAAAAATTTAGTCTTGATGATATGAAAAGAAAATAAAAAAAAATTATAAAAAGGAGAAAAGAAAAAGAAAGAGAGAAGTTAGTCTTTTACCGGTTAGACCTTAAAGAGCTGGATATGCATACTTTTGATTTCAATTTACTTTCGTGTATTCATTTCACAAAGCCTGAATTACCATCCGAACTCCGAGAGAAGATTTTCAAAGCAACTAGTGATGTAAGAAAATGGTGGCGTAAGCAAGAACATTTGCCACCATTATGCGGCTTATCAAAAAGTGTCGCTAAAAGAAGAGCCAAAAGATACGGAAAATGTGTGAAGTGTGGCAACTGGAGCCACGACGAAAAATGTAGCAAGACTAAAACTTATTCCCAAAATGAGTATATGCATCTGATCAAAGTAGGAGCTGTCAGGCTACAAGTTGAAAGAACCATACTGGTCTTGGGAATCAAACCATAAATGAGCCCTCAGATTAGTTATACCCTCGTTATCTGAGTACTATAGAGGGTCCCACTAGCATTTTCCATCTTAAGCTATGAAGCCGTAGCTGTGTGTTTCACAATAGCTGCAGCCCTTCAAACCCTTTAAATCCCTAAAATTCCAAAAAGATTTTCATTTTCACCCTTTATTTTTTATTTTAGCCACATTACAACCCTTTTAAAGTCCTCCTGATTCATGCATACTACTTAGTTAGTTGGTGGAGACTTGATTTGCATACAAGCTTATGACCATTTCATAATTCGATTCGAACTTGAGTGTTACACTTAAACTTACATTATCCACATATATAACCCTAGAGTTTAGTGAACATTATGAGGTGTGATAGATTATGCATAATTAAAGTTCTAGTAGGCTTGTCATGGATCCCATCTTAGAAAAGCATAAAAATAGAATAAGCAACTCAAGAGTTATCTAGGAGTTTCCAACTACTTGGAGCTCCATCACCTTTGTAAAGTTTTTTCTTATGAGTATGATCATGCATGAGTTTGCTTGAGGACAAGCAAAGTTTAATTGTGGGGTATTATGATATGCCCTAAATTATACATGTTTTGCATGCATAATAATCCCCATATTGTGGTACTAATTGATTAAAAGCTTTACAATTGATACTTAAAGCGTTAATATTTCACAATTGCATGTTATTCGGTGTCCCAAGATAAACAAAGCAAAAACCAGCTTAAAACATGAAGAAATCAAGCTTTTAGAGCACCAAACCCGAGCATTGACCCCCAAGAAGTCAAACCAGGTCAAAGGAAGTCAACACAAACAGCTAAAAGACAAAATAGGAGACGAGAAGGGGATGCACGGCCGTGCATCCCATTGCACGATCGTGCAATGCCAACTTGCTCTCCAAGGGTCTAATACACTGTCCTGTGTACCCTGTTTGATTCCTAAGGTGTTTGCATGCCAGTGCAATCCAATGCACGGCCGTGCATTGCGATCGTGCAATGCCAACTTGCTCTCCAAGGGTCTAATACACTGTCCTGTGTACCCTGTTTGATTCCTAAGGTGTTTGCATGCCAGTGCAATCCAATGCACGGCCGTGCATTGCTTATTTTGAGGCCTATAAATAGATGGCTTGGTTCTTCATTCCATACACCCTAACACACCACTCCATACCTCAAGATAGAAAGAATAGTTTGTTTCTAGTAGTATTAGAGTAGTAGTAGTGAGTAGAGGAGCTTTTCCTCCTTGTTCCACAATAGGGGAGCCTGCGAAACTTAGTGTTACGCTAGATAGTATGGCCATTCGTGGCTAAACTTCTTGTATTGCTAGGGTGAAGATGAAGTTTGGTGCATGTTAATGTTTGATGTATTAATCTAGTGGTATGTTTATGTATTTAATTATTCGTCCTTAAAACCACCATTTGGTGTGCTTTTATTACTGTCTATATCCGTCTTTATATTTGTGAGTGTTCTTGATTTTAAAGCGTAAGATCGTAAAACCTTTTTAATCAAAATTCTTTTGAAACTTGTACGTCTTTATACAAGAAGAGATTGATAAGCCAAGGCTTGGTCAACATTATTAAGGTCGTACGTCTTTATACGAACTTATTATGCGACCAAGAATTGGTGAACTCATATTGGGAATGGTACGTCTTTATACTTGGTCCCATTATTACACCGCCCCCCGGTGAGCAAAATATAATTACCTATTTAACTTTATTACAAAGCATTTACGTTCAATGTCTTGAACCAACCCGGAGATGACCATTCGAATGGATAAGTGTAAATGTTGTCCTTAACGGGAGGCGCTACCATTTTAATTTAAAGATTTTAATTCGTGAATCAAATGTCATGAGGACGAGGCTCTAGCGATGACCCGGGTCACAAGTTTGTAGTAGTCATATCACTGGATTAGTCAACTTAACATTATCACGTACCAAGCGGATTCCAAGCCTAAAGCAATACCCTTCGTGACCTGATCATTTCCAAGACATTTACTTTCCTGCTAATTACTATTCTGTTCGTTACATTTCTGTTACACACTTCATGCACGTTTTTACTTTTATGCTACTTTACCGTCATTTACTTTTTTGTCATTTACTATTCCGCTTCACAAGCACACAAAACCCACTCACTAATTAATCCGGCTAAACGATAACAAAAGTTGAGTATTGGAGCTCGACCGAGTCCATTGATTCGATACTTGTTTCTTACCTAAACTATATTACGTTGCGATAGGTACACTTACCTATTATGTGTGTTTTAAGTTAAAGTAATTATCATTTATAAATTTAAAACCGGATCTCATGAAACCATCATAAAATTATATTATATTTTTATACATTTAAAACAACACATCAATGTCCCTACTCCTCATATAAATGAGAATGCATCGGGAAGTGAAAGGGAACAAATATTATTGAACCGAATAGCTGAGCCAGAACGAGAAAAAGCTGAAGTTGAAGCTCGGAATGTTTTGTTAGTTCAAGCTCTTGAAAAAAAAAGAAATTTAGAAATTATTAGGAACAATGACTTCTATATGTATATTTTCTCTTGTATATATTTCATCAATAAAAAGTTCTGTTTTTTATTCCAATCTTCTTTCTGTTATAGAATGTCTAAACAAAACGGACCCTCTTATAATACAGGAGGAAAAAGGAAACAGACAGTGGTTGAAAACACTGCTGAAATTACCAATTCCCGTAAAGAACTTCAAAATTTGATCACGTAAGGAATCAAAGATTCTATCCCAATGATCTTTACTGAAATGGAAAAGAGGCAGGCAGATAAAATATCTATAACTCAACATACCCGAACCATTACTCAACCCAAACCCGCTACTCTCAAAGCAGAAAGTTATACTACTCATCCAACCAAGAAAACAGAGAGAGAAGAATACGGTGGGAAAAGAAATACGTTCCCCAGAATGAGAGGGAACAAATCGAAGGGAAATTTCTTAGTCTGAATATGGTAGGAACCAATCATCAGGAGTATTCTACAAAACTCCTTGAGTATGCTCGAATAGTTCCTAATCTTGATGCCCCTGAATCAAATCTGATAAAGAGATATATTTGGGGATTGATCGGAGAAATCCGTGACATGGTCAAGGTTGCTAAATGTGAAACTCTTGACGATGCTATGGATGTGGGGGCCTCCTTAACCGATAGCTTGATCAGAAATCAAGAGGAGGGAAGAAAGAAGAAGGAAGCAACTGGGCAAGGCCCAAGTAGATCTAAGAAGCCAGGATTAAGCTTCATTTCTAGAAGTAACAACTATTCCATTCCTGAATGCCCAAGGTGCAAAAAGAAGCACTTGGGATAATGTCGATCCGGACCTTATTGCAATTTCTGCAAGATGGTTAGACACAAAATGGAAGATTGTTACTAGAAGAAACCAATCACTTGTTTTGAGTGTGGTGAGACTGGCCACATCAAAAGTTATTGTACTAAACTGAAAAAGCCTGAATGGACAGGTCCTAAACCCGCTGAAGGAGTAAAGAAGAATGCACGAGAATTCGTTCGCAATACTCATGAAGTAGCAGGTATGCCCGACGTCATTACAGGTACATTTCGTGTCAGTGATATTTATGCTTGAGTTCTATTTGTCTCTAGTGCAAACCAAAGTTTTATAGATCATAAATTCTGTAGACTGTTAAATAAAACTATAGCTAAATTAGACAAGAAATACGTGGTAGAAACTGCCAACGGGGATCTCGTCCAAATCTCAGAAATTCTGAATGATTGTAATATTACACTATCAGGACATGTTATTCCTGTACAATTATTGCCAATGACTTTGGCAGGTTTTGACATTGTTCTTGGAATGGACCGGTTAGCCTCTTTCCAAGCCCATATCCTGTGTGATAAGAAAGCTATAGAGCTTCGTTCGTCACAAGGCAAAATCATCAAGGTAAAAGGTGATAAATTATCCATCTCTGTTGGAATAATTTACATGTTGAAAGCCACAAAATGTATACGTAAAGGATGCTTAGCATACCTTGTATTTATAACTACCGACACTAAAAAGAAGATTGAAAATGTGTCGGTTGTGGCTGAATTTCATGATGATTTCCTCGACGAACTGCCTGGAATTCCACCTGAAAGAAAAGTGGAATTTAGAATTAATCTTATACCCGATACGACACCGATTGCCAAAGTCCCGTACAGGTTAGCTCCAACAGAAATGGCAGAATTAAAGAAGCAATTGGATGAATTACTTGAGAAAGGATTCATTAGACCAAGCTCGTCGCCTTGGGGATCTCTGGTCTTATTCGTTAAAAAGAAAGATGGTTCGATGCGTATGTGTATCGATTATTGTGAAATAAATAAAGTCACGATTAAAAACCGTTATCCGCTTCCCAGGATTGATGATCTTTTTTATCAACTTCAGGGAGCTCAATGTTTCTCGAAAATCGATCTTCGTTCCGGCTATCATCAATTGAAAGTCCAGGAAGAAGATATTCCTAAAACAACTTTCAGAACTCGATATGGTCATTATGAGTTCACGGTAATGTCGTTCGGACTCACTAATGCACCAGCTGCTTTCATGGACATAATGAATCAAATTTGCAAACCTTACTTGGATAAATTCGTTATCGTATTCATTGATGATATCCTTATTTACTCCAAAAGTAAAGAAGAGCATGCCAGTCATTTCAAAATCTTACTTGAACTCCTGAGAAATTAGAAGCTATATGCTCAGTTCTCAAAATGTGAATTCTGGCTATCAGAAGTTCAATTCCTTGGACATGTCATTAACGCGGATGGCATCCAAGTTGATCCTGTTAAAATCGAAGCTATATCAAAATGGGAAATCCCGAAATCACCCAACTGAAATCCATACTTTCCTCGGGTTAGCCGGTTATTATTGGAGATTTATCCAAGATTTCTCTTGAATTGCTATTCGATTAACTTCTCTGACTTGCAAGTCCATTAAGTATGAATGGGGACCTAAGCAATTTGAAGCCTTTGAAACTTTGAAACAAAAACTAACACAAGCTCCCATACTTGCTTTGCCAGATGGAAATGAAGACTTTTCAGTATACTGTGATGCTTCGCTCACCGGCTTCAGTTGTGTGTTAATGCAAGGGAACAAAGTCCTTGCTTATGCTTCCCGACAATTAAAAACTCATGAAAAGAACTATACGACTCAGGGTTTAGAATTGGGCTCCATAATGTTCACACTGAAATTATGGAGACACTATTTTTATGGAGTCAAGTTCACTATTTTCAATTATCACAAAATCCTAAAGTATATATTCAGTCAGAAAGAACTGAATATGAGGCAAAGGCGTTGGATGGAAGTCCTGAATGATTACGATTGCGAAATCTGCTATCATGAAGGAAAAGCCAATGTTGTAGCTGGCGCCTTAAGTAGAAAAGAACATGAGAAACCTAAACGAGTTCGTGCTTTAAGACTCGATCTTCAAATCGATCTTATTACTCTTATTAAGGAATCTCAAAAGTTTGTTTTACATGAACCAAACCTCGAGAAAGAAGGTTTGGGAGGCATGATTAACCAACTAGTCAAAGGTGATGATGATATTCTTAGAATGAATAAGACAATATGGGATCCTATCTATGGAAACGTACGTGAATAAATTCTTGAAGAAGCCCATAAATCTAAGTACACGATGCATCGTGGAAGCGATAAAATGTACAAAAACCTAAAATCCAATTACTGATGGATAGGAATGAAGAAACATATCGCTATCTATGTTGCAAAGTGCTTAACTTGCTCTCAAGTTAAAGCTGAACATCAAAAGCCGTCTTGCTTATTACAGCAACTTGAAATTCATGTCTAGAAATAGGAGATGATAACCATGGATTTCATCACGAAACTTCCCCGAACCGGTCGAGAGAATGATACCATCTGGGTTATCATAGACAGACTTACTAAGTCTGCTCATTTTCTTCCCATGAAAGAAATATTCAGCATGGATAAGCTGGCACAACTATACGTTAATGAAATTTTGTCTTTGCACGGTGTGCCACTATCTATTGTGTCAGATAGAGATAGTAGATTTACTTCTCGATTCTGGCAAAGCTTCCAAAAAAGCCCTAAGTATGAAATTGAATCTAAGCAATGCCTGCCATCCCTAAACGGATGTGCAGAGTGAAAGAACTATTCAAACTCTTGAAGATATGTTAAGGGCTTGTGTTATCGACATTGGAGGAAGTTGGGATGACCACTTACCTCTAATAGAATTCTCCTATAATAACAGCTATCATACAAGTATACAAGATGTTGCTTTTGAAGCCTTATACGGTCGTAAATGTCAAACTTCGATCTGTTGGTCAGAAATAGGAGAAAATCAGTTGTCTGGACCTGAGATAGTTCTAGAAACAATTGAAAAAGTCATTCAAATAAATGGGAGATAAAAAGCGGCTCGTGATCGTCAAAAGAGTTATGTTGATAGGCGACGAAAGCCGTTAGAATTCAACGTTGGTGATAATATTTTGTTGAAAGTATCACCCTAGAAAGGCGTTGTAAGATTTGGAAAGAAAGGAAAATTAAGTCCTAGATTCGTAGGACCGTTCAAAATCTTGAAAAGAGTTGGGCATGTTCGAATTACCACAAGAAATTAACGGAGTACACTATATATTCCATGTGTCAAATCTGCGCAAGTGTTTGGCAGATGAAACTCTGGTAATGCCCCTACAAAATGTAGAGGTGGATGAAAATTTAAAAATTGTGGAACAATCTTTACAAATTGAGGACAGGCAGGAAAAGAAACTGTGTTAACACAATATCAAGCTTACGCTTGATCTCCCGCCTGACTAATGCCAGACTCAATATCCCGTTGAATAACTTCAACACAATATCAAGCTTACGCTTGATCTCCCACCACGACTATTAAGTACTTGACACAAAGCAATTCAATTAACGACAAACACGTTTTATCACAAAACACTTTCATGCCCTTGAGCACTAAAACATTCACCTCGCAAAGATCTATGCCTTAAGATACAAAAACATTTAATATCAAAGTAAGGCTAGTCAAACTCCAGTTTACCCATCACGACCATCACCTACATGACCCAAAACTCGTATACACATGCAGGCATAGCGACTACAAAAAAAATATATATTTCTTCAAGAAAAAATCGTCTATGCGTGCATTCATTTATTAAAACTCATTTTACATGTATTCATGCCCAAAACATAAAAACAGTTAAAGGTGGGCGATAGAAACTCACCTTTGCTTATCACACTTTGATCTCTAGAGCTCGCTAACTTCCCGTGCTCGCCTTTCGGTCTCGCACCTAAAACACACATAATTCACGAGTCAATACACGACCCGTCATTAAACTTTCACTTACACGACTAACCCTATGTCTCGCACGACCACGTGCACATGCATGGACTTCATGCATCACGTGAATCCCCTGTTCACGTTCCCAACGTTCAAACGCATAAATGGCTCCATTCCGGGTCCCCGAACTCGGCAAACACCACCTTTGTTCATCACTACGCACCACAGTGCCTCTCACGCGCGTCACCCGCCCTTGGCCGGCTCGACACTAGCACCGTCCGGTCCCTAAGACTGCCGCCGTGGTCTTCCGGAACCACCACAGCCCTTCGCCCCCACCACCGAGCCACCACAGCCCCGTCACAGCCACTGCCGAGCCACCACAGTCCTGTGTACGCCCTGCGGACCTTCCCTCATTGCTGTCGAGCCCTTCTCCGTGTTAACCCAGCTGTGAATACCCCATTCGGAGCCTGACGTGACCCTCCAGCACCACCGTCGGCCGCCTTGTAAAGTTTCGGTATCTCCGAATCCCGGTCGGACACCTGTAGTGTCCATCCCCACCATCTTAGCGTTTTCAGCCAACTCCCACTCGACACACACAAACTTCATACAACAAAAATGATAACACGCAAGGAATATAGGAATAATACCTTCGATCCGAGTGACTCGTGCGAATCGAATCCCCGATCATCTCGTTCTTCACGAAACCTAGCCTCTTGCGAAACCCTAAAATCCGTAAACGTGTTATACCCCACGATTCAAAGATCAAAACTCGTAACGAATAATTAAGGATAGAGAATTACCTTAATCCGGCTTTGGATTCAAAGATCAAAACTCGTGCGAATCGAATCCCCGATCTTAGGGTTCGCTCCTCTCCTTCTCCTTGTTCTCGGCTACAAACAACACAAATAGGTCTCCTCCCCTTGTGTCGTACGATATAGGGCACCCCCCTGTGGGCCGGGTTTGGCCCACGTGTGTAAACGGTCCCTCGCTTTTATTTTTTTAGGTAAACGGAACGTACCTTGACTAATTCTTTTAACAATCCCCCATAATTCTCTATTTACATCCCCGTATACATAAAATATATACATATATACCACTCCCCGTATCCATTTACAATAATTACAAGACCCGTTTTCTATAAGAAAAACCGGGATGTTACAAAACTGGAGTATGAAATGAAAAAGAAATATCCTAACTTGTTCAAGTAATCTCGAGGACGAGATTAAAACAAGGTGGGGAGGATGTAATACCTGCCACAAAAATGTTCAAGATTTGAATAAGGTACAAACCACAGGGACTATAAGTGTAATTAAACCATAGATCAAGGACAAAAACTAGAAAACATGAAAATCCAACGGTAACGGACCGTCACGGACAGTAACGGTCCGTTACGGGTTGAACAAGCGGACAATGATGGCATGCCACGTGTCCAGTGACTAATGGGCAAATTCTGACGCGTGGAAACCCTATGACGGACCGTCACGCCTGATAACGGTCTGTCACAGCCGCAAAACCCCCGGGTGCGCCACGTATCACTTCGTAACGGACCGCCACGCCCGATAACGGTCCGTTACGCCGCAAAATAACCAGAGGGCGACACGTGTTTGATGACTCGCGAAACTCTAATCTGGTGACGAATCGTCACCATGCGTAATGGTCTGTCATGACTCTAGACTTGGCCCTATAAATAGTTGGCCGGATTCATTTGATTTCTTCACAACACAATCGATAAATTCACTCTAAATTCGTTCCAGGAGATCCCTATCCCGATCCAGATGATCCTGGTCCAACTCCCGCTCTTTTGAGTACCCGGTTTAAGAAGAAATGACCGTAGAAGTGCTGATACGCTAGATAAATCAAAGTTAAGAGGTTGATTCTATAATTTCCAACTTAGAGGCTCATTCCTATAATCAAGGTGAATAATTTATCTCTTTCAAAACATGTGTCAAACATTTACGTTTACGAAAATGGCCAAATAAAGGTTAAGGGAATAATGCTCAACGTTCTTCTATGAACAAAGCATTCAGGCCATATGTATACGTAAAACTTGCAAGGGATACACGGGTCTCGGGTGAAAGTTTCTTGATCGTGGCTGGTACTTATCTTATAACAATTTCGGAGGCATGGACCTGGCCATTGTTTTAAGACATGATACCTGTGCATACAATGGTGCATACAGTCAGGGCATGGGCCTGATGAATGTGTGGATTGAACACAAAGTTGTGATTATGAAATTAATACTTGTTTATGCCAAATGATTTTACTGTCAAGATAATTACATTCACCGGCGTTCGTGCTGATGTTTTATTTTCAAAATGTTTTCTGGTAATCAATGAAAATATAAAGGAAAAAGGGATTAAGGGCAGATATAAGATATGGCCCATGAAAAGTGAAAAAGATAGCTTGCACGTTGGAATCTCAGGCCTCGTACATAGGAAATCCTGAATAGAAGAAAAAGAAGATAGGAACAGGGAATTGATGTAGGACCTAGATTATGATTAAGCTTGTAATTTACTTTTTGGGTGTAACCGTGAACCATTAGTTCACGGGTTGGGTGTTTTGGGCCGACCAATGAGGCCGAGAACATGTAGTTTACGAGCTTAGTTATGATAGCTTAGTATATATACTTGTTTACCCTAACCAAGTGTGGTTAGCGTCCTTTGTGTTTCTTTGTAATTTATGATTAAGCAATACAATCGTTTTACTTTGAATTCCTTGTTCTTGAATCACCATACAAAGTAGATTCCGCCTACTTTGTGTGAGAGTTTGATATCTTGTTCGTTTAGTGTTTGAAGATCCATAGAGAGATTTGGGACTTACAATTGGTATCAGAGCCATTGAAGTCATTCAAGGCTCGGTTTTGGATATCAATGATTCAAGACGAAGGATTTGAGGTTAGATCAAGGACCCAGTACTCTGATCAAGATGAATTCTCAACAAACCATGAATCTAAACAGCATGTTGGATCTGCAAATTTGAACAAGCACCAAACCACCGAGACTTACTTCCGCTAAAGACTTTGTGGATTGGAAGTTTCGTTACCAGAATTATGTCTTACTCTCAGAAGCTAGAATGTGGAGAAGCATCATTAAGGACCTCAGATTCCCATGTATGACAAAGCAGATGGAACTAAGGTACCTAAACAAATAGAGAACTATACTGATGAAGATTTTGATCTTGATGAAAGGGATCTAAAAGCCTTGGCCTCACTCACTATGACTTTGTCACTTGATATTGCCCACAATTTTAAAGAATGTACATCTACTAAACAGCTTTGGGAATGTTTGGAAAAGACTTTTGAAGGAAATGATGATATGAAGGCAAGTAGAAAAGAAATGATTCTTCAAAAAATCAATATGTTCAATCATGTTCTAGGAGAATCACTAGAAGTGCAGCTACAGAGGTTCACAAGGGTAGTCTCAGAGATGAGAGGTGCTAAATTGAGTTGAACACTAGGGATTTGAATAGAAAGTTGTTGAATGGACTCCCATAAAGCTAGGCATGAATGTTGCTTTGATTAAGAGAACTAAAGATCTGAATGATATACCTCTAAGTGATTTGATTTCAATCATCAAATCATATGACATGGATGATCAACAAAGAAAAGCCAACCATGTGAACACCATAAATTATGCTGGAGTACAGAATAGCAATAGTGCTTTTCTGACTAATTTGATTCAAGGTGTATCTGGATCCGGGGAAGCCACTTCTGGTAATTCTGGAGCTGCTAAGTCTACTGCACCAGAACAGCAAGCACCTATAGCACAACATGCTAAGTTGATCGAGTCTAATACATCTCTGTGCACTAGAATCATGAATTGCTATGCAGCTTTTACTGCTGGAAATTTGTCACCTTCAGAGATACTTACTACTGAACTCAATCAAATTCATCCAGATGATGCAGAGGAGCTGGATATCTCATGGCAATTAGCTATGGCAGTCTTTAGAGCAAAGAAATTCATCAACAAAACTGGAAAGTTCAGATGGAGTGAAGATACAGGAAAGAAGATTGGGTTTGATAAATCCAATGTTAGGTGCTACAACTGTCACGAACCAGGTCACTTTGCTAGGGAATGCACCAAACCCAAGGAACAGAGGGGAAATGAAGCTGGATCATCCACTGGAGGAAAAGGCGTTGACAACTCCAAAGCACTAATCAGTCAACAAACAGGTGGATATGACTGGGGAGATCAGATGAAGGAACTGAACCTGAACCATGCTTTTATGGCTGACATTGTGGAAACTTCTATATCCACCTCAACTTCCACCACTTCACCTGAGGTAACTGCTAATCTATGTACTCAATTATGCATTGATAAGGTCGAGTTATATAGAAAACATAATTCTGATCTGACTTTTTGAAATGGAAAACCTCAAATACCACAAAAATAAATTTGCCAAAACTGAAAAGGCTTATAAAGAGGTAATAGAAGCTAACAAAAAGGATATATCTTTGCTAAAATCTCAGCTTAGCACAAAAAGTTGTTTGCTCACTGATGCTGAGCAAGAAATTACTAGATTGACCACTGAATTAGAGCAAGCAAAATCAAATCTTGCTAATGCAAAATTCAAGGTAGAATTCTTTGGTCAATCCAGTAAAATAGTTTATATTCTTGAAAATAAACTTCATAAGCCGAGTAATGGGAGCAAGGGAAATGGGTATAATAATATGCCTCCTCCCTTCAATGGGAATTGTACCACTGTCCCTCCATCCCTTGAGGAACAAGTACAAGAGTTTAATATGTTAACCCGTGGAAACAAGTCATGCACTGATGGATCCAAATCATCATCCTTGACTTCAAATAATAAATGTGTGAACAGTTCTAATGCTTCTACCTCATGTGCAGAACAAGTAGAAATACAGGATTGGTCAAATGAGGATGATGAAGTTGACGAGTCACAAGTTTGTAGTTTTAATTCTAAAATAAATAAAAACAATGTTTCTGTTAGTCTTGTTTTAAAAGGAAACAAAACTTATGTGTGTGATTTTGTTGGTTTGAGTGATTCTATGATTAATTCAAATTCTTCAAAAGGAGTGAATGTGTGCAAAAATATTGTTCTTGTGAAACCGTCATCTGACGGTAAAGTTGAAAAGCTTGTTTTTCAGAAAATCAGACCTGTGACCAAGCAAAGAGTCTCTGGTCAAACCTCAGATACCTCACCTAAGTGTTACACTAAAGATCAATTTTATTCTAAATATGATCATCAACATATTAGGTTTGAATAAAGCCATGCTCATCAACACAGGAAACCTAAGCAGGTTTGCAAGACCAAACAGGTTGGCTCATCACATCAGTGGTCAAAGAAATCAGGATTTGCTCCTTATGCAAAGAAGCAATCATGCTATACTTGTGGAAAGTCTGGTCACCTAGCAAGAAATTGTGCTAATCGTCCTTATATTCCTTACTCTGAACAAAAGCAGAAGACTCCACATAAGAAGGTGAACTCCAAGCCCATGAAGGCTACTCAGCCTAAGGCAATGAAGAGTAATCATCCTATGTTAAGACTTCTGGTGGAAACTAGAATGTCACCAAGCGAAACAGTCAGGCTTATTATGAAAGGCAAAAGATTAAACAGACTAAACAAAAGGAGAAAACTAAATCTCAGGTTTTTAAAGAAAATAAAACAACTGCTCCATCTAAACCTGTCTGGAAAGCTAATAACAAAGTTGAATTGAATTCCAAAGTTGAGTCAAATAATGATATGTGCTTGCAGGAAGTGTCATACATTGATGCTAAAGGCATACCCAGATCTACTATGGCCTGGGCACCAATTACTAATTAATCTCGCATATCGTGCAGGAACAACCAAGGAGCACTGTCAATAACCTTTGGTTAATTGATAGTGGTTATTCTAGGCACATGACAGGAGACACATCTCTACTTCATGACTTACATAACTTTGATGGAGGTTATGTGTCCTTTGCGGGAGGTAAAAGTGGTAAAATCAGTAAGAAAGGTATTGTGGTTAATGGTTCTTTAAGCTTTCATGATGTTAGCTATGTTTCTAAGCTAAATCATAGTTTGCTCAGTGTTTCCTAAATTTTTGATAAAAAATTTTCAACACATTTCACAAACAAGGAATGTTTGATCTTAAAACCGAGCTTCGTGGTGCCCAAGGAATAGATTTTATTAAGGACACCCCGTAAGGGAAATTCATATGTTATCGACATGAATAGTAAACCTGTTTATGAAAATACATGTCTTTTATCAAAGACCGCTGAATTTGATGGTATGTTATGGCATCGTCGTCTTGGCCATGTTAATCTAAAAAGATCTAAATCGTATTGCAAAAGGTAATCATGTATGTGATTTACCTATAAAAGAATTCTTTTCTATTTAGAAAGGTGTTGCATTTGCCAAAGGGAAACAGCACAGGAAGCCCCATAATTCAAAGTTGATTAATTCAATTAACTGTATTCTTCATCTACTTCATTTGGATCTTTTTTATCCTGTGAATGTAATGAGCATCGGGCAAAAGTTTTACTGTTTGGTTATAACTGATGATTACTCACATTTTTCTTGGGTTTTCTTTTTGGCTAACAAAAGTGAGACTGCATAACTGATTAAGAATTTTATTATCTTGGTTGAAAATCAAAGAGAAGTGAAAGTGAAGGCTATCAGGTGCGACAACGAAACTGAATTCAAGAATGCAGTCTTGAATCAATTCTACACTGAAAAGGGTTTAGCCAGACAATACAGTGCAGCCTGTACACCTCAACAAAATGGTGTAGCTGAGCGAAAGAATAGAACTCTCATTGAAGCTGCTAGAACTATGCTCTCTGAATCCAGGTTGCCCTTATTCTTTTGGGCAGAATCTGTCAACACAGCATGCTACGTGCTAAATCGGGTTCTTCTCAACAATTGGCTTCAGATGATTCCTTATGAGATTCTTTATAATGAGAAGCCCCGAGTGGGATATTTCAGAGCTTTCGGGTGTCCGTGTACTGTATTACATATAGAATCCACACCAAAGTTCAACGAGAAGGCTGATGAGTGTTACTTTGTTGGTTATGGATCTAACACTACCGCATATAGAGTGTACAACAAAGTCACCAAAGAAATTCGAGAGTCAACATATGTTGACTGGCAAGAGCAAAATCCTACCGATGCAGATTGTGGTCCTTCATGGTTATTTGATTATCATTCTTTATTTAAATCACTCAATAAATGCACTAATGATACTGAAGGGTCATATGATGAATCGTTTGAGCTATGTGATGATGATGATGGTCCTTACACCGGACCACTGTTGACTGTTGATCCACCAGAAGTTATGAGACAATTTAGTGCAGGTGTCTCTACATCTACTCATGAGCACACTCAAGATTTAACAAATGTCTCTAAGGATTCACCAATACATCAAGAGGAATCTACATCTGTAGTCAATGATGGTACTTCGACACCTGAGACTTCGGGTGCCTCTCAATTCCAGGAGCCGATTCCTGTTGAAAGTGTGGCTGAGAAGCCAATTTCCGACAGTATTGATGAGTCCAATGAAGAGATACAAGAGAATGTGACAAATATGCCTTCCACAGTTCAAGTTCCTGAAACCCCATCTCATCGGATCAACAAGGATCATCCCGTGAACAACATTATTGGATCATTGACTAATGGCGTCAAGACCAGAAGTACTGTTGGAGATATCAACAGATGTCTTTATTCATGTTTCATCTCTCAAATTGAACCTAAGAACATGAAGATGTCTCTACTTGAGCCAAGCTAGGTTGATGCAATGCATAATGAGCTAAATCAATTTGCAAAGCTCAGAGTCTAGGAACTAGTGCCATTGCCCCCGGGCAAGAAAGCTATTGGAACTCGTTGGGTATTCAGAAATAAGCAAGATGAAAGCAAAGTGAACATTCATAACAAAGATCGCTTAGTAGTACAAGGGTTTTACCAACAAGAAGGGATCGATTATGAAGAAGTGTTTACACCAGTTGCTCCTCTAGAGGCAATCAGGATTTTCTTGGCATACGCATCTTAAATGAATTTTACTGTGTATCAGATGGATGTCAAGACCGCGTTTCTATATGGGAAGGTTAAGAAGGAGATTTATGTGTGTCAGCCTCCCGGGTTTGAAGATTGCGATCATCCAGATTATGTCTATAAAGTGGATAAGGCTTTATATGGGCTACATCATGCCCCTCGTGCTTGGTAAGCCACTCTGACAGACCATATGTTGGCTCATGGTTACACTCGTGGTGCAATTGATCAAACCTTGTTCGTTCGTAAGGTGGATGACGGTCTAATTCTTGTGCAAATTTATGTGGACGACATCATCTTTGGGTCCACAAATGAAGACTTGTGCACCGAGTTCAGGAAGGTTATGGAAAAGAAGTTCAAAATGAGTGCTTTGGGTGAAATGACATTTTTTCTTCGTTTACAGTTTAAACAATCAAGTGATGGTACTCTCATCCATCAAGGCAAATATATGGACGACATTCTTGATAAGTTCAAGTTTGCTGATGCTCAAGCTGCGTCTACTCCTATGGCTGCTAGGCCAGTTCTGGATGCCGATTTAAATGGAGTTGCCATTGATCAAAAACAGTATCGATCTATGATCGGATCACGGATGTACTTAACAGCCAGTCGTCCAGACATCATGTTCGTAGTGTGTCAATGTGCTCGTTATCAGGCTAATCCCAAGATGTCCCATTTAACTACTGTTAAACGTATTCTTCAGTATCTAAAGGACAAGCCTCGGCATGGCGTTTGGTACCCCAAAGATTCTAACTTTGACTTGTATGCTTTTTTCTGACAGTGATTATGGAGGTTGTCAACTCGACAGGAAATCTACAAGTGGGGGATGTCAGTTTCTGGGGGATTGGCTAATTTCTTGGCAATGCAAGAAGCAACACACAGTCTCTACCTCCACTGCTGAGGATGAGTACGTTGCTGCATCGGCTTATTGTTTACAAGTCATCTGGATGCAACATCAATTGTTGGATTACGGTTTTACTTTTCTAAACACCGTTATTTTCTATAATAATGAGGCTGCTATGCTAATTGTGAAAAACCCGGTCCAACATTCTAAAACCAAGCTTATTGATATCAAGGTGCATTTCATTCGGGACTGCTTTGAGAGAAATCTCATCTGTCTTGACCGTGTTGATTCTGACAACAATGTTGCCGATATTTTCACAAAAGCATTTGATACATCTAGATTCAATGTGCTTGTAGAGTCCCTAAAAATGATTGGCTTTAAAGATTGAACAGGTCGCAAAAAGATTTTTCCTTTGTAGTTTAAATTTGTATTTTTTTTTTGTGCACAAATTTAGGGGGAGAAACAAGAAAAATACAAAAAGAATCTGCTTTCAGTTTTATTAGAGTATCAAGAAAATCTCAAAAAGAGTCTGTTTCTTAGTTAGTTTGAGTCTGCTTATAGTTCAAAGAAATCATTTATTTGTAATATATAGATGAGAAAATCTAAAAACCAATCAAATAATATATAGATTTTTTGTTTTTTTTAATTTTTTGTGTTAGGACATAGATTTGTAATGACAAAAGCTTGTAATAGTTAGATTTTATGTCTTTGTGTTTTTTATATGTAAATGTATAAAGTTGCTAAGTGTTTTTACTAGTGAGCCTAGAGGCGAACTTGTTAAGTTCGCCTAGTCTATCAGAGGCGAACTTAATAAGTTCGCCTAGGTCTAACTGAGGCGAACTTGTTAAGTTCGCTTAGTCTGTTTCAGGCGAACTTAATAATTTCGCTTACAGTAGGTTAGTTTCTATATATATGTGTTTACAGAGTCATTAGAGAGAGAACATAACAGAGAGTGAGATTTGTCTGATTGAGTCTGTAAACCATTGTGAATCTGAATATAACGAGAAGTTTATTTACGCGTGTTGTTTGAATTGTCGGTTAGTATGCAAATGTTAACATGAAGGATTCCGCACTTCCTTTTATAGCAACGTCATATCACGAGTTCGATCAGTAGTTGAGTTACCTGGACCTACAAGTGGTATCAGAGCTTATGCTCGTGAATTAAGTACGATTCTCGGTGATTAGTGACGGTTTTTGTGTACAATTCGACAAGAAATTCAACATTTTTGAAGTTTCTGCAACAATGGAGTTTTTCAAGTTCTTGAAGATCGTTTCTCTGCTGAATTCGTGTTTTTGGAAGTGTTTTTGACGAAATTAGTCCGATAGAACTGTTCTATTTGATAAAATTCATAATCCTACGGTTCAATTTTCTTAAATTCCATCAATTCGCTGAGAAATCATGATTTTTGAAGTTCTTGGTTCGTGTTTGAGAAAAGATTCCTCTGAGTTTGTTACAGCAGTTTAAGCGAACTTGCTGAGTTCCTGTGCAGGCGAACTTAGCAAGCAAACTTATTAAGTTCGCTTCTCACATTTTAAGCGAACTTACCTGATTTCCTCCTTAAGCGAACTTGTCTTGTTCGCATGATTTCAAGTTCGCTTAGTACTCACTAAAGCGAACTTATTAAGTTCGCCTGAGGGTAAAACTGCTCAATACTTAGAAATTTTTCTGAAAATTTTTTTTAAAACATGGCAAATATGGTTCAAGTCACAAACATGTTCAATTATGACAATGAGATTGGTACATCTCAAAAACCTCCGAACTTGCTGAATCTAGCTGATTATTCAAATTGGAAAGATCGGTTTGACCAGTTCGTATCTTTTACCGATACTAGTTTGTGGATTCCGATTTTGAAAGGATATACACATCCTATTTATTCATGGATGGGAAAGGATGATGTTCCGAAACCAGTGTCAGCTTTAACTACTTAAGAGAAGCTATTATTTGATCGAGAAAAGAAAGCAATGGCTAGCATTTCGATGTCTCTACCAAAGGAAATTTATCACAGTTTTAAACAGTTCAAGTCTTCTCAACAACTGTGGGAAGCATTACAGAAAAGGTGTGAAGGGAGTTTGGATGTGAAAAAGAGTAGAAAGGAGTTACTAAAGAAGCAGTTCCTAGTCTTTAAACATTTTCAAAATGAATCTTTGGATGATCTTGCTACAAGATTCTATCATCTTCTTAGTGAACTGGCTAGTGCATCTGTGGTATATGAGACTGAGGAAATCAATGAGAAATTCTTGGAGGCTTTACTAATAAAGTTTAATGTGTATACGGTTTTGATAAAAGAAACTGTTAAGTACAAAACCATGTCTCTTGAAGAAGTCTTAGGGAAGATTCAGTCGCATGACATGAATATGAAGAAGAAAGAGACTAATATGGAGCATATCCAAGATCCCTCAATGTATTTTGCCAAATCTGCTGGTAAATCTGGTACTGGAGTGGTATTCTTTTCTGGTGATGCTCAAGAGTCTTCAAATGATCAGTGTTCTGGAGTTCCAATTTATTCTAGTCATTCAAGTCATTCTGGATTTTCTGCTACTACTGCTTCAACATCATCTGGATCTCATGTGAATTAGAAAGTTGCTGATGATTATCTTGCTATGTTTTCTTCATTCATGGCATCATATGAAAATTTCATTGGAGGTAAAATACATGATCCTGAAGTAATAGAAGAAGATTTCAGACAGATTGACCTTGCTGATCTGGAAGAAATGAATATCCAATGGAATATGGCCATGTTAATGCGACAAGCTAAAGATTTCTTGAAGAGAACTGGCAGAAAATATATTGGTTCAAATAGTCGATCGCGTATGGGTTTTGATAAGAGCAAAGTTAGGTGTTACAACTGCCAAGAGTATGGTCATTTTGCTAAGGAGTGTTTGAAACCAAAGGTAGAATTTGATTCTCAAAAGAAGCAGTCTAACTTTCAGCATAATAGGAATCAGTCACATGGTTCATCTGTTAATCAAAATCATGGTCCTTCTGGTAATACAAATCATGCATCTGTATCATCAGCTTTAGTTGCTCAAAACGACGAAAACTATGATTGGGGCATTCATCTGGAAGATTTGGTGGGTGTTGTGAGTCAGGATTTTGTTGCAGAAATTCATTCAGAAAAACCAGAAGAGTCTACTGATGATAAAAGTTCAAGTGATGATTCGTGTGATGGTGATAGTGTTCCAAGTGTTGATGATGAGGAAGAAAGAGGGAAAAGTATTGATTCTGATGCTGTGTCAGGAGTTACTGAGGAAGAAATTGTTCTTACAGAAAATGCTTCAGTTGGTGATGAGTCAGAGAACATTCCAATTGCCAAAGTATTCATGGCAGACATGTCTGATCCGTCTAAGGTAAAAGATTCTGTTTGTCATATATACTGTTCTAATTGCATTTATGTTATAGATAAACTGCAAAAAGTCATGGATGATAACACAAACTTGATTTGTGACATGAAATCAATGCATTCTGTTAATCAGAAACTGAAAGATAATGATAAGCTGTGCATTGATAGAATTGAGTCTTTGAAAAAAGACTTAAATTCTCTTGGGTTAAAATACAAAGAGCAGGGTTATCATCTAGATATGGCTTGTGCTGAAATTGAAAAACGTAATGAAGTAGTTGCCCAAAAGAACAAGGAGATTTATGAAAAAGAATCTGAGGTTATAAAATTACATACAAATTTGGAACAATTTGAGAATTCATCTATAGTTTTGGATTATTTCACTACTAATGCTGATCCCACAAAAAGAGTTGATGGTATTGGATTTGTTCCTCCACCGTTCAATGCGAATTATGTGGTTGAGCCTGAAATCATTCATGAAGAGGAGATTGATCCCAAGACAGTATTAAAGGTGAATCCAGTTACGGGTGAAGACATGGTATATGATTCTGATACAGAAGATGAGGTGTTTGATGATTCAAAGGTTGAAGGCATTCCGAAAGAAGTAAAAATTGATGAACCAAAAGTTGTGAAGAATGTTACTCGGGATAGATGTATTTTGACTGAACCTGAAGAGGTGAAAGTGGTTCCAACTAAACTTTCTCCAATCTTACAGTCAAGTGGGTTTGTGGCGGCTGGTTTTCAAAAGGTGAATTCTTCAAAGGTGCCAAAATAGACTTATGTTCCTAAGAAGCCGATAAATTGTTCTGGGCATTCCTCCGAAGCTTATTCTTCTGATGGTTCTTCAAATTCAAAGAAAACATCTTATTTCAGAAGTTATCAAGAAAGAAGAGTGTGTTTTCATTGCAATGAGGCTGGTCATATTTTGATTAATTGTCCATACAAGAACAAGGGTAAAATGAAGACTGTTCCTTCACAACCGAAAGTGGTGAAGATTCTGAAAAGAAAAGATGAGGGAAAATCGTCTTCTAGTTTGGAGAAAGATATGACTGGACAATCTTTTGTTAAATCCCCTGGATTTAAACAAAAGAATATATTGAATGCTAACTCCTTTGTATGCAGAGAGAAACTTGAGATTCCAAAAGTTGGGATTTCAAAAGATACTTTTCAGGAAGTTAAACTGTCTAGACCTCAAAGAAGAAGAAGAAACAGAAAATTAAAGAAAATTTTGGAAACATCTGAATCTGACAATAATATATCCAATAATGGTTTTCAAAGTAATAAAAATGGTTCTTCTTTGAAAAGGTCTGATTGTCAAACATCTGTTCCAAAAGTGAATGATAAAATTGATTGTAAATTACAAGAAGTTGTTTATTTTGATCAATCCGGACGACCCAAGACCACGATGGCTTGGGTTCCACTTTCTAACTGATTCTCGTTGTTTATGTAGGGACAACCAAGGAGGACTATCA
This sequence comes from Smallanthus sonchifolius, assembly GCA_023525975.1. Classification (NCBI taxonomy): domain Eukaryota; kingdom Viridiplantae; phylum Streptophyta; class Magnoliopsida; order Asterales; family Asteraceae; genus Smallanthus; species Smallanthus sonchifolius. Next base: position 95,179,896 of record CM042019.1, read on the forward strand.
ACAATACATGGTATGTGGATAGTGGTTGCTCTCGACATATGACAGGGGATGTTAGATTGATTGAGGATGTGATTAAAATTGATGGTGGTTATGTTACTTTTGCGGGTAATAAAGGCGGGTACATAACAGGCCAGGGAACGTTAAAGAATGACAAAGTAAAATTTGAAAAGGTGAATTATGTTGAGCAGCTGGAACACAATCTTTTAAGCGTATCACAAGTCTGTGACAAGAAGTTTTCGTTCCATTTCAACGATCATGAATGCTATATTCTGAAACCGGGTTTTGTGATTCCTGATGAATGGATTCTCATGAAGGCTCCAAGGAGAAATGACACGTATGTCCTTGACATGAGTGTCGCCACTACAACGGATTCAATTCCAACATGTTTACTCTCCAAGGCGTCGGAATCTGATTCAATATTGTGGCACAGGAAGTTAGCTCACATTAACTACAGGAAGATGAACTACATTGTTAGGAATGATCTTGTGCTTGGTATTCCGAAAATGAAATTCTCAGTTCCTGATGATTGTATTCCGTGCAAGAAGGGGAAGCAAAGAAAGAAATCTCACAAATCGAAATCGACGAATTCTATCGTAAATCCTTTGGAGTTGCTGCATATGGATTTGTTCGGTCCTATCAGTATTAGGAGCATTGGTGGGAAATCGTACTGCTTGGTCGTAACTGATGATTACTCCAGATTTTCATGGGTTAAGTTTCTTTCTTCTAAAGCTAAAACCACTGAGTTGGTACAATACTTAATCCTGGGTTTGGAGAATTTATTCAATCTGAAAGTCAGAAGAATCAGGAGTGACAATGGCAGCGAATTTAAGAACAGCAAAATGGGATTATTCTGTTTACAAAAAGGAATTCATCATGAATTCAGTGCGCCATATGTTCCTCAACAAAACGGTGTCGCTGAACGAAAGAACAGGACGTTGGTCGAAACAGCTTGCACGATGCTTGCAGATTCAAAGCTTTCAGTTACCTTTTGGGCTGAAGCTGTGAATACTGCGTGTCATGTTTTGAACAGGGTCTTGACCATCAAGCGACATAACAAGACTTGCTACGAGTTGTTGAATAATCGAAAGCCGAATCTGGAATACTTATTTCCTTTTGGTAATCCGTGTACCCTACTGAAGGTTCGAGATGTCCCAACAAAATTCAGTGCAAAGGCTACTGAAGGGATTTTTCTGGGGTATGTGGCTAATTCAACAACCAAGAGGGTATATAACAAAGAGACACGCCAAGTTGAAGAATGGTTCCATATTGACTGTTCAAATCGGTCTTTACCACAAATAGCGATTGGTTCGGATTGGGCATTTGATTATGAAACCTTATTCAAGTCTTTTCATTTACCGTCTGATATTTCTGATCAAGATGCTGCTGTTCTTTATGATACTTGTCAAGATACACAGCACAATGGATTTCTACCAAATGCAGTTCCAAATTCATCGATTCCATCTACTTCTGCTCCCGATCCTAATGTTGCTTCTTGTTCCGGTCCACAAGATTTAGAGAGTGAGGAGGATAATGCTATTTTTCAAGATTCTTCTGCTGATCCGTTGTTGAGTGATGATCCATTACCTTCGACACAGGCTCAGGGGGAGATTCCAACTAATTTAGACTCGGAAATTCCAATTCCTCAAGATTATTCTTATCAATCTGAATCTACTCAAGTTGACGTGTTGCCGGTTCCTGAGGTTGCATCCATCAAGGAACACAAAGATCATCCAGTAACAAATATAATTGGAAATTTACAAGATGGAGTGAAAACCCGTTCTCTTGTTGACAATACTTGTTTGTATACTTGCATTAAAGATTCTGGTGTTCTTGATGATTGCTCACATTCATGCTTTATTTCACAGGTTGAACCCAAGAATGTCGAGATGGCTTTAAATGACAATAACTGGATAGAAGCTATGCAGGAAGAACTTGCTTAATTTGACAAACTGAAGGTTTGGAATCTTGTTGATCTACCGAAAGGTGCGTATCCGATAGGAACAAAATGGGTGTTTAAATGTAAGAAAGACGATCGAGGTGTCGTGGTACGTAATAAGGCAAGATTAGTTGTCCAGGGCTTCAATCAACAAGAAGGAATTGATTACACCGAGGTTTATGCGCCGGTTGCATGGCTTGAAGCGATAAGGCTGTTTCTAGCTTTTGCTTCTTTTAAAGGTTTTAAGGTGTTTCAATTAGATGTCAAGAGTGCATTTTTATATGGAAAGGTCAAGGAGGAAGTCTATGTGTGTCAGCCTCCGGGGTTTGAAGATCCAATGAATCCAAATATGGTTTTCAGGCTTGATAAAGCACTCTATGGTCTTCATCAGGCTCCTCGTGCGTGGTATGAGACTTTATCCACCCATCTTTTGGCGAATGATTTTGTTCGTGGAAAAATAGACTCGACCTTATTCATAAAGAAATCAAGGGGAGATTACCTACTGGTACAGATTTATATGGATGATATTATTTTTGGCTCGACAAATGAAGGGTTATGCAAAGACTTTGAGGGAAGTCGAAATTTGAAATGTCTGCTATGGGAGAGTTATCGTTTTTCTTAGGTTTACAAGTAAATCAAAAGGAAGATGGTTTCTTTATTCATCAGTCCAAGTATGTCAAAGACATCTTGAGCCGGTTCAAGATGGAGGACTATACACTATACGATACTCCAATTCCGGTCAATCATAAGCTGCATTCTGACTCGGAAGGAAAAGATGTGGATTGTCGACTTTACAGAGCTATGATTGGATCCCTCATGTACTTAACCGCTTCAAGGCCGGATATAATGTTCGCCGTGTGTATCTGTTCCAGATTTCAGGCAAAGCCAAAAGAATCTCACTTAATTGTTGTGAAAAGAATCTTTCGGTATTTAAAAGGAAAACAACGTCTAGGGCTATGGTATCCTCATGGTTCTAACTTTGATTTCAAAGCTTATACTGATTCTGATTTTGGTGGTTGTTGTCTGGACAGGAAATCTACAACAGGTGGTTGCCAGTTCTTAGGTAATCGACTTGTATCCTGGCAATGCAAAAAGCAAACCACAGTCTCGATTTCAACATGCGAAGCAGAATACATCGCTGCTGCAAGTTGCTGTTCACAGATCCTGTGCATACAACAACAATTGAGAGATTACGGTTTGAATTTCACAGGAACCCCCATGCTTATTGATAACAATGCTACTATGTCCATAACGAATAATCCTGTTAAACATAGTAAACTAAGCACATTGAAATTCGATATCATTTTATATGTGATTGTGCAGAGAAAAGGTTGATTGAGCTGGTCAAGGTACACACTGAAGATAATTTTGCTGACTTATTTACCAAAGCATTTGATCGTACCAGGTTTGAATTCCTAATAAAAATGATTGGAATGATCAATCCTGAATAAAAGATTTTCAAAATCAGAATTTCATGGAAAAAAAAATTTTCTTTTATTGCTTTATTACATTTCTGCATTTACATTTTTAGTCAAAAAGCTTAAGTTATAAAAAGTCAAAACAAATTGAAAAATATAAAATTTTGACATCATTTGAGGTTTGAGAAGAAATGATAGTACATCAGTGATTAGTTCATTTCACACGACCTTAGTAGACCTTGATATATGATTGATTAAAATAAGTAGATCTGATCTAAATTTCAAAGTCTGTATAAATAAGAAATGATAGTGTTGTGAATGCTCTATTCTTGATAATTTGTTTTAAAATTTGTGTATAAAAATTGGAACTTGAATTGTCAATCGTCTAAAAGCGTTTTGAAACTAATAATAGTGTGAAAATTAAATATAATATGATTACATCTGTGATTTAAATCCATTATATGCCTGGGTGTGTGTGTAAAAGATCATTATCAGATACAGAATATTAGCTTTTAATAAGGATTTTCCTATGAGATTAGTTTCGGGTTATGTCCTTAGCACTATTCATTCGATTTGCTTCAGTGCCCATGTCCCGAAAAGCATGCAATTTGAAGTATAATTAAGATATGTACTTGACATCATCTGTCAAACATATACTAGCCCTTGGATCATATTGATAAATCATCTTTACTGATTCCATTGAATTCATAATCCAGATAACAGTTGGATTCACGTACCTGAATCTTATGATTCCACAAATATAAGCCAAAACATTGAATCATTCGATTCTGAATCTCATTGATTCCTTTACAATCCAATTTGGATTCTGATATTCATGTGCTAAGTGATGTCTCCTCATTCTGAATATTCGGATAATCTTTAGTAAATCTTATATATGTCTTGGAGATAGTGCTTTATTTTCTATTTGGCATATATGTGGGGTACACGATGTTTATCATCTAAATGGTACTAAATCACATGAATTTGGAGAATAAACGCTTATAGTTTCAAATAATATAATATTGACAATTTTAAGAATTCAGGCTTTATATTTCAAATTCGGTATAAATAAAAGAGCATTTTATAACCTGATCTTATTTACTTTGAAATTTATCGCGTATCATTTCAAATATTATTCAAATTAAATGAGTTTCAAAATGAAAAAGATGCAAAATGCACAAAATTGAGTTGAATGGTCTCTTACTATAGGTTACCCTTTGTTATTGATAATATGTGTGATGAATTAATTAAATACTGATATGATCTTCTTGCTCATGATGTTAAAACCAAAAATATGTGATTTCAGTTTGTACAGAGAAAAACCAAAAATATGTGATTTCAGTTTGTACAGAGAAAAACCAAAAATATGTGATTTCAGTTTATTCAGATAAAAGTCAAAAATATGTGTTTCCGTCTGTATAGATAAAACTCAAAAAGATTTTGATTTTTATTTTCCATGAAAATTCTAAACTTTTATTAAAATTGTTCGAGATTGGATCAAATATGTGTTGCTGACGGAAGTTCAAGATTTGACAGGTTGAAGTTGGTAAAATTTGTGTTCAAGGCAAAAAGGTTGAAAAGTAATTAAGTTCGCCTGTGTACAGTGAAGCGAACTTAATAAGTTCGCTTAAATCAGTGAAGCGAACTTAATCTACAGTCTGGGGTGAAGCGAACTTAAGGGTGAAGCGAACTTATCTTGTTCGTCGAAGGCTTGTTAAGCGAACTTAACAAGTTCGCTTAATCAAGCGAACTTAATCTGAATAAGGGTTTAATCAGGCGAACTTATCTGTTTTCATCGTCTTCCTCAGAACTTAAGCGAACTTGCTCAAAATTCTCAAAACTTTAAAACTGTGTTGTGAGTGTTATTTTCTGGTTGAATCTTAATCAAAATTGAATTGCGAATCTAACAAATGTATTTTCGTTGGATTTCATCTGGTCAAGTGTGTGTATTTGATGATTTTTGTCTCGGTTCTACGTCACACTGTTCAAAGGCAGAATTTGACCTAATTTTTTAATGAAATATAAAATTAATCATCATCTTTGGTTGTAAATTGGTCTTCGACTGTTTTTTTCAAGGCTTATTCCATGATTTTATCTCGGTTTGACGAGATTTTGAAAATCTGTGTTTGAATTTGAAACGTCTCAGGTTCAGGCGAACTTGTTAGAAGCAAACTTGTCAGGCGAACTTAATAAGTTCGCCTCTTGCACTACTAAGCGAACTTATTAAGTTCGCCTAAGGGTCAGAAGTGAAATGGACTTGTGATTTTTTTTAAATTTTTTTTGTTTTTGTTTGAATTTTTTTTTGTTGTTTTGTTTGTGTGTATTATTAAATGTGTGTTTCATATATGTGTAAGTGTACTAATGTTTGTTGTGTTGTCCGATATTTTCACAGATGGCTCGTCGTGTCGAATATAAACATAATCAAGTGGCGTTGTTAGATCCTAATATGCCAGAAGCAGTTCACTTTCAAGGCATCATAAATTTTCTGAATCGATCAAGACTGCATGTTGCTTTATCTGCAGATCCCTATATCAGCTTGGTGTACATACAACAATTCTGGGATACGGTACATCAAGATACTGACGTGGAACCGCATGTACTTCGTGCAACAGTAAATAACACTGAGATTGCAATTTCTGAAGCGACGATTCGTGTTGCTCTTGATTTAGGTGGAAATGCTGACGATCCAATATCTTATCCTAACACTCTTATTATGGGTTGTTTTCAACGGATGGGTTATCGTGGACGACAGAATGATACCCAAGCTCGGAAAGGTGGGTTAGTTGGTGAATGGAGGTATTTTATGCATGTGATTATTCAATGCATTTCTCCGCGAAAAGCCGGTACCGATGGATTGAAAATGGCTCTTCAAACAGCTATGGTGGCCTTAACATTGAATAAACGATTCAATTTTCCTCTTTATTTCTATCGGGAGATGGTAATGCAGATCAATCCAGCTGAAGGTCAAGGTTTCTTGATGTATCCTCGATTCATTCAAATGATACTCAATCACCTTATTCCAGATCTTCCACAACATGCTATAAGATTAACTTTGACTCCGATGTCAAAACGTATTTTTACCGACTGTACAAAGGTGAAACAGCAAAATGTTGCATTAATTCCAGTTAATACTCCACTGTTTGGGCACTTAATCAATCCTGATTATGTTGCACCACTTAATGACAACTAGTTTCATCCTGATGAACTTGCTCAAGCTCAAGGCGTCAATGTACAACAACAACAACAACAAGTTCCACACCAACAACAAGTTCAACAACAACAGATACCAGTTCCACAAATTCCTATTCCTGAACAAGTTCCTATTCCATAAGCTGCGGTTGATATACCTATTCAGGAACCAGTTCAAGAAGAGGTCGTTCATGACCCTAATCAAGATCTAGGAATGAACATGGATGATTTTGTTGATGATGCTGTGAACTCGCCCATTCATGAACAAGAAGGGAATGTGGTGACAAAAGCTGAGTCTAGTTCCAGTTCAAGTGATACAATATCATCTGATGATGACAGCACTGATTCTGATGAATCTAGGGATTTTTCTCCAGGTCATTATGAACGGTTGGCTGCTATTCCACTGGCTAATGCTGGAAAACGCATTAAATCTCAATTCAAACGACCACGACGCAAGTCTGTTCGTGATCCTCCTTCCGGATCAGTACTTGGAAAAAGATCTTTGGTCGATGAGAGTTCTGACACTGATAGTGACTTTACTCCAGATCCTACACGGCAAAAGTTAATGTCTGTGTCGATTGCTGCTGCAAAATCTTCTCAAGGAGTTTAGGATGCTATTTTTGTTGCTTCTCTGATCATTACTCCTCCAAGATCTAAGGATCCATCTCCAGTTCAATCTCCTGTTCCTCCATAGATTCCTACTACTTCGAGTCCTTCTATTCCACAATCAACAGCTGGTCCGTCAAAGCCTTCTCATTCTGACAGGATAACTTTCCTTGAATCTCAAGTGCTGTCTCTACAAACACAAGTTAACTCTCTTGTATCTATTGATTCACAACGGCAGCTGGTGATTCAGACTCAAGCTCAACAGATTGCTGATATGCAAGCATTAGTTTCCTAACTCGTTCAGCGTCTTGACACTCAGGGGGAGTTGAGGATACCTGATACCTGTCACACAGAGTCAATTCAAAGACGTGATGATGAAGACAATGATCCTGCTGGAAATATTGAGGGTGATCGTCAATACATTGACGCTAATCCTATATCTAGAGTTCAGGGGGAGTCGACATCACAATCAATTGAAGGAAACAAAGACAAAGATACTTCGGGTACTAATGACGAAGAAATTCTGTTATTAGAATTCTTTCAAGATTCAGAAGAAGAGGAAGCTGAAAAGATTGAATGTCTTGATGACATTGACGATTTATTCAATGACATAGAAGATGATATGTCGGATACTGAGATAGAAGAAGGAGAAATAGTAGAGATTGAAATAGAGAAAGATAAAGACAGTGTTACCTATGAAGGTTGTGACGGTCTTAAGGTGCCGTATAACTTCATCCAAAAGGATGTTGTTCCTGAGTTCTCTTATGACGGAATAACTGATTCTATGGACTCTGTTGAAGACGTCACACTGCCTGATGATACAGCTGAGTCAAAGATGGATACTGATGATGAGAATCTTCAATTCAATAAGGGTGCTGAAACTGAAACTACTCGCACTGAGTCTCCAAAGATTAATGAAGAACCTGTGATGTATAGAGATACAGGAATGACACGAGAACAGTGGAGAGAAGTTGTAAACAGTTGGATGAAAGTGCTACCCAAGTCTCCAGCACAACCTGCTCAGAAAGAGAAATATGTGAATAAAGAGCAGTGTGTAGGAAGGATCATAAGTTGGTTCTATGATGGTGAATCAAAAATATTTGCAATCAAACGATCTGACGGTGTTCAATACTTAAAGCCAAGGATCAAATATTTCAACACCTTACCGAGGTGTGAAATAAATGGTCTAGCTTCAAAGCCACTCATAAATAGATCGAAGAATGGTTTGGCTGATGTGATAGCAAACCTGATAAAGAAAGAAGGTAGTTCGGGTAAGTATGAACGGTTGAAACCACAGAAGGGAAAGAGAGTGAAGAACACATATCCTAAGACTGGGAAAGTAACCTGGAGATACAAGTATAGACCAGTGCGTGCTATTCACAAGATACCATTAAAGAATATTCCTCAAGACTTTCTTGGGAATATGAAATGGTGGTATGTTGATGTTAATACTGGAGAAGCAAGGATTGAAGATAAAGATAATAAGGTCATTGTGTGTTTCTATGACGCAATGAATCTTATTAACTTTTCAAAGAAAGATCAGAGGACTCTGCGAAATAATAAGATCATGTATACTGATGAATGGATAGAACAATGTCTACAGTATAAAAGAGTTTTGGAGATATGCAGAAGATATGGAGTGCATGCTGGCAGCAGACTACCGGACAACTGGAAGAGTTCAAGATAAAGACTGAAGACAGAAGATCAAGCTATTGTCAAGGGGGAGTCTGTTAGGACATAGATTTGTAATGACAAAAGCTTATAATAGTTAGATTTTATGTCTTTGTGTTTTTGATATGTAAATGTATAAAGTTGCTAAGTGTTTTTACTAGTGAGCCTAGAGGCGAACTTGTTAAGTTCGCCTAGTCTATCATAACTGAGGCGAACTTGTTAAGTTCGCTTAGTCTGTTTCAGGCGAACTTAATAAGTTCGCTTACAGCAGGTTAGTTTCTATATATATATGTGTTTACAGAGTCATTAGAGAGAGAACAGAACAGAGAGAGAGATTTGTCTGATTAAGTCTGTAAACCATTGTGAATCTGAATATAACGAGAAGTTTATTTACGCGTGTTATTTGAATTGTCGGTTAGTATGCAAATGTTAACATGAAGGATTCCGCACTTCCTGTTATAGCAACGTCATATCACGAGTTCGATCAGTAGTTGAGTTACCTGGACCTACAATTTGTTAGTGTTTTAATATGATATCACACAATTTACCAAAAAATCATTTTACATATTGTGTTTTACGTATACGTAAGCGCAATTTTTTTGTTTTCTTTTTACGTATACGCAACACTATGTGTTACGTATACGCAAGCCAATACTTAAATGGTTTTTTGGTAAAAATGTGTAATATTACATTAATAATCTTATAACTAAATACAAATAAAATAAAAAAATAAATATTATTATATGATTGGTTAAAATTGGTTTTTTAGTGGTTTTCTCGGTTTTCGCCTAACTTGGTTTTCTCTTGATCCCTCCCTATATATATGTGTGTGTGTGTGTATTTGTATGTATAGGGTAAGGATAATTTGTGAACAAGTAAACCAAATTATGACCACACATTTATTGTCATCTTATTTTAATTCATTCCCCAAAAATCAAACATTCTATTAACTATAATGAATATGTGGTTATAATTTGGTTTTTTTAGTTTACACATTTAAGGTTGCTTCACATTTGATCATTTTCATATATATATATAGGGGAAGATTCTATTAAAAAGTGGTTTTTGGCTAAAAAATGCTAATAAATGGGTTAAACGAACTCCGATTGAGCTCATTCCAGCGATGTTGCAACCGTCTTATCAAACCCTAACCCCACCCCAAAAACCTAAACCCCCCTCCAACCCCACCCGAAAAGCCTAAAACCACCACCCCCACCACAAAAACCTAAACCCCCCCATCCACCCTCCAAAATCCTAAACCCACCCCTAAAAACCTAAACCCCCACCCCAAAAAAAAACCTAAACCCTAAAATCTAAACGCTAAAAGCTAAACCCTAAGGCTAAAACCCTAAAATTCAACCCTAAAATGTAAACCTTAAAAACTAAACCCTAAAATCTAAGATAGTAGAGTTCGACGAGACGGTTCCAACGCCGCTGAAATGAGCTCAATCGGAGTTCGTTTGATATCGTTTCTTAAGATTTTTGTCATTTATTAGGTTTATTAGCAAAAAACCACTTCTTATTTGAACACCCCCCTATATATATATGTTGAAAAATTTTAAAAAATGTTGAAAAATTAAAAAAAAAAACAGCGTTTTTTTATCATACGTCAGCATTTTACATATGTAACACAAATTGTTACGTACGTAAAAAATGTTTAAATTTTTTTTATAAAAAAAACCACTCGTCTTTTTTTTACAAAAAGTGATTAAATTAGAGATAGAAGCTATCCCAAAAATCAAAAAATGATTTTACTTATTTTTTAAACTGTTACATATGTAACACAAGGTTTTCATTATATCCACACGCACCAGAGAGGGTTAGGCTCAAATGAAAACTTTTAAATAGTTGAGAACTCGTCAAAAAACCAATTAAACCCAATTTTTTTTTCACTATCTTTATTATTAAAATATAACATAAAAAATGATTTATCTTTTCAATTAATTTATCCCTTCTATCTAAATTATCCTTAAAAAAATTTATATACATGTGTAAATGATAAACACTTACACATGTGTAAGTGGTAAACTTACACAAGTGTATATGTTTTTTTAATATATGAAGACATATAAATTTACATATATAAATTCATTTTTTATGTTGTATTCTAACAATAAAAATAGTAAAAACAAAAAAAATGTTTTGATTTGATTTTTGACGAGTTCTCAAAATAATTAGAAGTTATTAAATGATCCATTCCTTATATATATATATATATATATATATATATATATATAGGGGTGGGTTCATGAGAAAACAATAGTTAGGGGAAAACCTAGAAAACCACTAAAAAACCAATTTTAACCAATAATATAATAATATATATTTTTTATTTTATTTTATTTTTATTTTTTTATAAGAGTATCAATGTAATATTACAATTTTTTACCAAAAAATATTTTAAATATTGGCTTACGTATACGTAACCCATAGTGTTACGTATACGTAAAAAGAAAACAAAAAAATTCAAAAAAAATGCGGTTACGTTTACGTAACCCATAGTAACACATTGTTTTAGTAGGTTTCTCAGTTTTCGCCTAACTTTGTGGTTTTCTCTTGATCCCTCCCCTATATATATATATATATATATATTTTACACTCCCCAAGCTTATGGATTTTATGATAAAAATACAAAATTAAGAAAGAGTACAACTTATAATAAAAATTATAAGTATAAGTCCAATTACAAAATAAATATGTACAAAAACCACAAACGAGAAAATGCAAATGTTTTATTTGCGGCGATTAAAACCATTTAGCTAATAGATGCCCAAATAAAAATAAAAACACAGAAAGATCAAACTTAATAAAACAATTAAATGACTATGAAATAGAAATTATAAAAACAGATGATTCTGGAAACTAGTCTGTTTACAGTATTTATAGTGAAGATGACAAGCCAGTAACAAAAGTCACATATACCTATATGAATACAGAAGAATGTATACACAACTGGATAAGCCAAAAAGGAAATAACCATATAAAATGTTACAACTGTGGATATTATCCAAGCATAGAAAAAAGACTACAATGTAACAAATGCTTTAACGAAATTTGTTGTATATGTCTCTAAAAAGTATACAATGAAAACATAGAAGAAGTAATAAAAATTAATGCAAGTAGTAGTACAACAAAATTAGAAGACAAAATAGAAAAACTAGACTTAATAATAGAATTACATGATCTTAAGATAAAAAATATGGAAAACAGAATACAAGAATTAGAAGATCATATCCAAAAGAAAAAGGAAGTTCAACACGAAATAATACAAATGTCAACAGAAGAAAATGAGCTAATATTTGTACAAACACAAGGATCAATGAACATGATAAATATACAGTGTAGATTATGGTTAGACCATAATAAATTCATAGATTTAACAGCATTAGTAGATACGGGAGCCACTAAAAGCTTGATATCACATAGTATAGCTCCAATAGAATACCATAAAAAATTAACATATAAGCTAGTAAGCAGAACAATTGAAGATAGATTAATCTCAATTACCATTATCTAGAACCAGTCCTATTTTAATGGAAACCCTCTTTGGTGAAGAATAGGGAAAACATTTTGCTTTGATATAAATTCAGATAAGTTATCAGAATTCATGACTTTTATGTTAATATGCTAAATTGTTAAATTAGTTTATGATTATCAATATTAGGATATGAGAAAATATTAAAATGATTAATAAGTGTGAAGAGTGAAGCTAAAGAGGCGGATTTCTCTAATCATAGATCCTCTAAACTCTAATTCAATACCTAAAAAACTCGATTTCTTAAATCTAGAATTCTCTGAAAAAGTGAACAAACCAATCAACACAAATAATTATAATTTAATATGTAGAATCAAAAATGATTACGAGCATAGTTTACATACAGATAATATACATCTAAACGCCTTAACAGATCTAGTAATCAACTTAGGAATAAATCTACAAAAAGAATCAATTTTTAACAGACAAGTGTTTGATAAAATACAGACTAAAATAAATAATAAAACAGAAGAATATAAAAAATATATAGAAAATCTAGATTACATTAAAGATAAAAACAACCAAATCCTTAAAGAATTAAAAGAAATTAGAAAAAATAACTCAGAAACGCAAGATTTAAATAACGACATAAACAAAGTTACCGAAGCCATAAACAAGTTAAGTTTAGAAGATATAAAGATACAACCAAAACTTATAAACATTGGCAACCAAGAAAATGATAAATAGAAATTTCTTAGGACAAGGAAGAATACTGCAAGAAGCAAGAAATTCTACAAGTAATATACAAGACACTATAACATCCGACACTTTTCTAAATAGAATAGTTAGAAGAGGCTCAGGATCTACTAGCACAACACCCGCAGTACAGTTAGAAGAAGAAATAGATCTCAATAGAAACATAAATCTATACAATCAACATCAACTTGATATTCTAAACCCAAAAATATTATACTAAACAGGAATTATAAACATCAATACAACATTAATACGAAGCAGTAGAGAAGAAAGCTTAAGGGTTATAGATAAAACAAGAACAAACTATACAAAAAATTAAGCAATCTGGTAAAAACTTTATTCATACAGGATTAATAGTGTAACATCCCAAAAATAAAACGACAGTTAAAATGACAAAAATAAATGAACGAGGCATGTCGGGTCGGATCGGATGGGCCGGCGAGCTAGAAGGGGAGCCTCCCCTATAAATAGCCAAGGTCATCACAATTTCTCTCATTTGCAAGTTCTAGAAAGAGAAACCGTAGAGAGAGAAAGTTGGCGGATCGACCCGAGATTTCAGCAAAGTGTTACTCCATAACTCGTGAGAAGAACCTCCGGATCAGAAGCTCGATTCAGGTAACGATCCGACCTAAATCTGAGTTTTAGTTCGTTTTTGGGTTTTTCGGGTTTTGGGTGAAAAGGCAACGTTTTTACGGATGAAACTGAAAGATAAACATAGATTTGAGTTCCTTAATGAAAAACAAACATTTTGGATGCAAACAGGTTCGAGATCTTGACGTGATCAGACCTGAATGCGAAAGTTAGGGTTTTGCGAAAAAACAGATCGTGCGCACTTACCAAGTGCGCACGGAGCAAGTCCTGCGTACTTATCAAGTACGCAGGCAACAGGGTATGCGCACTTGCTAAGTGCGCAGGCAGCAGGGTCTGCGCACTTGCTAAGTGTGCAGGCATCAGGCTGGTTAAATAAAGTTAATATGTTTAGAATGGTTAAACCGTTAGAGTCAGTATTGGTCTGATGTGTATTTAACTAATCAATTCAGATCGGAAGTGACGTTGTTGGACCTTGTTTAGGACAACCCAAATTAGCTTAACAGATGAGTTCTAGAAGCCCTCTTTTAAATGTTTTAATTATGTTTTTGGGTTGGTGTGCATACGTAATGATGTAACGATATTATAAAACGATGTTTATGAAGGTTGTATGTAACGTTTTATAAAATGATGTTTATGAATGATGTTTTAGAAGGAAAGGTTATGAAGGAAGTGTTTATGAAATATTTTTCCAAAAGAAGTTTATGAAGTGTTTTAATGAATGAATGAATGTTTTTAATAAAATGTACGAATGCTTTAACTGAAGTTTTTGAAGTAAAAGAAGCGAAGGTTTATGAAAGTCACAAACGAATGAATCTGCCAATATTCCTTAGGGAATGAAGGTTAAGGGATGGGAAGTATGTTATGGGCCTTTACCTTTTAGGGGCCTTTGTGGCTGGCCAACTGTTGTACAACTGGGGCGATGACGGTCGTCAATGGGATTATCGTGATCCTTGAAGTTTGGTACGATTTACCTTATGGGGTAGTCGTGCTTGAAGTTTGGTACTTGTGCCCTACGGGACGCAGTGCTTGAAGTTTGGTACGTGTCATCCTTGTGATGCCGTGCTTGAAGTAGTGTTGAATAACCTAAGTATCGGGCCCTAGGAGTTCTTCACCCGAAGAACAGTACGGTGATTGATGGGCCTAGTGGTGGTGATCTTTAGGTTATTCAGCCAGTATGTAACGTTTGGATTTGACGGTTACAAGAAGGCACAGCTTCGATATGTTCGTTGACTTATGTTTATGAAGTGTTATGTTTTGTTATTGCATTACTTTACGTACGCTTTTTATTAAATGAAGTATGAAGTTATGTTTTTGGCAAATTATTTGAAGTTAAAGTTTTATGTTAAAACTAGAACTCACCGGCGTAGCTGACTTTTTAGTGTGCACATTCAGGTTAAGGCAGGTATGGACGATGGACGGTGATGCTTCGCAAGTGAGAAGAGTTACCCGGTTGATCATGAAGACTGGCATCCCGTTAAGATTAGATTATGTTTTGTTTATGTAATAGACTATGTTACGCTTCCGTTTGTTAAACAATGTAATGGTTATGTTTTATTAAAGTATTTTCCACTGCGTTATTTGATAATCAAGTTTAAGAACTGTTTGTGAATGAGTAAATCCAACAAGTGAGGCCTCCCGGGTTTGGGGCTTTACAAATAGTCATAGGAATAAAAGCTTTAGGAAGAAAAATTTTAGGAACAAAATTATTAGCTTTAATATTAGATAAAAGTTGGAAAACAGAATTAAAAAAGACTATAATATCAGGAATGGAAGTTGACCTTAGTCAAAATACAGCTCTATTCTACTGCACACCAGGAATTTTAAAGGACATTAGAGATCTACAAAACCTAAAAGTAGCGTTACAAACCAAAGGTTATGAAAATTATGAAGGGAATAACATAGTTATAAGTATAGGAATGCTAGGAAAAGCTAGTAACAGATCAGGCATGAAGTATAAAGTAAATATAGAGGGAATTGTACAAACAATAGCGTCAAAATCTATACAAATGATAGATCCAGTAACAATAAATCCGGAAGAACTAGCAGGATTAGAATGAGATATAAATGAATTACAGGAAAATGAAAACGCGGTCTAAGTACCAAAAAAGAGTCTTATATATGAAGGAGCAGATGGATCACAAAGTATAAGATTCGTAGATTTTGAACAAAAAAATAATATAAATGAGGAAAATAATGAAACCACTACAGAAAATAATTTTATGAATTTAGAAAAAGATAGTGATAAAGGTCCCATCTACGATACAGAAGATGAAGAAATAAATACAGAATTCTTACGTTTCGAAGAAGAAGAAGCAGATTACAGCATAATAGATTATTTAGACGATTTTGAAGAGAATAAATTAACAGCTTTTAAAATAGAAGAAACAAATAAAACTATATAACAAATTATAGATAGAAAATTCACCGAATTAAATATACATGAAGAAGTAGACAATATGATAATATATTGTATAACAGAATTAGGATTAACTTATGAAGAAAATTACAAAAAACTACAAAATTATTATAATCTACCACTAGTCGAAGACATTTTACAAGGAAAACTATGTTAAAAGAATTCTATAAACAAGAACAAACTTTTATGGTGGATCAAGATATGAAAAATCCATTAAAAAGAATAAGGTGGAATCAAACAAGTGGTGAATCTTCACATGAAACATCAGGAAGAGAACCATGGTTTCCCCTACCATAAATTACCAAGAAGAATCAAATTTCAAAGGAAAAGGCAGTAGACTACCTATAGGACACATACACAGTGGGGTTATGTTGCTACTTGAACAACAAAAACCACAACTATGGATAGATGAAATTTTAACATGAGAACAAAATACAGTTAGAATGTGGGAAACAAACAAAAAAGATAGTATGGACATGTTTGCTTACTTAGGACTCTTATTCTAGGAGTAGATCCAGCAAAGAATAACAGCCTAATACAAGATACAACCATTAGAAACTTAGAACAGTTAAGTATCGCAGATACGAAATATATAAATGAATTCACATTAGACTTCACAAGGCTCCTATCACAAATAGGACAAGCAATGGAAGACAATTTATGTGACAAATTCTTTATAAAATTACCAAGAGATTTAGGAAGAAGTATACATGAATCATGGAAATCAACATATGGTACACAACTAGATCTAGGAATAGGACCTATAATAACTTGTATTTTGAGCTATAATTAGAGCTGTATTTTGACTAAGGTCAACTTCCATTCCTGATATTATAGTCTTTTTTAATTCTGTTTTCCAACTTTTATCTAATATTAAAGCTAATAATTTTGTTCCTAAATTTTTTCTTCCTAAAGTTTTTATTCCTATGACTATTAATCCTGTATGAACAAAGTTTTTACCAGATTGCTTAATTTTTTATTCCTATAGTTTCTTGTGAAATTAAGTCTACTGTTACTGTTTAATCTATAACCCTTAATCTTTCTTCTCTACTGTGTCGTATTAATGTTGTATTGATGTTTAGAATTCATGTTTGGTATAATATTTTTGGGTTTAGAATATCAAGTTGATATTGATTGTATAGATTTATGTTTCTATTGAGATCTATTTCTTCTTCTAACTGTACTATGGGTGTTGTGCTAGTAGATCATGAGCCTCTTCTAACTATTATGTTTAGAAAAGTGTCGGATGTTATAGTGTCTTGTATATTGCTTGTAGAATTTCTTGCTTCTTGCAGTATTCTTCCTTGTCCTAAGAAATCTATTTATCATTTTCTTGGTTGCCAATGTTTATAAGGTTTTAGTTGTTTTGGTTGTATCTTTATATCTTCTAAACTTAACTTGTTTATGGCTTCGATAACTTTGTTTATGTCGTTATTTAAATCTTGCGTTTCTGAGTTATTCTTTCTAATTTCTTTTAATTCTTTAAGGATTTGGTTGTTTTGATCTTTAATGTAATCTAGATTTTCTATATATTTTTTATGTTCTTCTGTTTTATTATTTATTTTAGTCTGTATTTTATCAAACATTTGTCTGTTAAAAATTGATTATTTTAATAGAATTATTCCTAAGTTGATTACTAGATCTGTTAAGGCGTTTAGATGTATATTATATGTATGTAAACTATGCTCGTAATCTTTTTTGATTCTACAGATTAAATTATAATTATTTGTGTTGATTGGTTTGTTCACTTTTTCAGAGAATTCTAGATTTAAGAAATCGAGTTTTTTAGGTATTGAATTAGAGTTTAGAGGATCTATGATTGGAGAAATCCGCCTCTTTAGCTTCACTCTTCACACTTATTAATCCTTTTAATATTTTCTCATATCCCAATATTGATAATCATAAACTAATTTAACAATTTAGCATATTAACATAAAAGTCATGAATTTTGATAACTTGTCTAAATTTATATCAAAGCAAAATTTTTTCCCTATTCTTCACCAAAGAGGGTTTCCATTAAAATAGGACTTAAGCATACAAAGCTGCCTTGTATGGACCTGTCTTTGTCTTTTAGAATTTAGAAAAGCCTTTGCTCTGATACCAATTGAGGATGGGTACCAAATTTCATAAACTGAAAATAATTTGAAATTGACAAAGTTTAAAATACTTACAATAAGCTGGTAACGAAAGCTGGTAGTGAAAATGGAGATATGCACGGCAGATGCGTATGATAATATTTGCAGCAAAAGGACTTTTTTTATATTGAGGGATAAGATATGAAGATCGATCAAGGATTATAGTGTTAGATCTAGGCTGAAGAGGGTAGGAAAATTTAGTGTGCCATAGAGAGGATTGAAAATTTTCTGATTTATATTTTTCGATGTAATTACAACTGAGACTAATGCCTTCTTTTATAGGCATGACAATCAAAAGACAACAAAAACGAAAAGCGCAATAATGCGCACTATCTTAAACCAAAGTAAAATAAACAGATACAAATTAAAGATGAGAACGACAAAAACTCTTTATGAACAATTATTGTATCGTGCTGTAAAGCTGTCGGGAATCTGCTTTTCCTGTGTAATCACCTGTCTTCTTTCAATAATTGGTCTTCTACGTCATGGCTTACCTTTTAGAAGTCCCTGTGTGTACTGTCGATTGATGTTGGTGATCCGGGTACTGTTTCTTCACTTTCTTTGTCTAGATCAATAATATGATCTATTTCTAAAGTATCGCCTTCGCCTACGAATGGCAAAAGCATTCTCCAATTTAGATCTGAGTAATATTGTATATAATGGCCTTCTCCTAAGAATCTGAATCTTTCCCAAGGAAAATGACCTGGTATCTTAGGAGTTTGTTGATGCTTTTTGATAAATGATTCAAAGTCCTTTGTATGAGTATCTTTTTCTGTTAACCATGTAATATTGGCAAAATCTGGGTTTGGGTTAACAGCAATATTTTGTAGTTGGTTTTTCAAAGCAAAATTCGCAAAAATGTTTTGAGTATTTATTTTGTGGTCTACGGAGATTCTTTTCCTAGCTGGTCTATATGTGTTTGAGGATGCAAAGGGAAATGATGCAAAAATTTTGCAACCGACTGTAGGGATTTTTGAATGAGAAACTATGTTGCCTATGACCATTGTGAATTTTTCTCCTAATCTATCAAGGAGATTTTCGGTCTTGATGTTTAGTCTGAATTCAAGAAAATCAATCATACCATGATGGTAAAATTGAACGATTTGGTCATCAGACATTTGTGTAGGGTAACTAATCTGTAGAAGAAGAACTCCTGTTCCTTCTCCTTCGTCATTTGTCATTTCTACTATCCTTACTCCTGCGTTGGGTGTGTCTTGAAATGCAAGATCACTAATTTGCTGTTGTAAATTATATAAAATTATTGGGAATTCTGGACAGATTTTTTGTGAAATAATTTATTCAAATTCTGGGAATCTGTCAATAACTGGCTGTAAGCAATGTTTCCATGGTGTATCAAGCATTCTTATTCTGAACGCTTCATAGCTTCTATTTTGAGGAACTGTTTTTTCTGTTTTCTCGAGCCTGTGTATATATTGTTTATTCTTTGCCTCGAGTATAGCCACTTTTTGTTTTATGAGGCTGTTTTCATTATGGGCTTGTATAGGATGTGTATCTTGTCCCTTTTTCATCAGATGTTCCTGAAGCTTTACAATTACTTCTTCCTGAGCTTTAATTATTTGTTCAGGATTGGTCTTTGTTATTTCAGAAAATGTTTGAACTTCTTCTGGCTCAATATAAAAACTATTTGTACCAAAATGTTTCCAGGTTGTTTTTAAAGCTTCAGCGAAATTGTAAAAACCTTTGTAAATGGGATTTGGACATTGTATAAATTTTGCAACTGTCTCCCATTTATTGAAGATACCGATCTGCGTTCCTCGAAAAACGATGTAGTGAGTAAATTTTGATTGTTGTTTTTCGGGGATTTTTGAGCTTTGCTCATGAAAGTAAATGCTTAATGCATTTAAAACCTGTACTTTGAATGTCGAAGCCTGTGGCATGGTTTGAATATGCCAGAGGTTGTCTAATAAGCATTGTTGCTTATCTGTCAGCTTCATTCCAACAATTGGACGAAACTTAGTATTGGGGTCATTACATTGTTGTAAACCGTAATTTTCAAATGTAATGACTGAACTTTCTGTAAAATGTGTATCAGCCCTTTGTTTAGTGTGTATATTTTTTGGTCTCTGGTTAACAGGACCTTGGCTGTTTACTGAGTTGTAATATCGTAGGACAGTGTCTAAACAGTAATTGATGCTGGTAGCTTTCTAGAACTTTGTACTCTGTCAGCCTTTATAGTTTGGCTTAAAAGCTTTTCTGTCTGTTCTGCTTCAGATGATATACTCATCGGAGAAATAGTTCTTCTAGGCTGTATAATCTTTGCTTTCCCTTTATCTTTCTTTTTTGTATTAGATTTAGTAAACTATCTTTATTAGGGATGTTATAACCTTCATCCTCTGTATTATCGTTTAGACGTTTATAATTGTATACTATTCTTGCCTTTCCTCTTTTTATTTCGCTGTGATTTCTTACTAGAAACGTTGCTGATCTATGCGAACTTTCTGATTTTCTTATTATTTTTTGGTTTATCATTTCCAATATTTGTTGTCTAAATTCTTATTTATCTAATAGACTGTATTCTATATTAGCTGTTCTGATTGTTATATCAGGGTTTTTAAGTTTAAATTTGCACCTATGATTTACCATTGACTTTGTTATATCTTCTCCTATTAACCCTATTTTTTCTAAATGTAGAATTATAGGATGATTTATACTCTTTGTTATATCTTTACCCTTTTCAAGTTCATGACTTAAAAATTCTGTTAGTAACCTTATGCTTCATTTTCTATTATACTTTGTTTGTTATGATTTTGTTTTAAGAATTCTAGGCTTCCATTTTTTCCTTGTTTTTGTACGAATTCTGTTGTATTATTATATCTTATTGTTGGGAATGTATATATATGCTTGCTGAGTGTTATGAAGTTTTTTGTTAATGTAATTACTTTATATATATATATATATATATATATATATTTGGAGAGGATCAATAGAAAGCTCATTGTTCATGAGAAAACTCATTGTTCATAAGAAAACTATTCCCTCTTAATTTTAAAACCTTAATAACTTCTTCATACGTTATCATTTTTTTTTTAAATTACACCATAAAATCAAGCATTTTTTTTATATTTAATTTGAGTACAATAT
Organism: Smallanthus sonchifolius; assembly: GCA_023525975.1. NCBI lineage: Eukaryota > Viridiplantae > Streptophyta > Magnoliopsida > Asterales > Asteraceae > Smallanthus > Smallanthus sonchifolius. The sequence goes on from CM042019.1 coordinate 95,201,191, forward strand.
TACTATATTAAAAATAAGCTTTTTTAACATGTTGAGATTATTCGATACTACATATATGTAGTATGATAATACTGCATATATGTAGATCGAAAAATTCTGATACGTTAATTTTTTATTTTTTTATATAGCAATATTATACTCAAATTAAAGATAAAAAATGCTTAATTTATTGGTGTAATTTAAAAAAAATGATAACGTATGAAAAGGTTATTAAGCTTTAAAAATTAAGGGGGGAGTTTTTTGGTTTCTCATTAAAATGAGTTTTCTTATGAAACCAACCATATATATATATATATATATATATAGGGGAATGTTCAAATCAAAACCCACTCTTCGTGTCAAAACCCGAAAAAACCCCACAAAAATCGATCCATTCCTAAATTTTTTAGTTTAATGAAATTATTACACGAATTTATCATCAAATCCTTTTTTGCATTTTTGTAAATTCGTAAGTGTTAGAAAGTTTACACTAGTGTAATTTGGGTTATACTAGTGTAAAATTTATTTATTTTTACACCATTGTTGTCACACCCCCAAAATCCACTAACGGAGTTTTACCGTTAGGAGCGTGACATAACAGGATCTCAGTCATTAGTTACTTCGAACGACTCTATATGAGTTTAAGAAAAACCACTAGTATTACTCATAGTCACGATGCAACACTAGTAATGAAAATACTGTTTTAAATGTAAGACTGCGGAAGCGAAAAGTTAAATGAAAAGCATGTGCCAAAACAGTTGCGCCAAAAATAAACAATGCGACAATAAATAAAATAAACAGTTCTTGAGTTTGCAAAATGATAGACTTCGTATGCATGCATGCCTTAACTGGTGCTTGTACCTTATTGACCTGAGAAAACATGCTAAAACGTGTCAACACTAGGTTGGTGAGTTCACAGGTTTCAATGTTTGTAAAGTTTACTAGATAATACCATTTACAATTATATCATAGGTAGCTAACCTAGTACATGTTACTAAAGCGTTTCGACACCGAAGCTGACTGTTTGTATGTTTGAATTGCCTCCTACCATGACTATCGTAATCAATTGTAAATGTTTAGGTCAATGTTACACCCGTTCGACTTCCCGTCGTGTTAGCGCGACTAACGCGGGTGGGGCTTGTCAATGCCCAGTAGTACTACTCAAGATTACCTCGCTAACCCATATACTAACGGTTCGATAAGTAAGGACTTTCACGATATGTTTGCGCTTAGTACACAAGTGATATAAAAGAAATGAATAATCTAAATGTTCGTACCCATGTTTTCTCCCCCAAGTTTAAAACGTAAGAAAAGGGGCCGTAAAACTCACCTTAAAGTGCATGCAAGACTGCAAGTGTTGTACCGGTGGCCCGCTAAAGGCTACCTAACATGTATAAGTCTATAAGTGTATGTTCGTGCTGGCTCATATAAACCCTTAGTATCCAAACAATCCAAATTGTTGATAAGTTTTGAAAAGATTAACATGTTTGACTAGTTTGTCCAAGTTTGACTTTTGTTGACCATGTTGACCCGACGACCCGTTGGTGATTCAATTATCAAATTAGTATTTGTTTATGTTCACATGTAGGTTGAATATGTCACCCTAAGCAATAGCCACCATATATATGTATATATATATATATTTATATCATGTACAAGAACTAGTTCAACTAGAATAACAAAGCGTTTTGGTGAGCGGTGGTATCTTACTTAATGTTTTAGAGTCAAGATAAAAGCTTTAAGTGTCATAACCACTAATTAACAACCAATTAGTGTTATTTAAGATGTTTTAAGGCTTTCGTGTGAGTTACAAGTCAACTCTAGATGAACATGTTGCAAAAATTGATGATTTGTCAAGTTATTGGAATCTAAGTTTTTACGGTCAAATTTAAGGTTGTGATTATGAATTCTATTTGCCAACCAAACGAATGAAATAAAATCTGAAAATATTTGCACAGCAACTTCAACATCTCTTGGTGTTTATATATTTTTCCCTAAATTTTAAAGTAACTCTAAAGTTTTCAAATAAAATATTTGGGATCAAAGGTAACATAATCTTAGTGTTCAGAGTTATCAAATGTCAAAAATTGCTAAAATTCGACTATTCAGGCTACGCATGCAAGACCAATTGGAAAATCTCGCAGACACATAAAATATTCACTAGAAGAAAGAATGAAGTCAAAAGCTTTAAAATTGGGTGAGTTATGCCCTCGGGAATCAGACTGAAAATCTGCCATCCGAAAACAGATTCGACCTTCAGTTTTATTTTCCACCTTTGGTTGATCAAAACTTTTTAGAAAAATATGAGATCGGTTGGGTTTGAAAGTGGACTCCTTGAAATTAACTCTAGACTCAAGAAACAAGCCAATTGGATCTGTTACTATCTAGATGTGATACTTACACAAACGGGTTAGGGTTTTCATCAACAACAAATCTATGCAAACATCATGTATGATCATAATAAACAATTAATTATCAAAGTTTGCATCTTTATTGAATGGATTCTTGTTTGGATGAAAACTAGGGTTTATCAAAAACCATATTTTCGAAAATTATATAAATATACATAAGAAAAATCCTTACTTGATCCAATAGAAACGAAGATCCATACTTAGATTGCTTGAATACTCGAACAATTGCAAAACGGAAAATATTTTGATGGTCGTTTGGTGTTGAGATGGTTGCGACGGCTCCAAGGGGTTTGGGGGGTTGGGATTTTCGAAATTTGTGAGTAAATGGGAGATTAGGGTTTATAATTCCCTTAAATACCCACTCCATGGGCCCCATTATGGATTAAAACTAATTTAGGAGGCCTTTTGGACTAATTTAAATGGGTTTAAAATTTATTTAATTAATCTAACTTAATAAAATAGTTTTCTAATAAATATTTTTATAAAATCTCTTTATAAAAATTACTAAAGCAGTATAAGTCACAACGATACGCGTAAACGTACGCGATTTCACGAAAGTCTACAATTTACGCATAAAATCACATAACACGTAAAAACACATAATTTATATCAATTATAAATTATTTATTGCTCGAAATGTTATTTTTAATTATCACCAACGTTCGGGGACAGACTCGTGCGACTCGGTAATTCTCCGAATTACTGTTACGTGAGTGTTTGTGCAATAACCGACACATTTAATTAACCCTAATTAAACGTAATGTATGCATGACTAACTAAGATAACTGAGTTGGTATAAATAAGTGTTTGAGATAACGATGTTTGCGTTAACGGAGTTAACCTGAAAATGTCGAATGTCACAATTGTAACCCAACTTACACCAGTGTAAACTTTCTCACACTTACGAATTTGAAAAAACGCAAAAAAAAAAACATGACGTTGAATTCGTGTAATATTGTTCTTTAATTTTTTTTTTTTTGATGATTGGATCGATTTTACGGGGTTTTTTCGGGTTTTGACGCGAAGAATGGGTTTTGATTTAAAACTACCCTATATATATATATATATATATATAAGCTTAGGCTCTAAACTTATTTTTACACTTAAACTTTATATGCATCATTTTTACTTCAGTTCGATTCTTATTGACACTAAACTTATTTTTACACTTGAATTTGATTACTGATGATTTCTTTGACTTTTACTTGATTAAGAGTGATACAATAATCATTTTTACACTCGTTCTTTGTACACACTTTCGATTTAGTTTTCTTATTACTTTGTTTTTTTTCCATCCTTCGAGAATTTGATTCTTTCCCAGGTTCATCAAAAGCGTTTTTTTTTCATCAAAGATTTGGAATTACTTTAATTTTGATCAACAATGTCAAAGTGGAAGTCAAAGTTGAAATCAGCCGCATGGAGATTATGGAATTACTTTAATTTTGGTTTAGCGGTTAACCGAACCGAACTGAACTGAATGACTACAAATAACCGATTAACCGAAACCGATCGATTTTCAAAATCCTTTAACCGAACATTTCGGTTTAAGTTCGGTGGGGGCTCAAAACCGAAACGAATCAAACCGAGCACACCCATACGTTTAACATTCTGGTCATGGAGTTTTACCCATGGCGTTTTATATATGGTTTTTAGATTGGGCGTGTAAAAATCTTTTTTTTTAACATGAGCTGCACGTTTTATACATGCTATTTTAGATTGGTCATGGTGTTTTACACAATGTTTTAAATTCTGGTCATGGTGTTTTACAACTAGTCATAGTGTTTTACAACTAGTCATGGTATTTTACCCCTAGGCATGGTGTTTTACACATGGCGTTTTATATTCTTGGCATGGTGTTCAGCTCTATGAACACAAGAGTTGCATGGGCTCGTACGTAGTAGGATATTTTATGGTGTTTTTTGATGCAATTACCATTATGTTTTTATGTGTTTTCTTTAAGGTGTCTTCTTTTATAGTGTTTTTGAACTGAGCGTTTTTATTGTGTTTTTTATCTGGGCGTGTAATGGTGTTTTTGAACTGGGTAACTTTCTGGTGTTTTTGAACTAAGATCGTGCAGAAAACAGAAAATGTGTTTTTCAAACACCTTCGTGGAATCGATATCTTTGGTGTTCAGCTCTATGAACGCCAGAGTTGCAGGAGCTCGTACGCAATCGTGCAGAAAACGCGTTTTTGGACGCCATTACCATTATGGTTTATGCTGTTTTCTGCATATGTTGTTTTCTTTTTACGGTGAAACAAGCTCTTTTAAAAACAACATAAACTCCTCCGGTTAGAAAACACCATAAAGTTGCACAGTTCAAAAACACCATAAAACGTCCAGTTCAAAAACATCATAAATTGTCCGGTTAAAAAACAACATAAAGCGTCCATGTTCAAAAACACCATAAAACGATGAATTTTTTAATTTTTATATATCAATATCATACTCGTTGGAAAGATAAAAACGTTAGTTATTATGGTGCAATTTTTTTTTAAATAATAACGCATAAAAAAGTTATGAACGTTTAAAATAATGGGAGGAAATATATTCATGTGCATGTGACTTACATGTGCATGTGCATGTTCCCTTTATTTTTTTGGACTTCTATATTGTAGGGTTTTAAGCCTTTATAGAATAACCCACCCCTATATATATATATATATATATATATATATATATATATATATATATATATATACCCCAAAGCCTCAAGTGACAGCCTTGCAAAGTCGGAAATAGTGCAGTTTTCTACGGCCATTCTTCTAGTACCGTTTTCACGTAACTGGCGGTGAAATAATCTTTTGGGCTCTGCTAAAGGTTGATATAAACCAGTAGTGGAGATATGGATCATACACTTCCTACAACAAACGTAACAGAAAAACAGATGGAAAATAGTAGGGTTAAAAAGCTAATCCGTTAACTCGAATCTTGAAATCACCGTGTCCCCGACAATGGCGCCAAAACTTTGATGTGTCGTGTTTTGTATGTATAAAATATATATATAAATATATATTTTTTTTAAATGTTGGTTTCACGAGATAAGATTTTAAATTTATAAAATGATAATTACTTTAAACTTAAAACACACACAATAGACAAGTGTACCTATCGCAGCGTAATATAGTTTAGGTAAGAAACAAGTATCGAACCAATGGACACGGTCGAGTTCCAATACTCAACTTTCGTTATCGTTTAGCCGATTTAATTAGTGAGTGAGTTTTGTGTGCTTGTGAAGCAGAAAAGTAAATGTAACATCCCAAAATGTCGAGAAATAAAGTTAACGAGTTCAAGCGGGCCGAAGTCGGGCCGGGTCAGTCGCGAACCGGGCTTGGGGAGGTCTCCCCTATAAATAGCCAGGGTCACCACATTTTTCTCTCATTTGCAATTCTAGAGAGAGAAAACCGTAGAGAGAGAAAGTGTCGGAATCACACAAGATTGCACCCGCTCGTGTCTCTTGCACTCGTGAGAAGAACCTCCGGATCAGAAGCTCGATTCAGGTAACGATCCGACCTAAATCTGAGTTTTTAGTTCGTTTTTGGGTTTTTCGGGTTTTGGGTGAAAAGGCAAGGTTTGAACGGATGAATCTGATAAATAATCATATATTTGAGATCCCTAAGGGAAAACGAACGTTTTGGATGCAACATGTTCGGGATCTTGACATGATCAGACCCGAAATGCGAAAGTTAGGGTTTTCGCGAAGAACAGGTCGTGCGCACTTGCTAAGTGCGCACGGAGCAGGTCCTGCGCACTTGCTAAGTGCGCAGGAGGAGGAACCTGCGCACTTGCTAAGTGCGCAGGAGGAAGGACCTGCGCACTTGCTAAGTGCGCAGGAGGCAGGGTCTGCGCACTTGCTAAGTGCGCAGGCAGCCGGGTCTGCGCACTTGCTAAGTGCGCAGGCAGCAGGGTCTGCGCACTTGCTAAGTGCGCAGACATCAGGCTGTTGAGTAGAGATTAGTATGTCTAGAATGGTTAAACCGTTAGAGTCGGTAATGGTCTGATGTGTATGTAACTACTCAATTCAGATCGGAAGTGACGTGGTTGGACCCTTGATTAGGACAACCGAGACTAGCTTATAAGGTGAGTTCTAGAAGCCCTCTTTTAAATGTTTTTATATAATGTTTTCGGGCTGGTGTGTACACGTATGAAATGTTGTTTTATAAAATGATTTTTTATGAAACTACGTTTACGAAAGGAAATGATTTGGAACGAAGGATTTATGGAAGAAAAGTTTATGAACGGAATGTTTACGAACGAATGTTATAAAGAAATGGTTTAATGAAAAGGTAAAGGGTTTTGAAAGTGAAGGAAAGGTTTTATGAAAAGAAAACAAAAAGGGGCAAAGGTTTTAAAGAAGTCATTACAAATCTAATCTGTCGAATGAATGGAATTGACGAACGAAGTCTGGGAATGTGATTCCCAGCCTTGTGGTAGATTATGGACAGCGAGCCATAGTTACCACAAGAACAACATGGGCAATGTCTTTGTGGCATGTCAATGGTTTTGATGTTGTACAACTGGTAAAGGGAGTAACGACGGTTACTCGGGTGATGACGATCATCCTAAGCGAACGAGGTAATGGGAAATCAATGACGGCGATACGTAACGGTTGATTTCCAAAGGAAAGATGCGTGTTGGGCAATGACGGCGATACGTAACGGTTGACCCCACGCATTGAAGGGTTGGGCAATGACGGCGATACGTAACGGTTGACCCACGTAGTGTATGGTTGTGGCAATGACGGCGATACGTAACGGTTGCCCACAACATTAAAGGTTCCTACGGGGACATAGAGACGCGTAACGATACAGATTTAGATAATAATGTATGACTTAAATGAATGTTAATGTTTTAAACAAATGATTGTGTTTAAATATGCGAAGGTTTACGAATGAAAGGCCCTGTTTTCTTATAGGAATGTTAAACCCTATTGAATGTTTGAATGATGAACCATTTCTTAAAACGAACGAAAAATAGAACTCACCAGCGTAGCTGACGTTTTTAAGTGTACACATTCAGGTTAAGGTAGGTGATGAGGATGGACGGTGATGCTTGGCTAGAGATGAAGAGTTACCCGACTGCTTTTGAAGACTGGCATCCCGTTATGTTTAGTTATGATGTAATTATGTTTACGCTTCCGCATGTATGAATAACGATTAAGTTATGTTTAAATGAAAATTTCCGCTGCGTTATCTGATATTCATGTTTAAGAACTGCTTGTGAATGAGTAAATCCAACAAGTGGGGCCTCCCGGGTTTGGGGCCTCACAAGTTGGTATCAGAGCAATAGTTTGAGAGATTCGGACACTCCCAGTGTCTGAACTTAAACTTTGAATGGGACCGAAAGCGAATGCCAGCACGGGTAACTCGAGCCACAGCATCAGGTATGAAGGTAGTATATATATTACGTATATAGTATGCCTTAGAAAGGGTTAGGTAAGGACTTGTGTTCTGATGGAATCACAAAGGTGGTCAAATAGAAATCGAAAGGTAGTGTAATGGTTAATTACAGATGGCCAGTGTATATTAACATCTTACAGTACTTGATGGATTCTATTTGTTAACTAGCGGGATGACATTGGATTTCTTGTCCTATAGAACGAAATGGCGAGAAGAGGGAACGGAAGGCGTGGTGGCCGTACCGGTGGTCGTACCGGCGGTCGAAATGGTGGGCGTGGCAGGATTCCTGCGCGCCAAGAACACAGTGAAGAAGGAAGTGTTCACACTGAACCGGCGGTTAGTGTGCATGAAGCTGAGCAGACACAGGTTGAAGAGCAACCTTTCACTTTTGAACCAGAAGTGAGAGCAGCAATAGCTCGAGAATTCACAGAATTGATGAAGAATTCTCTGCCAGGTCTATTGGCTGAAGCGTTGAAGCAGGTCAATGGGGCGGGTGGGTCTAGCGCGGCAATTAGTGCTCAGAACAATGAGACCGACAATGCACCGCCTGCTCGCGGATGTGATTATAGGTCCTTTAAGGCATGTGACCCGCCGATACTCACTGGAAAGAAGGACGCGGTGGCTACATTTGATTGGGTGATCCGTATGGAAGCTGTTATTCGTCTGAGCGAGTGCCGAACGGATCAAGTGGTAAAATTTGCTGCTAACTCCTTGAGGGAGGAAGCATCCCATTGGTGGGAAGGTGTACGTCAAGCTAAAGGGAGCGAGATTGTGGATGCGATGATGTGGGCTGACTTGAAAACTTTGGTAATCAAGAATTTCTACCCAAGGAACGAGATTGAAAAGGTGGAGAGGGAATTTCTGGGTTTGAAGGCCGGGAACATGACGCACCGGCAATACACAACCCGATTTAATGAACTGGCACGTCTGGTGCCACACCTTGTCACTACAAAAGAGAGAAAGATTGCCTGTTATATTCAAGGGTTGCCGGACCAGGTCCGCACCTATGTTAAGGCAAACGCCCCTACTACCTATGATTCGGCAGTAGAGCTAAGCGGCGTGGTGTTTGACGATCTGGCACTGAATGTTGTTGCCGTTGAAGAGCAAAAGAAGAGACCGAGCTTCTCAAACAAGCGAACTGGGGGAAAGATGTTTGGGTCTCGTGATAAGAGGGCTCGGGTGGGTGAGCCGACTGTTTGTAAGAAGTGTGGAAGGGAGCATGTAGGTGAATGCAGACTGGGATCTAGCTTGTGCTATAAGTGTGGCAAGACCGGGCACTACTCTCGAGAATGCCCGCAAGGTTACAAATGCTACAATTGTGGGGAAAATGGTCATATGAGTAGGGACTGCCCGAAGCCCAGGATGGGGGAAACCGGGAAAGGAAAGGGCCCGGAAAAGAAGGGAGAAGGATCTCGTGCAAAGACTCGTGCGTACGCACTGACGCAAGAACAAGCCAGGGCGAATCCCGATGTGGCGTCAGGTACATTCGTCCTTGACAACACTCTTGTTTATGTGTTATTTGATTCGGGTGCCGGTAAGAGTTTTATATCTGCGTCTTTTTGTAAGAGAATGAAGTACGCTGCTAGTAAGTTAGAAAGGGCCTTTAGCGTAGAAACCGCAGAGGGTAGAACTGCGAGAGTGACCGATGTAGTTGACAACTCCACAATAAAAATAGAAGTACATAGGTTCCCTGTCAGATTGTTTGTTATGGTTTTGGGAGGGTTCGATGTCGTGCTGGGTATGGATTGGTTAACTGCCAACGAAGCACAAATCATATGTAAACGAAAGATAATCCGACTCAAGGCTCCGGATGGTAACAAAGTCGAGGTTTTTGGAGATCGTGACGCCCCGATGCCAAATATCATCTCAATGATTAAGGCAACGAATTATTTGAGGCGCGGATGCGAGGCTTATCTGGTATATGTAATTGATAAGTGTAAGGAAGTGAAGGAACTAGACGATGTACCCGTGGTACGCGAGTACCCGGAGGTGTTTCCAGAGGATTTGCCTGGGATACCACGCGATAGAGAAATTGAGTTCCGAATTGACTTAGTACCAGATGCCCAGCCCGTGGCTAAGGCTCCATATCGACTAGCACCAGTGGATATGAAGGAACTTATGGTCCAACTAGACGAGTTACTTGAGAAAGGATTTATCCAACCGAGCATCTCGCCGTGGGGTGCTCCGGTATTGTTTGTAAAGAAGAAAGATGGTTCGATGAGAATGTGTATCGATTATCGCGAACGAACGGTGAAGAACAAGTACCCTTTACCAAGGATCGATGACCTGTTCGACCAGTTGCAAGGCGCAATTTGGTTTTCGAAAATCGACCTTCGGTCCGGGTACCATCAGTTGAAGGTGAGGGAAGAAGACAAACCGAAAACTGCATTTCGCACGCGTTATGGACATTTCGAGTTCCGCGTAATGTCTTTCGGATTGACGAACGCCCCCGCAGCGTTCATGGATTTAATGAATAGGGTGTGTCGACCGATGCTGGATCGATCGGTAATTGTGTTCATTGATGATATCCTTATCTACTCCAAGAATGAGGGTGATCACGCATGTCACTTAAAGGAAGTGTTGGAAGCTCTAAAGAAGGAGAAGTTGTATGCTAAGTTCTCCAAATGCGCGTTCTGGCTTAGGGAAGTCCAATTCCTAGGTCACGTCATTGGCCCGAACGGCATTATGGTTGACCCAGCAAAGATAGTAACGGTAAGTGAATGGGACATTCCTAAGACGCCAACTGAAATCCGCAGTTTCTTGGGATTGGCAGGCTACTATCGGAGATTCATCCAGAATTTCTCGAAAATAGCTTCGCCGTTGACAAAGTTGACTCGGAAAGAAGTAAAGTACGAATGGGGTTCGACCCAGGATGAGGCGTTTAAGGAATTGAAAGAGAAGCTAACACAAGCTCCAGTCTTGGCCCTTCCCGAGGGCAGTGAAGATTTGGTGGTATACTCTGACGCTTCGGGTCAGGGATTTGGGTGTGTGTTGATGCAGCGTGGTAGAGTGATTGCATATGCGTCGCGGCAGTTGAAGGTTCACGAAGTCAACTATCCGACTCACGATTTGGAACTTGCTGCTGTCGTATTTTCATTGAAAATCTGGAGGCACTACCTGTACGGGGTAAGGTTTACTATTTACTCCGACCACAAAAGTTTGAAGTACTTCTTCGAACAAAAGGAGCTTAATATGAGGCAGAGGAGATGGTTGGAACTCCTGAAGGACTATGACTGTGAAATAATGTACCATCCTGGAAAGGCAAACGTGGTGGCTGACGCTCTAAGCCGAAAGGATGTGCCTACTCCTATTAGAGTGAAAGCTTGCCAGTTGGTGGTAACATCGGATGTGATGAGAGAAATCGAAAGAGCTCAAGATGAAGCTTTGAAGGAAGAAAATATAAAGAAAGAAAGGATGGTTGGCCAACGGGACAAGTTGGAATATAACACCCTCGGTGTTAGAACGCGTTATGGACGGATATGGATACCTATGGGTGGCGAACTTAGGAGCAAAATCTTGGATGAGGCTCATAAGTCTCGTTACTCTATCCATCCCGGTACTAATAAAATGTACCAAGATCTGAGGAGGGAATACTGGTGGCCTGGAATGAAATGTGATGTGACGAAGCATGTAAGCAAGTGCTTGACTTGCTCGCAAGTAAAGGCTGAACACCAGAAACCGTATGGAAAGATTCAACCACTTGACATACCAGAATGGAAGTGGGAACACATTACCATGGACTTCATAACTAAGCTACCTCGCACAGCTAAAGGTCATGACGCCATTTGGGTAATTGTGGACCGTTTAACGAAGAGTGCTCATTTCCTACCTATTCGCGAGGCGTTCTCGTCGGAAAGGTTAGCGGAGGTATTTATTAACGAAGTAGTAGCGCGGCATGGGATGCCTTTGACGATCGTATCTGACCGGGACACACGATTCACATCGAGGTTCTGGAAAATATTTCACGAGGCGATGGCACGAGGCTGAATATCAGCACGGCATACCACCCACAAACGGATGGTCAGTCCGAAAGGACCATTCAGACATTGGAGGATATGCTCCGTGCTTGTATTATTGACTTCGGTGGCAGTTGGGACAGCCATCTGCCGTTAGCTGAATTCTCCTACAACAATAGTCATCACACGACGATAGGCATGCCGCCTTACGAAATATTGTATGGTAGAAGATGTAGGACCCCGGTTTGTTGGGGTGAGATTGGACAGAAGGAATTGGGAAGTCTCGAAGTTATAAAAGAAACATCAGAAAGGTTTGATCAAATCAAAGCTCGAATGAAGGCCTCACAAGATCGTCAGAAATCCTACGCGGATAAACGACGAAGGCCTATTGAGTTTGATGTTGGGGACAGGGTAATGCTGAAAGTATCCCCCTGGAAGGGAATCATTCGATTCAGAAAGAGAGGAAAGTTAAGTCCGAGGTTTGTCGGACCGTTCAGGATAATGGCGCGGGTTGGTGAAGTCGCTTACCGGTTGGAGTTGCCTGACGAGTTAAGTGGGATTCATCCTACCTTCCATGTATCACACTTGCGAAAGTGTTTGGCGGATGAATCGGCTCACGTACCACTTACTGACATCGAGGTCGACAACAGCCTTAATTACATCGAAGAACCCGTGGCTATCTTAGACCGAAAGGAAAAGCGTTTGCGTAATAAAGTTATTCCATTGGTTAAAGTCCAATGGAGGCACCGAAAGGGATCGGAGGCTACATGGGAAACGGAGGCGGAGATGAGGGAGTCGTACCCTCAATTATTTGACTTGTGATAGGTTTCGGGGACGAAACCTATTATAAGGGGGGTAGACTTGTAACATCCCAAAATGTCGAGAAATAAAGTTAACGAGTTCAAGCGGGCCGAAGTCGGGCCGGGTCAGTCGCGAACCGGGCTTGGGGAGGTCTCCCCTATAAATAGCCAGGGTCACCACATTTTTCTCTCATTTGCAATTCTAGAGAGAGAAAACCGTAGAGAGAGAAAGTGTCGGAATCACACAAGATTGCACCCGCTCGTGTCTCTTGCACTCGTGAGAAGAACCTCCGGATCAGAAGCTCGATTCAGGTAACGATCCGACCTAAATCTGAGTTTTTAGTTCGTTTTTGGGTTTTTCGGGTTTTGGGTGAAAAGGCAAGGTTTGAACGGATGAATCTGATAAATAATCATAGATTTGAGATCCCTAAGGGAAAACGAACGTTTTGGATGCAACATGTTCGGGATCTTGACATGATCAGACCCGAAATGCGAAAGTTAGGGTTTTCGAGAAGAACAGGTCGTGCGCACTTGCTAAGTGCGCACGGAGCAGGTCCTGCGCACTTGCTAAGTGCGCAGGAGGAAGGACCTGCGCACTTGCTAAGTGCGCAGGAGGCAGGGTCTGCGCACTTGCTAAGTGCGCAGGCAGCCGGGTCTGCGCACTTGCTAAGTGCGCAGGCAGCAGGGTCTGCGCACTTGCTAAGTGCGCAGACATCAGGCTGTTGAGTAGAGATTAGTATGTCTAGAATGGTTAAACCGTTAGAGTCGGTAATGGTCTGATGTGTATGTAACTACTCAATTCAGATCGGAAGTGACGTGGTTGGACCCTTGATTAGGACAACCGAGACTAGCTTATAAGGTGAGTTCTAGAAGCCCTCTTTTAAATGTTTTTATATAATGTTTTCGGGCTGGTGTGTACACGTATGAAATGTTGTTTTATAAAATGATTTTTTATGAAACTACGTTTACGAAAGGAAATGATTTGGAACGAAAGATTTATGGAAGGAAAGTTTATGAACGGAATGTTTACGAACGAATGTTATAAAGAAATGGTTTAATGAAAAGGTAAAGGGTTTTGAAAGTGAAGGAAAGGTTTTATGAAAAGAAAACAAAAAGGGGCAAAGGTTTTAAAGAAGTCATTACAAATCTAATCTGTCGAATGAATGGAATTGACGAACGAAGTCTGGGAATGTGATTCCCAGCCTTGTGGTAGATATGGACAGCGAGCCATAGTTACCACAAGAACAACATGGGCAATGTCTTTATGGCATGTCAATGGTTTTGATGTTGTACAACTGGTAAAGGGAGTAACGACGGTTACTCGGGTGATGACGATCATCCTAAGCGAACGAGGTAATGGGAAATCAATGACGGCAATACGTAACGGTTGATTTCCAAAGGAAAGATGCGTGTTGGGCAATGACGGCGATACGTAACGGTTGACCCCACGCATTGAAGGGTTGGGCAATGACGGCGATACGTAACGGTTGCCCACAACATTAAAGGTTCCTACGGGGACATAGAGACGCGTAACGATACAGATTTAGATAATAATGTATGACTTAAATGAATGTTAATGTTTTAAACAAATGATTGTGTTTAAATATGCGAAGGTTTACGAATGAAAGGCCCTGTTTTCTTATACGAATGTTAAACCCTATTGAATGTTTGAATGATGAACCATTTCTTAAAACGAACGAAAACTAGAACTCACCAGCGTAGCTGACGTTTTTAAGTGTACACATTCAGGTTAAGGTAGGTGATGAGGATGGACGGTGATGCTTGGCTAGAGATGAAGAGTTACCCAACTGCTTTTGAAGACTGGCATCCCGTTATGTTTAGTTATGATGTAATTATGTTTACGCTTCCGCATGTATGAATAACGATTAAGTTATGTTTAAATGAAAATTTCCGCTGCGTTATCTGATATTCATGTTTAAGAACTGCTTGTGAATGAGTAAATCCAACAAGTGGGGCCTCCCGGGTTTGGGGCCTCACAAGTTGGTATCAGAGCAATAGTTTGAGAGATTCGGACACTCCCAGTGTCTGAACTTAAACTTTGAATGGGACCGAAAGCGAATGCCAGCACGGGTAACTCGAGCCACAGCATCAGGTATGAAGGTAGTATATATATTACGTATATAGTATGCCTTAGAAAGGGTTAGGTAAGGACTTGTGTTCTGATGGAATCACAAAGGTGGTCAAATAGAAATCGAAAGGTAGTGTAATGGTTAATTACAGATGGCCAGTGTATATTAACATCTTACAGTACTTGATGGATTCTATTTGTTAACTAGCGGGATGACATTGGATTTCTTGTCCTATAGAACGAAATGGCGAGAAGAGGGAACGGAAGGCGTGGTGGCCGTACCGGTGGTCGTACCGGCGGTCGAAATGGTGGGCGTGGCAGGATTCCTGCGCGCCAAGAACACAGTGAAGAAGGAAGTGTTCACACTGAACCGGCGGTTAGTGTGCATGAAGCTGAGCAGACACAGGTTGAAGAGCAACCTTTCACTTTTGAACCAGAAGTGAGAGCAGCAATAGCTCGAGAATTCACAGAATTGATGAAGAATTCTCTGCCAGGTCTGTTGGCTGAAGCGTTGAAGCAGGTCAATGGGGCGGGTGGGTCTAGCGCGGCAATTAGTGCTCAGAACAATGAGACCGACAATGCACCGCCTGCTCGCGGATGTGATTATAAGTCCTTTAAGGCATGTGACCCGCCGATACTCACTGGAAAGAAGGACGCGGTGGCTACATTTGATTGGGTGATCCGTATGGAAGCTGCTATTCGTCTGAGCGAGTGCCGAACGGATCAAGTGGTAAAATTTGCTGCTAACTCCTTGAGGGAGGAAGCATCCCATTGGTGGGAAGGTGTACGTCAAGCTAAAGGGAGCGAGATTGTGGATGCGATGATGTGGGCTGACTTGAAAACTTTAGTAATCAAGAATTTCTGCCCAAGGAACGAGATTGAAAAGGTGGAGAGGGAATTTCTGGGTTTGAAGGCCGGGAACATGACGCACCGGCAATACACAACCCGATTTAATGAACTGGCACGTCTGGTGCCACACCTTGTCACTACAGAAGAGAGAAAGATTGCCTGTTATATTCAAGGGTTGCCGGACCAGGTCCGCACCTATGTTAAGGCAAACGCCCCTACTACCTATGATTCGGCAGTAGAGCTAAGCGGCGTGGTGTTTGACGATCTGGCACTGAATGTTGTTGCCGTTGAAGAGCAAAAGAAGAGACCTAGCTTCTCAAACAAGCGAACTGGGGGAAAGATGTTTGGGTCTCGTGATAAGAGGGCTCGGGTGGGTGAGCCGACTGTTTGTAAGAAGTGTGGAAGGGAGCATGTAGGTGAATGCAGACTGGGATCTAGCTTGTGCTATAAGTGTGGCAAGACCGGGCACTACTCTCGAGAATGCCCGCAAGGTTACAAATGCTACAATTGTGGGGAAAATGGTCATATGAGTAGGGACTGCCCGAAGCCCAGGATGGGGGAAACCGGGAAAGGAAAGGGCCCGGAAAAGAAGGGAGAAGGATCTCGTGCAAAGACTCGTGCGTACGCACTGACGCAAGAACAAGCCAGGGCGAATCCCGATGTGGCGTCAGGTACATTCGTCCTTGACAACACTCTTGTTTCTGTGTTATTTGATTCGGGTGCCGGTAAGAGTTTTATATCTGCGTCTTTTTGTAAGAGAATGAAGTACGCTGCCAGTAAGTTAGAAAGGGCCTTTAGCGTAGAAACCGCAGAGGGTAGAACTGCGAGAGTGACCGATGTAGTTGACAACTCCACAATAAAAATAGAAGGACATAGGTTCCCTGTCAGATTGTTTGTTATGGTTTTGGGAGGGTTCGATGTCGTGCTGGGTATGGATTGGTTAACTGCCAACGAAGCACAAATCATATGTAAACGAAAGATAATCCGACTCAAGGCTCCGGATGGTAACAAAGTCAAGGTTTTTGGAGATCGTGACGCCCCGATGCCAAATGTCATCTTAATGATTAAGGCAACGAATTATTTGAGGCGCGGATGCGAGGCTTATCTGGTATATGTAATTGATAAGTGTAAGGAAGTGAAGGAACTAGACGATGTACCCGTGGTACGCGAGTACCCGGAGGTGTTTCCAGAGGATTTGCCTGGGATACCACGCGATAGAGAAATTGAGTTCCGAATTGACTTAGTACCAGATGCCCAGCCCGTGGCTAAGGCTCCATATCGACTAGCACCAGTGGATATGAAGGAACTTATGGTCCAACTAGACGAGTTACTTGAGAAATGATTTATCCAACCGAGCATCTCGCCGTGGGGTGCTCCTGTATTGTTTGTAAAGAAGAAAGATGGTTCGATGAGAATGTGTATCGATTATCGCGAACGAACGGTGAAGAACAAGTACCCTTTACCAAGGATCGATGACCTGTTCGACCAGTTGCAAGGCGCAAGTTGGTTTTCGAAAATCGACCTTCGGTCCGGGTACCATCAGTTGAAGGTGAGGGAAGAAGACAAACCGAAAACTGCATTTCGCACGCGTTATGGACATTTCGAGTTCCGCGTAATGTCTTTCGGATTGACGAACGCCCCCGCAGCGTTCATGGATTTAATGAATAGGGTGTGTCGACCGATGCTGGATCGATCGGTAATTGTGTTCATTGATGATATCCTTATCTACTCCAAGAATGAGGGTGATCACGCATGTCACTTAAAGGAAGTGTTGGAAGCTCTAAAGAAGGAGAAGTTGTATGCTAAGTTCTCCAAATGCGCGTTCTGGCTTAGGGAAGTCCAATTCCTAGGTCACGTCATTAGCCCGAACGGCATTATGGTTGACCCAGCAAAGATAGTAACGGTAAGTGAATGGGACATTCCTAAGACGCCAACTGAAATCCGCAGTTTCTTGGGATTGGCAGGCTACTATCGGAGATTCATCCAGAATTTCTCGAAAATAGCTTCGCCGTTGACAAAGTTGACTCGGAAAGAAGTAAAGTACGAATGGGGTTCGACCCAGGATGAGGCGTTTAAGGAATTGAAAGAGAAGCTAACACAAGCTCCAGTCTTGGCCCTTCCCGAGGGCAGTGAAGATTTGGTGGTATACTCTGACGCTTCGGGTCAGGGATTTGGGTGTGTGTTGATGCAGCGTGGTAGAGTGATTGCATATGCGTCGCGGCAGTTGAAGGTTCACGAAGTCAACTATCCGACTCACGATTTGGAACTTGCTGCTGTCGTATTTTCATTGAAAATCTGGAGGCACTACCTGTACGGGGTAAGGTTTACTATTTACTCCGACCACAAAAGTTTGAAGTACTTCTTCGAACAAAAGGAGCTTAATATGAGGCAGAGGAGATGGTTGGAACTCCTGAAGGACTATGACTGTGAAATAATGTACCATCCTGGAAAGGCAAACGTGGTGGCTGACGCTCTAAGCCGAAAGGATGTGCCTACTCCTATTAGAGTGAAAGCTTGCCAGTTGGTGGTAACATCGGATGTGATGAGAGAAATCGAAAGAGCTCAAGATGAAGCTTTGAAGGAAGAAAATATAAAGAAAGAAAGGATGGTTGGCCAACGGGACAAGTTGGAATATAACACCCTCGGTGTTAGAACGCGTTATGGACGGATATGGATACCTATGGGTGGCGAACTTAGGAGCAAAATCTTGGATGAGGCTCATAAGTCTCGTTACTCTATCCATCCCGGTACTAATAAAATGTACCAAGATCTGAGGAGGGAATACTGGTGGCCTGGAATGAAATGTGATGTGACGAAGCATGTAAGCAAGTGCTTGACTTGCTCGCAAGTAAAGGCTGAACACCAGAAACCGTATGGAAAGATTCAACCACTTGACATACCAGAATGGAAGTGGGAACACATTACCATGGACTTCATAACTAAGCTACCTCGCACAGCTAAAGGTCATGACGTCATTTGGGTAATTGTGGACCGTTTAACGAAGAGTGCTCATTTCCTACCTATTCGCGAGGCGTTCTCGTCGGAAAGGTTAGCGGAGGTATTTATTAACGAAGTAGTAGCGCGGCATGGGATGCCTTTGACGATCGTATCTGACCGGGACACACGATTCACATCGAGGTTCTGGAAAATATTTCACGAGGCGATGGCACGAGGCTGAATATCAGCACGGCATACCACCCACAAACGGATGGTCAGTCCGAAAGGACCATTCAGACATTGGAGGATATGCTCCGTGCTTGTATTATTGACTTCGGTGGCAGTTGGGACAGCCATCTGCCGTTAGCTGAATTCTCCTACAACAATAGTCATCACACGACGATAGGCATGCCGCCTTACGAAATATTGTATGGTAGAAGATGTAGGACCCCGGTTTGTTGGGGTGAGATTGGACAGAAGGAATTGGGAAGTCTCGAAGTTATAAAAGAAACATCAGAAAGGTTTGATCAAATCAAAGCTCGAATGAAGGCCGCACAAGATCGTCAGAAATCCTACGCGGATAAACGACGAAGGCCTATTGAGTTTGATGTTGGGGACAGGGTAATGCTGAAAGTATCCCCCTGGAAGGGAATCATTCGATTCAGAAAGAGAGGAAAGTTAAGTCCGAGGTTTGTCGGACCGTTCAGGATAATGGCGCGGGTTGGTGAAGTCGCTTACCGGTTGGAGTTGCCTGACGAGTTAAGTGGGATTCATCCTACCTTCCATGTATCACACTTGCGAAAGTGTTTGGCGGATGAATCGGCTCACGTACCACTTACTGACATCGAGGTCGACAACAGCCTTAATTACATCGAAGAACCCGTGGCTATCTTAGACCGAAAGGAAAAGCGTTTGCGTAATAAAGTTATTCCATTGGTTAAAGTCCAATGGAGGCACCGAAAGGGATCGGAGGCTACATGGGAAACGGAGGCGGAGATGAGGGAGTCGTACCCTCAATTATTTGACTTGTGATAGGTTTCGGGGACGAAACCTATTATAAGGGGGGTAGACTTGTAACATCCCAAAATGTCGAGAAATAAAGTTAACGAGTTCAAGCGGGCCGAAGTCGGGCCGGGTCAGTCGCGAACCGGGCTTGGGGAGGTCTCCCCTATAAATAGCCAGGGTCACCACATTTTTCTCTCATTTGCAATTCTAGAGAGAGAAAACCGTAGAGAGAGAAAGTGTCGGAATCACACAAGATTGCACCCGCTCGTGTCTCTTGCACTCGTGAGAAGAACCTCCGGATCAGAAGCTCGATTCAGGTAACGATCCGACCTAAATCTGAGTTTTTAGTTCGTTTTTGGGTTTTTCGGGTTTTGGGTGAAAAGGCAAGGTTTGAACGGATGAATCTGATAAATAATCATAGATTTGAGATCCCTAAGGGAAAACGAACGTTTTGGATGCAACATGTTCGGGATCTTGACATGATCAGACCCGAAATGCGAAAGTTAGGGTTTTCGCGAAGAACAGGTCGTGCGCACTTGCTAAGTGCGCACGGAGCAGGTCCTGCGCACTTGCTAAGTGCGCAGGAGGAAGGACCTGCGCACTTGCTAAGTGCGCAGGAGGCAGGGTCTGCGCACTTGCTAAGTGCGCAGGCAGCCGGGTCTGCGCACTTGCTAAGTGCGCAGGCAGCAGGGTCTGCGCACTTCAGGCTGTTGAGTAGAGATTAGTATGTCTAGAATGGTTAAACCGTTAGAGTCGGTAATGGTCTGATGTGTATGTAACTACTCAATTCAGATCGGAAGTGACGTGGTTGGACCCTTGATTAGGACAACCGAGACTAGCTTATAAGGTGAGTTCTAGAAGCCCTCTTTTAAATGTTTTTATATAATGTTTTCGGGCTGGTGTGTACACGTATGAAATGTTGTTTTATAATATGATTTTTTATGAAACTACGTTTACGAAAGGAAATGATTTGGAACGAAGGATTTATGGAAGGAAAGTTTATGAACGGAATGTTTACGAACGAATGTTATAAAGAAATGGTTTAATGAAAAGGTAAAGGGTTTTGAAAGTGAAGGAAAGGTTTTATGAAAAGAAAACAAAAAGGGGCAAAGGTTTTAAAGAAGTCATTACAAATCTAATCTGTCGAATGAATGGAATTGACGAACGAAGTCTGGGAATGTGATTCCCAGCCTTGTGGTAGATTATGGACAGCGAGCCATAGTTACCACAAGAACAACATGGGCAATGTCTTTGTGGCATGTCAATGGTTTTGATGTTGTACAACTGGTAAAGGGAGTAACGACGGTTACTCGGGTGATGACGATCATCCTAAGCGAACGAGGTAATGGGAAATCAATGACGGCGATACGTAACGGTTGATTTCCAAAGGAAAGATGCGTGTTGGGCAATGACGGCGATACGTAACGGTTGACCCCACGCATTGAAGGGTTGGGCAATGACGGCGATACGTAACGGTTGACCCACGTAGTGTATGGTTGTGGAAATGACGGCGATACGTAACGGTTGCCCACAACATTAAAGGTTCCTACGGGGACATAGAGACGCGTAACGATACAGATTTAGATAATAATGTATGACTTAAATGAATGTTAATGTTTTAAACAAATGATTGTGTTTAAATATGCGAAGGTTTACGAATGAAAGGCCCTGTTTTCTTATACGAATGTTAAACCCTATTGAATGTTTGAATGATGAACCATTTCTTAAAACGAACGAAAACTAGAACTCACCAACGTAGCTGACGTTTTTAAGTGTACACATTCAGGTTAAGGCAGGTGATGAGGATGGACGGTGATGCTTGGCTAGAGATGAAGAGTTACCCGACTGCTTTTGAAGACTGGCATCCCGTTATGTTTAGTTATGATGTAATTATGTTTACGCTTCCGCGTGTATGAATAACGATTAAGTTATGTTTAAATGAAAATTTCCTCTGCGTTATCTGATATTCATGTTTAAGAACTGCTTGTGAATGAGTAAATCCAACAAGTGGGGCCTCCCGGGTTTGGGGCCTCACAGTAAATGATAGAAAATTAAATAACGGTAATGTAAATGACAAAAAGGTAAAAATGTGCGTGAAGTGTGTAACAAAAATGTAAATAACATAATAGTAAATAGTAGGAAAGTAAATATCTCGAAGATGATCAGGTCACGAAGAGTATTTCTTTGGGCTTCGAATCCGCTTGGTATATGATAATGTTAAGTTGACTAATCCGGTGGTATGACTAATACAAATGTCTTAACGGTACACCGCTAGAGCCTCATTCTCACAACATTTGGTTCACGAATTATAATCTTTAATAATAAAATGGTAATGATTCCCGCTAGGGACAACGTTACCCTCAACTCTTTGAATGCTATGTCTAAGTTGGTTTAAGACATCGAACTTAAATGCTTAAGTATTATTAATAAAAGAGTGATTAGACTTTGTTCACCGGGAGGCGGTGCAACAATGGGACCATGTATAAAGACGTACCGTTCCCAACGTGAGTTCACGAATTCTTGGTCTCAACAAGTTCGTATAAAGACGTACGACCTTATTAGTATTAACCATGTCTTGGCTTATCAAAATCTTCTTGTATAAAGATGTACAAGTTTCAAAAGAAGTTTGATTAAAAAGGTTTTACGGTCTTACTCTTTAAAATCAAGAACACTCACAAGTGTAAAGACAAGTTTAGAAGATAATAAAAAGCCAACCTAGAAGGTGGTTTTAAGAGCGAATATATAAAGACATAAACATATCACTAGATTAATACGTTAAACATTAAACTTCATCTTCACCCTAGCAATACAAAGAGTTTAGCCGCGAATGGCCATACTAACTAGCGTAACGCTGAGTTTCATATGCTCCCTTATTACGGACAAAGAGGAACATCCTCTCTACTTTCTACTCTCTACTCTAAACTACATAAACGGAATCTTCTTGAGTTGTGTAAATGTATCTTGAGGTGTGTGAAATGAAGAACTCAAGCCTCCTATTTATAGGCATCAAAATGAGCAATGCACGGTCGTGCATTGGATTGCACGGGCGTGCAAACACCTCGGGAATCAAACATGGTACAGAGGACAGTCTACTGGAGCTTAGGGAGCAAGGGAGGCAAATGCATGCACGTGTATTGGGATGCACAGCCGTGTATCCCCTCCCTGCTACCTAGTTTTGTCTTTTAGTTGCTGGTTTGACTTTCGTTGACCTTGGTTGACTTCTTGGTGGTCAAATCTTGGGAATGATCTTCCAAAAGGCTTGATTTCTTGGTATTTTTGATTGATTTTAGCTTTGTTTATCTCAGGACACCGAATAACCTGTAATTATAAAATATTAACGTTTTAAGTATCAACTGCAAGGTTATTTAATTAGTACCATAATATGAGGATTATTATGTATGCAAAACATGTATAATTTAGGGCATATCAATAATCATGATAACCACTCTCAAACAATCACATAATTTAAAATTTTTTTTCTTTTAATTGTTAAAAGAGTATTTAAGTATTTTGAACATAAATACGTAACACTATATACATTTGATCCTTTTACTATATATATATATATATATATATATATATATATATAATTCATTAATACGACGATAATTTTTACAACAATAAACAAAACAAAATTATTGTAGCACAATGATCTATTTTACATAGTTAAACGAATCGTGAGACTCTGCTACTATTCTGGGTACAAATCGTGCAATCGATGGATTCAAACCTAAATAAAATAGTATTTTTTATTTTTTATTTTTAATTGGGTTAATCAAGCACCTCTAGAATATGTTATTGGGTTTTAAAATATTATTAATTTATTGGGTCTTCTAAAAATTATAATTTCTAATAAGTTTATTACTTTTTCTAAATATGTTAATCGATACCTGGTGCTTGTACGACAAGTAAAAGTAGGCCCTTAAAATAGAAAGTTATATATATACACATATGGTTCCACTAGGAAGGGAAAAAAGTGTAGGAAGTGTAAGAAGAATTTTGAGCCATTGATCTTGTAGATGGAGGGTTTCTAAGAAGGCTACGTAAAAAGGAAGGGATTTTAAGCCTTGAAGGGTATAATAGTAATTGCTTCCAACAGAGAGAAATAACATACACATGCAAGTCACAAGCATTTTTCACCCTTATTTTTAAACATTTATATCTTTTTTATACGTCATTATTCTAAAAAAATATATATCATCAAATCAAGTGTTTTTTATCTTTAAAACGAGTATGGTCTTGCTGTATTTAAAAAAAATAAAAATTGCTGAACTGGGTTTGTACGTTTTTAATAGCGTTTTCATGGCTTTTTTCATTGCGTTTTTTCAAAACTTTTTTCACTGTGTTTTTTCATGACGTTTTTTTCATAGCATTTTTTGTAGACTTTTTCATAACGTTTTTTATAATGTTTTTTCATGGCTTTTTTTAATTACTTTTTCACTGCGTTTTTCATGAACGTTTTTCACTGCGTTTTTTCATGATGTTTTTTTCATGGCGTCTTTTTCATGGCGTTTTTTCAAGACTTTTTTATGATGCTTTTTTTACTGCGTTTTTTCATGGTGTTTTTTTATAACTTTTTTCACTGCGTTTTTCATGGACGTTTTTCACTGCGTTTTTTCATGACGTTTTTTTCATGGTGTGTTTTTCATAGAGTTTTATGATGTTTTTGATAACCGATCGTGCGGAAAACAGAAAAACGAATGTGAAACTGAGCGTGTTATGGTGTTTGTAAACTGAGCAACTTTATGGTGTGTTTTGAACTGTGATTGTGCAGAAAACAGAAAATGTGATTGTTTTAAACGTGAAAAGATTCTGAAAATGGTAAAATTGGAATAGCCTATCTTTGTTGACTTTTTACAAGTTCCCCCATTGTTTTTAAAACAAGCATAATTTTATTATGACATTATTTAAAAAAAATTGCACCATAAAATCGAGCATTTTATTCTATTTAATTTAAATATAATCTTGCTATACTTTTATTAAAGAAAAACGATTTTTTTAAAGTCGATTTGCTGTGCGTATACCATGCGTGATTACGTGATTATGATCATGTGTATAACAAACGTGATTACGCGATTACATGATTATGATCATGTGTATAACATGCGTGATTACGTGATTATGGTCATGTGTGATTACGTGATTATGTTCATGTGTATAACATGTGTGATTACGTGATTATGGTCATGCGTTATTATTAACCATGCGTTATTATTAACCATGCGTTATTATAACGCGGACGCATTTACCCCTCGCCACTGAACACGTGTCGCATGCTGGTGCCTTGGTACGCTTCGTACGCTAAAACCCTTTGTACAATAACGGACCCCTATATATATAAACAAAATTCATTAGTACGCAGATAATTATCAAAACAAAAAACAAAACGAAAGTTTCCTATTTTTCTGTTTTTATGTTTTTCTAATACCGGATAATTGTTTAGGAGCCATATATAAGTTATAACCGATAGAATCATAGAAAGTTAAAGAAAGACAGACAAATTAACCTAAACAAACAATGAAACAAATTAACCTATGAAAGAAATTTAAGTATTTTCAATTATATTAAAACACTTGTAACTTAAGAGTTAAATAATTAGGGAACGATAAAACCAATTTTATTCCTTTATTATTTACTAGGTTAGAAACCCGATGTATTACACGGGTTGAATAAATACAATGTTATATACTTAGTAATAAAGATTTACATATTACATAATTATGACATATTATATAGTTTTTAATATAAATTATAAAAACATTATATAGTTATTTTTTAAAAATGTTTTATAAAAACAATGAAATAAATGTTCAATTTATAAAAATATTTTATGAACAAACCTATTTTTTTAAATAAAAAACGTTTTATAAAAAGAATTATAGAAATCATTATCATTTAATAGGAGAGAGAAGTGGGAAACAAAAAATTATATAAAAAATTAAAAAAATTGTATAATTAATAAGAGAGAAAGACGGAAAAAAGAAAGTTGAGGATGCACAGCAGAGTGACAAGTGTCCCACTAAATTTTTATTTATTATATAGTATATATAACCTTAAACACTCATAAATGAAAAAAAAAAAAACTTCCAAATACCAAATTGAATTACTTGACAATGTCATAGTTTACGTCTGGGCTGTAAGGGGGCCCTTTGGGTACGGGCCCTGTGCCATTGCACACCAAGCATCTCTTGTGACCTGGCCACGTTGACACGAACATGACCCGTTTAGCTAAATGTGTTCGCGGGTTCAACCCGAACTGACTCGGATCGTTTAGACTAAACTCACACCCACAAATTTCGTATTAGGTTCATGTGGTGTCAGAAGTTTAAACCCATACGAAAACATGACATTAAATTGTTAACGTTAGCATAGCCATTCTACAAGTAGGAAACAAGCATCATTGGTAGTTTCTGAGGCACCTGAGCGAATCAAATTTATGTTGCTTGTGATCGACTACTTTACAAAATAGATAGATGCAAAGCCTCTAGCAAAAATCACCATATCCAAGTGAAGAAATCTGTCTCGGAAAATGTTGTGTTGCAGAAAGTTTATAAACTAACACATACTAGATATGGATAAATTAAAAGTGGTTAGATCACCATGTATGATGTACGTGAGCGATATCATGGTGTGTTATAAAATGGCTATGTGGACATTGGTATAAATTTAGGATTAGGTTTAAAGAATATGTGAGTCAGGGGTGTCATTATTCAAATCGAAATATGATTCGAACCGAATAAGGATTCGATTCGAATAAGGATTTCGAGTTCGAATCGATTTCGAATTTAATATCTCAAATTCGAATTCGATTCGAATAATTCGACTTAACTATATACATAGATTTTTTTTATCATATGGGCTTCAAGTCCTCAACCTTAAAGCCTTTTAAGTATTGGACTCTGTAGTTTTTTTGGGCTTTAAATCAATTCATCAGTTCAAACTTCAAAACGACATCGATTATTCACTCTTATTCTAACTTCTTGACAACTATGGTAGTATGGTAGCATACCCGACTTTAGTTTTTAGTTATCTTGTTAGTTGTTACACTCTTTATGTTCTTTTTTTTTTGCATTTATGTAAGAATTAGATTGTTAAATTTTTAGAAATGTAGTTAAAAATCGGAATATTTGTAAATTTTTATTTTTTATTTTCTAATTCGGTTTATTCGAATGGATTCGAATTCGAAAAAGCTTATTCGAATCAAATTAAGCAATTCGAATCGAATTCGAATCCAAATTTCAAAATTCTAAATTCGAATAAACTGATTTGATTCGATCGAACACCCCGAGTTAAGTTAACTGTTTAAAAAAAATAAATAGAAAATCATCTGTTAGGCTTAAAAAAGAATATAGTAACCTTTTGCTCTAGTAATTGGACTGGACAAATAAACATCAGCGGCCCAATAAGCTCACCATATTCGGTAATTCATATTAGATGTGCACAAATCGGGTATTCTCAAGAACCGATTCTGGTTCCGGAACCGATTCCGGTTCTAGGTCCAGTTCTTGGTTAAAAAATCGGACCCTATGTACCCGGTTTCGGTTTTTCAAGAACTGATTTCGGTTTTTCAAGAACCGGTTCCGGTTCTTAGACAGAACTAGCAAACGATGCAAGGTTAAAGCTGGAAATTGCAGAGCCAGATAGAAAGTGTTGGCAAGAAATTTGCAAAGCATTTCTCAAGGGTTTATGGAACGCATATCCAAGTATTAATGAACAATGAAGATGTACTATTTGCTTGATAATGTTTAAAAGATCAAGAAACTTTAAACATACTATTTCAACTCCTCCCCTATATATTTCTTGTGTGTTAGCTTGCATATACAGCAAGACTAACGTAAAGTGGACATGAGAGAAAGTCCAACTCCGATGTGTATACAACTGAAATATATAAATAATTCCAAAGTTCTATTCCTGTTAAACGTATATGACTCTGGATCTTTATCTCTTTTCCTATTAAACGCATATACAACACGTTTTTCAGGATAGAACCGGTTTTAGAACCGATTTTGGATGAACCGGGTTGGGGAGAACCGGGTTTGGGAGAGAACCGGTTTTGGAGAGAACTTATTTTTAGAACCAGTTTTGACTAGAAATATTGGAACCTATCCAGACCCTACGGGTAGAGTCGGCTCCGGTTCAGGTTCGGAAGAAGCGGTTCCGGTTCCTTAGGCGGTTCCGGTTCCGGTTTTTTTGTTACCCTCTAATTCAGATCTCCAATTGCTAAATTTGTATATAGAGGTGTCGATATTTCATCTTCTACATACTTATTAAAAGTTTCATCGGAGTTTAATACACAGGCTAAATGGATTTCAAGGTTTAATCTATTCACTGGGCATGTCAGACGTAATTTTTTTAAAAGTTTAGATCTCACGAACGACCTCAGATCGTGAATCAAGGCGTTTGACCAGGACTATGGTAGTGTCAACATCCCTGCACTGAAGAGCAAGGACGGACTTAGTATATAGGCAGTGGGTCAACCGACCCGCAGTTGTATTTTTTTTAATATGTAAGGTATATTAAGGTTTTTCGGCCGACCTCAAGACTTTTGAACTTAGTTAGGAAAGATTAATTTATACAGGTTGCATTTGAAAAATAAAGTGAAAAGTAAAAAAACAAGTATCAATTTCAATTAAGTACTTTAGCTTTTCTTTGTAAATGGTTATTGGTGCGTTATCTTTTCGTGGTCATTATTATTACCTCAAAAACTTCATTATAGCTCTTAGTTTTACCCGTTACAACGGCGAGTTATCGCTATTTATGTGACCCGTCCTCTCACAACCAAATTTCGGATGTTGAGTGAAGAGACATCCGGACACCAGGGACAACCCAAGAAAAGCCTAGTAGGGGGTGGGGTGGGGGAAGGTCCCCACTCAACACCAGTCTAACAGTGTAAATTTT
This sequence comes from Smallanthus sonchifolius, assembly GCA_023525975.1. Lineage (NCBI taxonomy): Eukaryota > Viridiplantae > Streptophyta > Magnoliopsida > Asterales > Asteraceae > Smallanthus > Smallanthus sonchifolius. The sequence continues at coordinate 95,229,512 of CM042019.1, forward strand.
TAAAGATTTAACAAAAAATAAGAGTTTAGGCCCCCTCGCGATTTTTGCCGAGGCCCCTTTCTGACGACTCTTTATATTATCTTCCCAAATCCTTACACCAATTAACTCTTGTTCTGGTTTGGGAGATCGCAACAGAACCAAATTAAACCCTAATTCCACATCTGTTAATGCAGCTCCTAGTTAACCCTCTGTTCTCCTTCATATATATTCAGGTTTTTGATTTTGGATAGGAGTGGGGTTTCTTTCACCTTGAGAAATCTTTAAATTAGCTCCTAAGTGCTAAGTCCGACTGTGCTCTCCACCCTAGATAAAGGTCTATGAGGTGTGGGATGTCTTCCTTTCCTGAGTTAGTGCCAAAAGAATAGTAAGCAATGATCATGTTGCCAGCATGCTATGCGACTAGTGGATTATCTTACTAAATTAATGTTTTCAAACCTGGACCGGACCGGCCGGTCGGACCGGGACACGGTGATTTAAACAGTCCGGTTTAGTGTGTTGAGACGATCCTGCAGAGACCCGGCCTATCGGACCAGAAACTGGTGGTCGGACCGGTGAAATGAAGCAAGATTTATGGTCGGACCGGTGAGATGAAGCAAGATTTATGATCGGACCCGACCGGTCGGATGCAACATCAAAACGTAAAAGAAATGAAGCAAGATTTATGGTCGGCGGTCCCCTGACGACGAGTAATGGTGGCTACGAGCGGCGGTCTTCGTTGGTGGTGAGATGAAGCCGTTCCGGCGGTTAGCAGGTCGACCGGAGTGTTGAGTTGTTACCGGAGGGATGTCGGAAGCTTTTCAACTTACTACGCCGTAAACAAATCTGAACAAATTAGTATGCCGTAAACAAATCGGAAGCTTTTAAAGTTGCTATGCCCTAAACAAAGCTCGTCTGGATGAGGAAATTTTGAATCTTGATTCTCCTGGCAAGAGATTAGAGAGTAAAGGAGGTAATGAAATTAAAACCTAATTTACTTGGAAAATGGAAATGAAAAGACTGAATAAATTCTAGCCCTGCTCTCTACACATTTGACTTCTTAGAAGTTTCTTTTCAATATTTAATTTGTTATTTTTTTGGAAAGGCGAACATTGAATGATGCGACGTCACACCCTCCGTTACATGGGAGAGCCTCATCTAACTCCGGCCAATATGTTGTCTTAACCGGGCCCACTTGGCGTCAGAGTTGGAGAGCTTTCAAGGAAAAACCTACCCAATACGGCCTCTTCCAGGCTTGAGGGAGAGCCGAGGCTCGAACCCTGGATCGACGTGAGTAAAACCCTAGTGCATCAGCCTAAGAGCTAGGCCTCATTTGCGATGCCGTAGAAATTAATGGTGGTGACAGGGATCGAACCCGGGTCTCTTGGGACTTCGGGCCTTACCTCACCACTACAGAACAACCTCTTTGACATTTAATTTGTTATTTAATCTTTATATTTTATGATTTTATGTTTTTGCTTTACTATAAATTGTTATTTTATTATACTTTTATAATAAATATAGCGTTCACCAGTTATATAACTTGGTTTTTAATTCGTGTTTGACTTGTCCTGATCTAAAAACATTACTAAATCTTTTAAAGCCCATGGAGATGAGCAGTACCTACAGGGTTTTACATTCTAAGAAGCCATAGGTACAAGTTCGCTTCGGTTGGGGCTATCCTCCTTTATTGCTTGTTGCTTTAAAAGATAAAAGGGAGAAAATTTGTGATGACTAAAGGTTCATGTGTTAATAGATGAAAGGTATGCATCATTTCTTTTTTACCTTTTCACCTGTATTGTAATTCTAAATTAATTATTGATGTTTGGATTTTATATGGCTATCCATAAAATGAAAATTCATCAATATGTATTTTTAAAAATAATTGCAATATTTTGGCAGGATGAGAAGTTTTCTCTATAGTGTTTGCGAGTTAAGGTCACATAATCAATGGGCTGTTTGGATTCCTCGAGCGTAGTTTGCAAATCAAATTTTTTCTAGTGTTTCATTGTTTTAGTTGGACTGATTCTCATAATTTTATGAAAGTTGTTTCAAGAGTATAAAGGGTGTTGGATATTACATTTTTTTTTAGTATTAGGTTTAAAATATTAAGTAGCTTAGATTTTTTTTAATGGCAACACCTAGATATTCTAGGATAATTGGGTTTTTTCGGAGCAAAACCTAAAACATCTAGGGCAGCCCATCATAGGAGGAACCCCCAACTGGGTAAACCCCCTGACCTGGTCACAGACCCATTTTTTGCTGTTGTCAGGATTCGAACCCAAGACCTCCACTATGGGAAGTTTTGGGGCTATCATTGCCCCAAATGGCTAACGGTTAAGTAGCTTAGATGCTTTGTATTGTTTAAGAACGCATACATTTATAATGTTTTTCTTTTTAAAATGATATTTGCCTTAAGAAGTAAGAACCCCTAAAACTAGGATTTAGAAATCTCTAAACAAAGTCAAATATAGGTGTAGTCAAATCGGTCTATTGCAATTTAGGAGTATATACATCGGTTAAATTATCCCATCTTAAGATAGTGTATAGTTGTAATAGTTTTACCATAATTAAGGAGTATTTTTACGAGCCCAATGTGAAATGTGAAGGTTTTTTTATTGATTTTAGAAATTAACCGAATAAAGTATCAATATTTGACCCGTTTTACCTGGTCCACCATTGGCATATTAGACCCGTCTTGACGGTTAATTTTTAGCCCCCACTGACAAAAAATCTTGGATCCGTCACAGCCAAGCACTCAAAAAAACTAACCCGGTAGAAAAGAATCCCAAGTCTACCATATGAGTACAAGTATATAAATAGAATTTATTTTTAGTAGAGATATTTAATTCAGAATTTATCAAGTTAGACTAATTGGTGTTATAGTTGTATCTTAAGTCTTCTATTATTTATGAAACACGCTAGATCAATAAAATAAATATATCTATCTGTATAATTTTTTTTTTCTCATAATACTTTACTTTTAAAACATTTTCACAACACATTGTCAACACAAAGTTCTTACAATTCATCTTCATGTAGTCGTAACCATCAAAGTTCTCACAAATGATTCGTTATTGCTTCATGAAATTATGCACAAATGCACAATCAAAAAATTTTACATGTAAGTTTTATTTTAATGCATGAGATTTATAATTCGTTATAATTGTCTTCATTCACTCTGTCAAACTTAAGTTATATTGTAATTTAAACAATTTTGAATTAAGTTTGAGAATTATTTTTTCTTGTCGTCGTTCTCTCTTTCATAAGTTACCTAAGTCATATCGTAATTTATACAATCTCATGTAAGTTGGCATTTATTGTTATATCAAAAGTAGTTAATTATTTTCCAAATCTAATATATTTTATTATTATTTTAAAAATGCTTCCAGATATTATACGAGGAATATGATGTTTTAAATAAAAAGAATTTATCATCAATATGGTTTAGAAACTGTTATGAACAGTAGCTTCCCATGTTTTTTAAGTGGACCAATATTTGTAACTCAATTTTGACCCACGTATTCTTGTATACATGTAGTATTTAAAAATCTCGTGTATTACACGGATTAAATAAATATAATATTATATACTTAGTAATAAAAAAATTATGTTTTTAAAATCTCGTGTAATAAAACCACGTATAACTCGGGTTAAATTAAATATAATTTAATATGTTAACATATACACTCGTCAAAGTTTGTGTTTAAAAAAATATACTTTGACGTGACAGTTATAAATTCTATTAAGTTAATTTTTGAAACATTTTTTTCAACTGCGTATTGATTTTTTTATTTAATTGATAAATGTTAATTCATATTAATTTCATTTGGTTAATGATATAATAATTATTCATAATTAAATATTAAGTATCCCTTATTAAATTTATATTAAATATATTTTTTTTAGACAACAGATGGTCTAACGGTTGAGAGACTTTGTTATCTTAATCGGGCCTAGAGTCCTCACCCTGGTTTGAACCACACCCCACACCCCCAGGAGGAAACCCACAATTGGGAAAACCCCTGGCTCAACTTGGAACAATTTTTATCCCAAGCGAGACTCGAACCCAGGACCTCTCATTTGAAAAGTCATGGGGCTACTACTTAACCAGAAGGCTCGGTGGTTTATTGATATGACGTAAATTATACATGTTTTGCACGCGTAATTATCCCCGAAATCATCACATATAGAGATAATATGATAATAATTGATGCCTAATCCACTCATTTGTGTTCCGATAAGATAACTGACCCAGATTTACAAAAACATGAAGAAAGCACTCAAAATCAGGGTAAAATCAGCATTCGGGGGCCAAATGAACGAAACCGGACGCAGGAAGTCAAACCAGAAGATTAAAATGTAAGGCCCCTTTCCCGGGTAACCTCACTTGTTGGATTTACTCATAAACATAGTCATAAATACTGAACCTAAATTAAAAACATTCATCATTCAATTACAAATCATTCGTCATTCAATTACATAATATAACATAACTTGACAGCGGAAGTCTTAACACATATATTAAAGTGGGATGTCAGTCTTGTGTCGGGTAACCTTCACGCCATCGTACGACCCTTTCTTCCTTTACCTGAAATGTATACTAAAAGTCAGCTAATGCTGGTGAGTTCTAGTTTAAAGACAATCATACATAATATTTATCTTATCATGAATATAATGTATATATGTATATTCGTACTTTTAAATATTCTTTACTTTACTGTTCTCACATAACATTCATTGAGGGTATATACATATGTACATACATACTTTCTTTGAGAGAACACATATTGGCCATAATCTTAAGGAAGATCAACCCGTCATACTTGTCGCTAATGTCACGAAGACATCGCTGTCAGAACTACCGTCGTAGCCCATTTCATTACCGTCCGGCTCTAGAAAACCGTCCGTCATTCATTAATCCGTCCGGCAACCTTTGTCCGTCCGCTCTTAAACCGTCCTACCGTCGTAGTCCGTCATTTTGTCCGTCTGCCCTAGGGCATCCGTTTCCCACGCGACCATTATGTATGCAACCGTTCTACTTTAGTTAAGGCATTTGCTTCGACTGTCCATTAATACCTTTTCATACGTCCTAGCTTGCGAAGGAACATTTTTTGTCCCGGTTGTAAAATAGTCACGTGGTCGTCCGTCTACCGAAGTAGCCGTTGTCATAGAAGGGTTTATAACGTTTACATTCATTCATAACATGCAATATATATGTAATATAAAGCAAGATTTCATTCTTTTACGTTATGTCCTTCTTTCATTCATTCTTTAAAATCATACGCTTCTTTCTTTATTCATAATTCATTTTCATATATAAGTATTTATATATATACGTATGATCACATTGACATTTATAACATTTAATCATTTAGTGTATACACTTCAGCCCCAAAACATTTAAAAGGATTTGCACATAACATAGAAGGGGGCACATAGAACTCACCTGATGAGTAGTTTCTGAAATACACTTAGCTGGCTACTGAGCGTCACTAATGTCACTCACGATCTGTATAATAAAGTCATACACGTAAGGTAGTGATCCTAGATGACACTAGACATTACTATGCTTGAATCTAGTAGTTTCGATGGATTCGTTTATATCGAAACTTGGTAGTTTCGATAAGTTTCTTAAGTCGAAACTTAGTAGTTTCGATAGGTAACTTAGGTGTAATCTTAGCTTCAGATCGTGGGCATACCGAAACTATGGTAGTTTCGATAGGTCTGCATATATATATATATATATCGAAACTATGGTAGTTTCGATGGGTCTGAATATATATATCGAAACTATGTAGTTTCGATGGGTCTGCACATATCGAAACTAAGTAGTTTCGATGGGTCTGCACATATCGAAACTAAGTAGTTTCGATGGGTCTGTACATATCGAAACTAAGTAGTTTCGATGGGTCTGCACATATCAAAACTAAGTAGTTTCGATGGGTCTGTACATATCGAAACTAAGTAGTTTCGATGGGTCTGTACATATCGAAACTAAGTAGTTTCGATGGGTCTGCACAAATCATCTTCCCCAAAAATCTGAAGTTTCTGCATGCGAATCTGATCATGCCAATATCTCGATTTTTCTTAGATCATAACGTTCGGTTTTCATTCTAGATGCTATACCTAAGCTCATTTTAAAGTTTCATCCGCAAAATCGTCATCTAATGGGCTAAAATCGAAAATCCTAAAAAAAAATCATAAAAACTCAGATTATGATCGAACGCTTACCTGGATTGGATATCTGATTCGGAGAAGATGGTCATGAGCACAGTAGCAACGTTCTCCTGAATTCCCGAGTTGATCCGTCACTTTCTCTCTCTTGACCCGAGCTCTCTTCTCTCTCTCTAGAACCTGCGTGAGTGGGGAAATGAGCAGAGAAGAGGGCTGCCTTGCCTCTTATATGCCTGGGCTTCCCTCGGCCCATTGAAGCCGAGCCCAAGCCCGCTCCCTTTTGTTTAAATATTCCGACTAAGTCACCGGTCTCGCTATATTTATTCGTTTTATTATTTTTGGGATGTTACATAAAAAGTCAACAGGGACAAGACAAGGGCAATGCACGGCCGTTCATTGCCTTGCACGGTCGTGCAAACCCAATTCTGAGTCCCTGTACTCCCCTGTACTACCAGATTCCGCATGTGAAAGAAATGGGTACTTTGCACGCCCGTGCAATCCAATGCACGGCAGTGCATTGCCAAAATATTATCCTATAAATAGTAAGCTCATTTAAGTGTTTTCGGGGTCCATTACCAAGATGTGTGAAGGCCTTAGTGCTCTGCTAAGAGCCGGAACTCTCTCGGTTTTGGTCCGTTTAGCTTTTCTTTGTTTATTTCTTTTTTTAAAGTCTTGTAATATGAAGCGATTCTTCCCGTTCGAGTAAAACAAGAGACAACCTATACCCACTCTCCCTTGGTGTTGGAACACTTCCACACATTATCTAAGGGTTAGTGGAGTCACTTGTATGGTCATTCATGGCTAGTTCTCTTGTGTTGCTCGAGTTGGTTGAACTTTAATTAATTAATGAAGTATTTTTAGTATGTTATGTTTTTAAAGTCTTTACTATGATTTATCTTAAAAAGACAAGAATAAGTGATCTTTAAACCAATCTAATAATCTTAAATCTTGTGAGTTACTTAAGCAAGACTTCTTGTTTGGGAAGCTTATACGATATTTGTACGGTCTATATACAAATCTTGGTGCTATCACGGCCAGTTAGTATAGATTTAATATTATGGGTTGATTAGAGGTTCGGGTATTCAGCAGGTCGTTTGAGTCCTAAACAGACCAGGCGGTTTGTGTCGGTATTTCTTTACTTCTCTTGTGTCGGCTTGCAGAGGACTTCTAGCGGGATCCATGGGGTTTGGTCTTGAGAATGAAAGTCTTATTTATTTAAAATAATATTATAAGCAAAGACAACTATTTAATAACATAATTTGTTAGGTCCGAGCTTTCATAAAGTAGCTCTGGAGGGAGTTGCGCATTCTGGCTTTCTAAAGGAAGTTACAAGACCAGACGTATGTCAGTCACATGGATAATATTAGTCCGAATAATGAATTGTGAGATACCGACGGACTTGAGACCCCGTTTAAGGTCCGTTATATTCATTAAGGAACAGTTGGCCGACCGTATCCACTGTTCCGTTACGAAATACTAACTCCCCTATCGAAAGGGTTAATACTAGTAACTATGACCATCCTTACTTTAAATATATCATTAATTAACAAGGGATAACAACTAGAGTAACACCTTAAACGGGATAATATTTCTAATTACATTTCTTATCTTTTTATTTTCCTTCTAAAATAAAACCCATTTTCCAACTTATTATCCTAGTCAGACAATAGCGAGGGTTGAGTACGGGATCCGTGTCCATGGTTCAATACTTGGTTCTTACCCATAGTATACTACGCTACGATATGTACACTTGCCTATTGTGCGTGTATTTAGTTGAAGTAATTATCATTTTAATTTATAAATTTAAAACCTGATTTTGTGTATCTCTAAATAGAATATATTTATTACTACTAAAAGCACGTCATCATGTTGTTGGCGTCGTTGCCAGAAGTGTATATATATTTATATTTTTATCTACATAATAAAACACACATCAAGTTTTTGGCGCCGTCGCCGGGGACACGGTAATTCTGCGAAAGATCGAAGTCGTTGGAATGACTATTTACTTTTATTTTACTTTTGTTTTATTTCTACTTTATTTTTTATTTTGATTTTATCTTCATCTTTATTTTATTTTTGTTTTATTTCTACTTTATTTTTCCTTTTATTTTTATTTTTCTTATTATTTTTGTTTTGGTACTTGTGCCAGCTAATCTATCTTTGAAGAAACTTTCAAGGATCGCAACCCATGAATTATTGCTAAGAAAAATGAACGGATACAAGTGCCGCCATTCGAAAGCATTTTAAGAATAGGTGTAACACTTTCGAACGGTTTTACGTGTTTAGATTTTACATTCCTCCTTATTCCCGATGATTACAAGCTCGATACTTTGAAATTGGATATCAAGAAACAAGGTAAGTTTTCTAACGTGAAATCGAGATTTTAATGGTGACAATCTCCTTTGACCAATTTATTTTAATATTTTTTTTTAAAATTAGTACTTTAATAAATTAAAATAAATTTTTAATTAGTACTATTTTTAGTTAAAAAAAAATTGGTCAAACAGGGGTGATGCACGGCCGTGCAACCCAATGCATGACCGTGCATTGGGCTTCGTGCGCGTCTGGTGTTAAAATTGCAGAAAAATCACCTTTCTCTCAAAACCCCAACTCCGAAAACGCTCAGAACTCTCCGAAATCAACCAAAAACGCTCGATTTCTCTTGATTTTTTCTTCTAATCTCTTCCCCGAGGTATGTTAACTTGTCCATTGTCAATTTTAGTGTGAATTATGCTTCAAATGTGGCTAATCTTGTTCAAATGAGGCTAGGGTTTCGTTTTTAATTTTGGTTTGAATATGAACTCAATGCTTGATCTAGATGCATATTTGACTAGGTAGGATCATAATGTAACTTATTTTAACCTTGTTTGGGTAGGATTTGTTTGATTTGTATGAATGAGTTTATGAATTTTGACTTAGAGTTCTTGAACTTGGAATTACAAATTGAAGCATGAATCTTGTTTGAATGTGTTTAGGTTTTAACATAATTAGTGGGAAATTGTTGATTAGTTGAATTATGTCAAGAATTTTGGCGGGATTTGACTTTTCAAAAGTCAACACTTTGACCATCTATTTTGATAGTCAGATTACACCATTGGAATTTACGCCTTGCTCGATTGATTATAATTGACCATTTAAGGACTCGAGAAACATAATCGTGCCATAACCATGCCCGAATTTGTATTTCCCTTGAGTGGTCTAAAAATTATATACATATATATTTTCTCTAAAAACATGATTCATATCAGGTTTTTGGCACCAATATGCATCGTAATGTACATCATATCAAGTTTTTGGCTCTATTAGAATATATGTGTTGGGTTATTCTTATTCTTATGTACTAACTCCTTTAAATGGTGATTATGTAGGTCATGGCTGAGTCTTCCTGACAAGCGGGGCGAAAGAGAAGAAACACCAGATCAGGTTCTAGGTCGGGTTCATCCTCATCTGCCCACATGAGTGGCTCACCACAGACTCCAACATCTCATCCACCGCCTTTTCACCCGCAGCCCATGCCAGAAGGGCCACATGATTTGCACCCATGGCTTATCTTTGACCCCGATGATGCCATCGAGGTCCATGCCTACCAAATCCTGCCTACATTACTGAGGCAAACCTTCGGGTCACATAAAACCATTTGCTACCCAACCTTGGAGGATATAAATCTCTTAGACAGTGCAGTTCCCTTGATAACAAATCCATGGCAGAGATTCTTTGCTAACAGAGAAACAACCTACTATGAACTCACTCTTGAGTTCCTAGCATCCTTCCAATTCGATAGGACAGTGGTAAGTATGGAAATGCATGATTGTATGCGCTTTAGGATGGCTAGGCATTGGTATGAAATGTCATTGGCACAGTTTGGGGTAAAAATGGGATTATATAGGCACAGAGAGATTACGGAGCCGATATTTACTGACATTAAAGGGGAGTTCGCCGAGGGAGAAGCATCAACATTTTGGCATAGGATCGGATCCGGACCTTTTGACTCGCATAGTCAAAAGAGCACCAAGATCAGACATCCCCTCCACCGTTATCTGCACCGATGCATTGTCCTTTCAATCGGGGGAAGAAAGGATAGCACGTGGGTTGTGAGAGTTAGAGATCTCGTTCACTTACACTGCTTGATTGATGGGATTCCTCGTAACTTGGCTTACAGCTTGGCAAAGTTCTTTACCAGAGCTACTGGCTATTATTCTAACAGCCACATATTTGGTGGACCATACATTACTCACCTTGCTTCCTACCTAGGAGTCTTGTCTCCTGTGCACCTCGGTATACTTACAGAAATGGACACACCCATTCTACATGTTGACACCCAAGTATTGATCAACATGCATATGATGAAGAAGTTCAATGGGGTGTACCGATTAGTAGGCCATCAAGGAAATATTTGAACTGGTGTAGTTGAAGGATCAGAGGACGAGGGAGCACCTATGGGACAACTGGGGCATCAAGGCCTAGGTATGTACCACACTACCGCTGACCTAACAATGTTAGATTTTATGATCCGTATGGGTCAGCTGGGTCAGACGATGGACGACATGCGACAGGATTTTCACGATCATCTAAAGGACCCGTATGCTCACCAACCACATCAGCAACCTCCTGGCCCATACCAACAGTGGCCTCGCCCACCATATCAGTAGCAACTCTCTCTTCCTTTTGTTTATATAGTTTGTGGTTCTTGACTTTTGACGTTGGTTGACTAGACACGATACCATTTTTATCGGTTACAGGAGTAACCGTTGACATGGTGGCACTGCTACCAACCTTATTCGGCCGCTTTTTTAAGCGAATATTAGTTTAATTTTTCCTTTTAGTACTTACTTTATGTGTTGAGCATTGCATAGCATTACAGGTGATACAGATCTTGGTTCATGCCCGGAAATACGATCTAGGCAATGATGAGAATCGACTACATGCATGGAAATTACGTCTCATCAGAGGAGTATTAGTTCACCACACTCTTATTATTCATGACACATAACATATTGCATACATTCATATTGTCAGAAACTAAGTATGGGGTGGAACCCCGTTGATATTTTGTCCTAAGTATTATGAGTGCATGACTAATAACTACCCAATCTATTGAATTAAAAGTTATATAGAAGTAATAAAAACATTTTCAAAAATAATCTTAAAGCAAAAGTCTTAAAAATCATTTGGTATAAATGAGCTTATAAAAGCAGCAATTTGGAATACCATTGAAGTGAATCAAGGAAACAAATAGGGAAGATTAGGAAGTACAACAGAAAGAAAGAAATAAGTTTATGCATATTTTTACTTTATTGCCCTTTACCTTCCGTTTCCATGTGAGAGATTTGAACCTATCTGAGCATTATCACGAACACATCAAGTTTTTGACGCCTTTGATTATTACATATTTCACATGCTCATTTCGTTTGTTAGAGTAATTGCTAATTATTGCTTTGCATGTTAGAACTTATATAAAATATACATTTCAAGATCATGGACTAAAAGAATGCATGAAAATGATTGAGGCATTAGGATTGACCCATTTTCTTTAGCCTTTTCTTTTCTTTTACCTACCCTAAATATTATCCCCTAGTTAACCCCTTTGAGCCTAAACCTTTTCGTTTCTAAACCCACATCTCAAAACCATTAAACCCGAAAAATTAGCCTTTTATCTTTTAACCCTTTTAGTTGAAAATCGACTTGGCTATGATTTAAAGAATGATCATCTGCCAAAAGATTATAGATCCATCCTATGTTCGAAGAAAGAAACTCATAAAAAGAAGAATTGGTATGAAAAGAAGAACTATTGTGAAGATAAAGGGGCAACCAAAAGAAATTATTAAATTACCCAATCTAGTGAAGAAATCTCATCAAAAGAAAATCAAACTTACTCGAAAAATTGGAGTATGCAAAGCTAATCAAAGTGGATGTATTACGAAGAAACATCCGAACAATTCATGAAGAATTGATAGCAATGAATATTTCAACAATAAGAAGAAGTTGACATTCTTGAAGGAAGGGATCTGGTCTTGACGATCTGACCTTAAAAGAGTCCTTAGATTAGTCACAATGTCTAATCTAAGTTGAATAACAGAATCATTTTCATTTTTATCATAAAGCCAAGTCAAATTTTCAACATTTAGCCACTATTCCCAAATACTTCCTACCCTAACCCTAAGCCAATCATTAGAACCCTTTATAAATCCCTCTTGATTTATGCACATATTTTATGTCAATTGATGGAGATTTGATTTCTATACAAACCTATGATTATGTAAGCATTAACTATAGTATTGAGTGTTCTCCTTAACATACTATATCCATATATTTAACCCGAGTGTTGAGTGAACATTTGTGAGACTGAAATTTTATGCATAATCATAGTTCCATCAAGTAAGTGGGGATTGCCACCCTATTGTGGAGAAACACTCGAAAGGTATAACCACCAAATAATTGTTTTTAAAGAGTGCCATTCAGCCATTTGGGACAAAAGCTTTGGATTAACATTTAATCTGTATCTTACTTCTATGGGTATAATCATGCATGAGTTTGCTTGAGGACAAGCAAAGTTTAAGTGTGGGGTATTATGATATGATGTAAATTATACATGTTTGGCACGCATAATTATCCTCGAAATCATCAAAATTAGATATAATATGATAATAATTGTTACCTAATCTACTCATTTGTGTTCCGATAGGATAATTGACCCGGATTTATAAAAACATGATGAAAACACTCAAAATCAGGGTAAAATCAGCATTCGGGGGCCAACTGAACGAAACCGGACATAGGAAGTCAAACCAGAAGATCGAAAAGTCAACAGGGACCAGACAAGGGTAATGCACGGTCATGCAAACCCAATTCTAGGTCCATGTACTGCTAGATTCCGCACGTGAAAGAAATGGGTACTTTGCACGCCCCTTGCAATCCAATGCACGGTCGTGCATTGCCAAAATCTTAGACTATAAATAGTAAGCTCATTCTAGTGTTTTAGGGGTTCATTACCAAGAGGTGTGAAGGCCTTAGTGCTCTGCTCAGAGCCGGAACTCTCTCGGTTTTGGTTCGTTTAGCTTTTCTTTGTTTATTTCCTTTTTAAAGTCTTGTAATATGAAGCGATTCTTCCCGTTCGAGTAAAGCAAAAGACAACCTATACCCACTCTCCCTTGGTGTTGGAACACTTCCGCACATTATCTAAGGGTTAGTGGAGTCACTTGTATGGTCATTCATGGCTAGTTCTCTTGTGTTGCTCGAGTTGGTTGAACTTTAATTAATTAATGAAGTATTTTTAGTATGTTATGTTTTTAAAGTCTTTTACAATGATTTATCTTAAAAATACAAGAATAAGTGATCTTTAAACCAATCTAATAATCTTAAATCTTGTAAGTTACTTAAGCAAGACTTCTAGTTTGGGAAGCTTATTCGATGTTTGTACTATCTATATACAAATCTTGGTGCTATCACGACCAGTTAGTATAGATTTCATATTATGGGTTGATTAGAGGTTTGGGTATTCAGCAGGTCGTTTGAGCCCTAAACAGACTGGGCGGTTTGTGTCGGTATTTCTTTACTTCTCTCGTGTCCGCTTGAAAAGGACTTCTAGCGGGAGCCGTGGGGTTTGGTCTTAAGAATGAAAGTCTTATTTATTTAAAATATTATTATAAGTAAAGACAACTATTTAAGAACATAATTTGTTAGGTCCGAGCGTTCATAAAGTAGCTCTGGAAGGAGTTGCGTAATCCGGCTTTCCAAAGGAAGTTACAAGACCAGACGTATGTCAGTCACAGGGATAATATTAGTCGGAATAATGAATTGTGAGATACCGACAGACTTGAGACCCCGTTTAGGGTCCGTTATTTTCATTAAGTAACAGTTGGCCGACCGTATCCACTGTTCCGTTACGAAATACTAACTCCCCTATCGAAAGGGTTAGTACTAGTAACTATGACCATCCTCACTTTATAAATATCATTAATTAACAAGGGATAACAACTAGAGTAACGCCTTAAACAGGATAATAGTTCTAATTACATTTCTTATCTTTTTATTTTCCTTCTAAAATAAAACCCATTTTCCAACTTATTATCCTAGTCAGACAATAGCGAGGGTTGAGTACGGGATCCGTGTCCATGGTTCGATACTTAGTTATTACCCATACTATACTACGCTGCGATAGGTACACGTGCCTATTGTGTGTGTATTTAGTTGAAATAATTATCATTTTAATTTATAAATTTAATACCTGATTTTGTGTAGCTCTAAATATAATATATTTATTACTACTAAAATCACGTCATCATGTTGTTGGCGTCGTTGCCAGAAGTATATATACTTATATTTTTATCTACACAATAAAACACACATCATTTATAATAAATATTTAAAAAAATGTTCTTTAAATATTATTATCAGTGTTTTGAAACCCGGACCGGACCGGCCGGTCGGACCGGGAACCGGAGGCTTGGCTGGTCCTGTTAGGTGTGTTGAAACGGTTCTGCAGCGACTCGGCGGTCGGACCGAAAACCCGATGGTCGGACCGGTTGGACCAGTTGGCTATTTTTTTTTATCTCTTTTAAATCTCTTGGATTCGCATTTCGTAGCTAATTGTTAGTTTAAAAGTATTGGAATTGACTTGTTGGTGGTTTTTTTAAGAATTAGTGGTTGTTTGCATTGATTTATTTTTATAATATTTATAACGTCGTCCGGTTCTTAAATCCGGTCCGACCGGTAAGGACACCGGTTCGACGTCCGGTCTGGTTCTGAAAACATTGATCATTATTTATAGAAGAGAGAGAAGGAAAAATCATGCTAAGAATGCACCAGAATTTAACACGTGTTTCTAAGATTAAGATTGAGAAAGAGAGGGAGAGTGTAGGTGAGATCCGGAAGGGGGGGGGGAATGTGTTGGGTTTGTGGAGGCTTTTAGCCGACCCTAACCCTAATAGGTTATTTTAGGCTTGTTGCCTAAAATACGTTTTCTTACTCTCCAAGTTATTTATCTTATAAATACCCCTATGATGTAATGTAATCCTTGAGCACCTAATAAAGAATAAACTGTAGTTGCAAAGTGGACGTAGGCCAATCTTGGCTGAACCACTATAATTCTCGTGTCTTTACTTTTCTGCTATCGTGTGTGCATGTTTGTGTGTGGTTTTTTGCTACGTTACCGACTCTGATTCCTAACAAATAGTATCAGAGCTTTGGCTCGTTGTATACACACGGTTGTGCACTGTTTCGATCAAGTGGAAGGTGAGAGACTGTTTGAGACGGGCTGTTTTGGTTCGATTGGCTGAAAAAAAAATTCTTTGTTGTTCGATCTGCTGCAAAGGCTGATCGGTTCTATTCATCTGTTGTTCTGATTTTTTTTTGCTGCTGAAGAGCTGATCGCGTTTGGCTACTGTTTGGCCTTCGCAAATTAGGGTTTCATCAACCCTAGGTATTGCTGCAAAAGGGGGAGAAGGCAGGGCTGTTTGGGACTGATTTGGGGGTGATTTTGCAGTTAGGGTTCCGGCTGTGGATCTCTTGAAGTTGCTGATTTCACTCGGGTTGCAGGTGAAGTTACTGGTTCGGGTGCTTCGGTTTTAGGGATTCTTTGGAGGTTTGCTTGGCTTTGGTTGTTTCTATTTTGGTTTTTTCTGTTTCTTATTTGCAATGGCTGAAGACGGGAGGGTTCGAATAGGTAAGTTTAACGGGACTGATTTTACATGGTGGAAGATGCAAATAGAGGCGTTACTTGGTGAACACGATTTGAAGATGGTATTGGCAGAAAAACCGGATGGAATGAGTAAGGCTGACGAAGTGGTTTGGAACTCAAAGGACAAGAAGGCAAGAAGGAAGATCATATTGGCTTTGACGAGGAGCGTAACTGTAACACCAAAAAATTTTGACCGATTTTTAACTTTCAAAACACCAGCGGAAGTAGGTCCCATTAATGCTCTTTAACAAAACAACACATGTTAACTATGATGAAATGACAACACCAATATTTGGTTTTAAAAAGATCGCCAAAGATCTCAAAACAACGACAAATCTCAACAACTGACAAGTCGACTATGACGGTTTGACTTAACCTGGGTTTAAACGTTTATAAGTTCAAAACAAGATTCTATTACTTAACTATATTCATTTATACATTCAAAAGGTTTAAGCACTCCTAAGGAGGCTTAAGCATACAACGGTTGCACCAAAAGTTCATCAAATGAGAATCCAAAGCTTGAAGCACGACCCGAGACTAGACCGGAGCTTCTCCTACATAAAACACCCAAACAAAACAAACATTAGTAACGATAGACACCCCTTAGGACCCTTTACAAGTTAATACCTCAACTCGGGTCAAAACGACACTTTTCGGACTTATTTCAGCGCAAAACAGAGGGTTTTCAGCGCATCATGCGCTGAGCAGCGCATCATGCGCTGAGCAGCGCATCATGCGCTGAGCAGCGCATAATGTGCCAATACCAGCGCATAATGCGCTGGTGATAAGGTCTGCACACCCAAAATCCGTTTTATGTGTATTCCAACCCTCCCGACTCGACACCCGGTCGTTTTTTACAACTCCCCAATGTTATGTCATTATTATAATCACCATATAACACTTCCTTAACACCCTATGAGGATTCTTATGAATCTATAACAGTCAAACAACAAATCAAGTTTTAGTTAAAATTAATTATTCTACCATTTACAAGCTTAAAGCTTTTAATTGTTGACACGCTCTTGTGAGGTTCAAGACCTCGATTATTCATTCCCTTATGAGATTCTTAGATCTCAACTCTCTACCATAATGATGTGGTTCTTTGAACACAACTCGACCCGCCCATGTGAGGCTCATAGACCTCAATCACCGGCACCTTTTTGAGGTTCTTTGACCTCATATTCAAATTATCATTGTGAGGCTCAAGACCTCAATTTCAAACCACCCTTGTGAGGTTCTTAGACCTCAATACCATCCGTCTTGATGAGATTCTTAGAACTCAATTATCAAACGCTCCCTTTCCCTTTTTATGCATATTCGACCCATATGCTTTTCGGTTAATATCACTTACACACGAGTGCTCATAAGTTAATCTACAAATCATAATGCACATAGGTAATGTGAGTAATCACTACTATCTATGACTACCAAGTAAGTACAAAACTACAACTAGTTAAGTTCATGACTTCAATCCTCAATTACAATTTCGCATTTTAGTTTGACTAGTAACCACATAAGTCAACTACATCAAGACACCAAATTCCACATTTTAGTTTGACTCTCTACGACATAAGTCAAATTACACTTATTCCACATATTTAAATAGAATTAAACTACACAAGTCTAATTACATGACACTAACCACTTTATCTATCCCAAGTAATGGAACATGTGATTCCAAGCCCACCCAAGGAGTATTTGACTCCAAGTATACATCCATAAAGTAAATCACTTTAAGATCACCAATTTTATACCATTGAAGTTCTTAGATTCCAAGGCCACCCAATTTCAACATCACATAAGTAATCATCTAACAACATATTATCTTCTTATGTAACCTTATTTAACTATCAATTACTAAGTAAGTGCAAAAGCACTTACCTTTGCTTAACATGACCCGCTTAATCCTCCAAGCTAGCTTCTTTGCCATTTGATTACCTATACGACCCATTTACAATTAGTAATCCATAGATCACCAATTGACACCCAACACACATCTATGATCTAATAATCAAGATTCCAACTTAGTTTGGTTATTACTACCTTAACCAAACCTCCAACACCCCATTCACCCATTTCAACCCATATTGACCCGTTAAGGAATCACCCAATACACCCAACATTAAACATCATAATTCATCCATTATGATTGCGGTTTATACTTGGTTTAGTGTTCATAGACACACCACAACATCATACTCCTTTCAAACATCATTCAAAACCCTCAATTTAGAAAACCCCCAACTTAGGTTATCAAGAACTATAAATTTCAATTTATAAAATTAGATGAGGTTTATTACATAAAAATGTGTCTATCAACTCCCTAGACACTTACCCAACCTCAATTTATCATTCTAACATCAAACAAATGAAAACCCTCAATTCATCCTCAAGAACCCTAATTCTTGAATCATCAAATTAGATGTTTAGGTGATGTTATCTACCTCTCATTACTTGTAGACAAGCAAGATTATAATTTTTAACAGATTTCTACCGTTAAAATCATCCAATTGAGCCCCAACATTAGATTTTTCCCCATGGGCACTAAGAACACCAAGAAAGGAGAATTAAAAGGTGTATACCTGGTGATTTGAAAAAGAAGAGTCCATCAAATACTTCTAATCTCTCATGCAACTTCCAAATTTTTGATTCTTTAACTAGCCTCTTCTCCCTCTCTTCTCCTTGACAAAATCGACATCCACACACACACACATAAGTGTGTGTATTTGCATGACCTGCCCCCCATCAAAACAACTAATTCAGATTTTTCACATCAAGTCCCTGAACATGCTCAAATGACCCTTTATACCCAAACTAGCTAAAATGCCCATTAAAAACAAGCCCTCCACTTTGTTTTATTCATCATTTGCCTTTATAATATTATTTTAGGCAAATAACATTATATTTTGGATTTTGGTTCGTTACAGTAACATTTAACATCATGAAAGAAACCACAACCTATGGTATGATGACGGCTCTGTCGAATATGTATGAAAACATGTCTGCCAGGAATTGGGTGTTCTTGATGAGGGAATTGTTCATGACGAGAATGAATGAGGGCAGCTCAGTCACGGATCACATTAACAATATTAATTCAACTTTTTCCAGGTTATCATCCGTGGGCATGACATTTGATGATGATACTCAAGTTGTGATTCTGTTATCTTCTTTGCCTAATAGCTGGTCAAGTTTTGTGAAAGCTATCACTAATTCTGCGGGGAATGGTACTTTGAAGTTTGACGGGATCCAGGATTGTGTTTTGGGTGAAGACATTCGCCGGAAGAACTCTAGTGGAGGGTCACCTTCTGAATTACTTAAGGTTAGCAGGGGAAGGGATAATAACAGGAGCAGTAGGAATGGGGGGAGGGGTTCGTCTAAAGCTCGAAAGAATGTGAAGTGCTGGAGTTGTAATGAAGTTGGACATGTTAAGAGTCGATGTCCAAATAAGAAACAAGAAAATTCTGCTGAAGTGAACACTGTTGAGGTCGTCTGTTATGATGATGCACTTGTCTGTAGTGTGGACTATTGGGTCATGGATTCTGGTTCTTCGTTTAACGCGATACACAGCAGGGATACGATGGAGAATTTAAAGGTTGGTAACTTTGGGAAGGTACGAATAGCTAATGGGGATGTTCTCGATGTTACGGGCATGGGTGACGTTAATTTAGTAACTGCTTTGGGAACCACATGGAACTTGAAGAATGTCAGGGTTATTCCAGCTTTGAAGAGTAAGCTTATCTCTGTCGGTCATTTGGATAAATAGGGACTAGAAGTAAAGTTTGATGGAGGCAAGTGGAAGGTAAATAAAGGTAGTCTGGTTATTGCTCGTGGAAACATGCGAGGTTCATTATAAATGGTGGAAGTACCTGCTGAGGGAAGTGTGACCGTCCCTCAAAACAAAGTTAGGTTCGCTGAGTCAAAGGGGCAAAAGAAGGTTCATTTTGCAAGGATGGAGCCTGGTGCCAAGGTGATTCAAGCTGAGAGGGGTCGAAGGTCTAAACTAGGCCAGGGGTTTGGTGACAGTGGGAACACGGGGCGTGTTCCGGTTACAGTTACAAAACAACGTTAGGTTCTGAAGACCATTAGTCCAACTATGAAAATCTCTCCTATGGGAATCTTGCTGAATAAGGAGAGTGGTAATGGTTCTCGGGTTATCTCTTGAACTGGTGGATCGTGCAGACCAGTTGAGATAGAGAATGAGTTAGAGCTGGGGGGAGCTTCAACTGGCACTTCATGTACATGATGAGAGGGGGATTGCAACTAGGGGAAATTGATGAAGCCTTAGCTTGTTTATGGGAACTAGAGGCTTGGAAGACTTTGGATTTTAAAGATTGTTGGATTATTGGATCAGAGTTACTTGGAAGACTTTGTGGACTGTGCAACACCTCCAAGTGGGAGATTGTTGGGTTTGTGTAGGCTTTTAGCCGGTCCTAACCTTGATGGGTTATTTTAGGCTTGTTGCCTAAAATACGTTTTCTTATTCTCAAAGTTATTTATCATATAAATAACCCTATGATGTAATGTAATCTTTGAGCACCTAAAAAAGAATAAACCCTAGCTGCAAAGTGGACATAGGCCAATCTTGGCTGAACCACTATAATTCTCGTGTCTTTACTTTTCTGCTATCATGTATGTGTGTTTGTGTGTGGTTTTCCACTGCGTTACCGACTCGGATTCCTAACAGAATGATGGTCAAATCCCTCTTCGGTCTCTCTTATTTCTCTCATCTATTTGATGTATGTGGGAGCAATGTGTAACACCTCGAAAATTCCCTAGAAAAATAAATGACCAAACTTGCCAAAATTTATAGTTGAAGGGTTTATATGAAGTATTCTAAAGAACAAGGACTAAAAATGAAAATGCAAAAAATCAAGGGGATAGCGGACCGCTATCCAGGACCCCAGCAGTCCGCTATGTGGGCAAGAAGCAAGTAATGATGACCTGCGACGTGTCCAGCTGACTCTCGTTATCTCAAACCCTATGTCAGACCGATATCCAGACCATAGCGGTCCGCTATGGACGGATGGTCCTAAACGGTCCGATAAAGAACCCATAACGGTACAATACGTAGGCCCATAAGCAAAATTGTGGCTGAAAGCCATAGCGGATTGATGTCGGTCAAACGGTCTATAAAATTAAACAAAAACTAACCTAGACACTCTAGTTAAACTCTAGACAACCCTACTAAACTAGACCACAAAGACAGGCAAGTGTACCTATCAATTGTAACACCGCTAAAAGAAGTCCGGATATCGAACCCACGAGACACTGACTTTAACACAAATTAGACTCTAACTAGGACTTAATAAAGGTTTGGATTGGGGGGGGGGGATTCTAAAAACTACGATTAAACTAGGAAAATAATACTAATGAAGACAAATGACTATCTAACAAGGACCGGGATGAATTCAATAAGAATGGAAAGGACTACCTAGGCTGTGAATCATGAATGCTAAGATCGGCTTCTATTGGTTAAGGAATATGATATGGAATTGGGATATAAATATATGACACCCTCAAGACTGACTAATGGATACCCGATCACTCTCGGTCTCAGGATGTGACCAGAAGACAACTCAAAGGCTATTAAACTCACCAGTTATCGGCTAACCTCTCGGTATTACCTATTATGCTATAGACTCGATAGATAGCTCACCTCTCGGTTATGATATCTCACTACATCAAAGATGCAAGGAGCAATCTGAATTCACTATATTTGACAGGAATCAGCAACAACACTGGACCTATATGGAAAACGCCCTCTCAGACAATTCGCACTCAGAAACCCTAACACTGAAGACTAACCGATTACCAATCACTTTTCAGGTATTTAGATAAGAAGAACACTTGATTTTAAATGGTTATTAGTTGATAATCCTATGGTGACTACGTCTAGACAACCACAATCTAATCACAAACACATAGTAAATGACCTACTACACATTTATTCATGAAAGACATTCAACGCATGTATGGATGAATCAACCAACAAACAATCAATAACAAGCAGGCATATTCATCAAACACATCAAATCAAATATGGACTAAAGCATAAAATCAAATCAATATCCCAAAAACCAATAAAAATTCAAACTTTAAAATGCAATCATCTATAACCTTGGTAGCTCTAAAGGTTTAGCCAAGAATCATAGCAAAATCAGAAGATTCAGAAGTATTAAAAGCAAACATAGTCATGAAACAAAGATCAAAGATCAATCGAATAATTAAGCGTGACCGAATTATTGATTCTAACCTGATTCTTCTTCAATTCCTTGAACTCTTGATCAAAATCCTTGCTTTCTTGCCAAAATCGCCCAAGATCCAAGCTTTGACAGTAATTAGTCGTTCCCTTTGAAGAATGGCCGTTCTAAAACATAAAAACCCTAAAATTCCTTTCTTTTCGGATCTACGGCCCTCTCGCGTACCGCCAGAAGTTTCTGGCTAAATTAGCCGGGGCGCGTTCTGGCTTCCTTCACGTATCACGAGGGATAATCTTCTCCTCCCTCGCGTACCACGAGGGGCATAAATTCTCAGAAAATTAATATTTAATTCTTCTCTTCGCTCTCCAACTTCGTGTGCGCGATTCCTTCATACTTTTGCTCTATTTTCCGCTGCTTTAGCACACTATAACCTGCAACTATGACCCAAACTTAGAAAGAACCAAATTTGATACAAAACTAATACAAAACTTATACATGGATTAATGCATGTGTT
Source organism: Smallanthus sonchifolius (assembly GCA_023525975.1). Classification (NCBI taxonomy): domain Eukaryota; kingdom Viridiplantae; phylum Streptophyta; class Magnoliopsida; order Asterales; family Asteraceae; genus Smallanthus; species Smallanthus sonchifolius. The sequence continues at coordinate 95,252,055 of CM042019.1, forward strand.
TTGCAACACATCAAATATCCCCACACTTACACTTTTTTCGTCCTCGAAAAAGATATCTGCAATGGAATCATAACTGGACAAAGCTTTAACATTCTCAATTAATTTGCACAAATATAATCACGTGTTAAAGTGCAATAACCGGTATTTCTACCCAACTAAACCCAAACACCAAATATCAAGCCCCCAAACTGTGTTCTAATCCAATTTATACAACGGTTCAATCAAACTATGGGTCTCACACTTAAAAGTCACACTTCCACCTAATCCCGCCTCACGGTCATGTTTAGGCCCGGGTTAGATCATGTAGATCTTCCCACTATAGTTGCTAAAACCTTTATGTTTTCAAAATATGGATGATTGCATGGAATGAATTGGAATGAGTATATTATGAAGTATGAATCAACCTTTCCTAGTGGTGCATCTCCCGGGTCACCATCCCAGAAAGAAGCGCATAGGATGCAGTCTTATCACTAAAGCACGTAAGAATTCAACTTAGAGGCGTATCCACAGAGTCACTATCCCCGTGGGAAACACATAAATCAAACCTTATTTATCCCAAATATTGATCATTCAAGTCCCGAACCATGTGTGTATCAACCAAGTCGCTATCCCAGAGCGAAAAACGTAGGTCAAAACTCAAGCTTTCAATTTCAAATCATACTCATGATGGATGCAAAGATGGAATGTGGGCGCCATCAACTCTCATATTCATTTGCATAAAAGGAGAGTGATGTGCCAATTTATTTAAGAAACATAAAAACCTTAGCTTACCGTGGTACCTATCACCCTATGTTGACAGTTTCAGCTTCACCGTTTCCCTAAGATGAGAACCCACAAGCTTTCATGATTCAATTTAGTTATTAATCCTAAGCAACACTTTTAGGATATTTAAGCTTTTTAACGGGCTGGGCCTACCGATTCATCACAAATTTGACACGCTTTCTATTGTTTATTTTATTTCACTTCACATCACAATATTGCCTAGTTTTACCTATCATTTTCCATGTACTTGCAAGACTCTAATTCAAAGGAAATTTTTGAAAAAAATGTTCTACAAATTACAACAACAGACTCAAAATACAAAACCTAGACGAATGTCTATACAAAACCTAGACGAATGTCGCCCATCCCCACACTTAAAATTCGCATTGTCCTCAATGTGGACCGAGAAACGACAGTAAGCAAAATAAAAGAAAAAAATACAAAAATAAGATAAACAAACTAGAAAATAAGTTAGAATAAAAAGAGAAACTATACAAAAAAATCAGAACAGACTTCCCTGATAAAAATGAGTGTGAAATGCCTCGTAAGTCGTGTTCCCTTGGGATGCTCCACATCTGTTCCCTTGCCCTCCATTCGAGCGTGCTCAGCTATCAAATTTCAATAATTCCTCACGAACGAAAGTGGCTGATTCTAACAAGTACTAGCAAGCAGGTCAAATAATCACACACATAAAATATATACAACACAACCAACCCTGCCGAGCCTCCCAAGTACAAAATACTAAATACATCAGAGTTTATATACACGCCAAAAGAAAAATCAAAGAAATACATAAAAAGAAGTAAGAAATAAAACACATGGGAAATATACAACCCGACATAAGGTGCTGAATATGATCACTGTGGGCCTCTACCGATGTCTGGCTGATCCGGCTGATGCTGGTCTGGATCTCTGAAAAATGGTGGAATATCTATTCCCTGCTGAGTCATCATGTAACGGATGGCCGCATCCTGGAGGTCCATCCTATCAAAAAGCTGATCCTTAAGATCCTCTAGGGTAAGTGGTGCTGGAGGCCTCACACGCAGTGGGTGCTAAACCTGGGGCGCTCTATATGATGTGGAATCCTTTGTCATGGTGTAGGTGCCCCCATCTGAATCGCCAGATCGGCAGGCGTCCCTGTAGGTGGTGGGACCTATGAACCCTGCCTAATCTCTATCAAACGCGACGGATTGTCCATCGTGACGATTCCCGCTAAACGTAGCTTGACCAACCCATACGAAATAGTATCCAAGCTCGGTGTAAGTAGACGACCCGTATATCTGTCAAAAACTCCAAGATGCTCTGCTATCCGGCTGTTGTACGGCCCGAGCTCAATCCTGGTCTCCGGCCCACCTCGACGACCCCTTGCGATGTATGAAATAAGAATGCTCGCCAGGTTGGCCTCTTGGCGACCAACGATGCAGTAGAGACAATAAATCCAGCTGGCTGCACTTCTTAATCCCAGACCGGTGTCCGATGAGAGTGCAAGCCAGGATCATGTGAATATAACGGATGAGGGGATGGCGAATGGACGACTCCACAAGAGATGAGGAGTACAGTCCATCGGCGATGGAATGCCAGAAGCCACGTAACTGACTGTCGCTGACCCCCTTGTCGTGTCGCCTCCTAAACAAACCACGCAAGCTCTGTAGGAACGGCTGCTCTGCCACCTCGGCCTCTGTATACCACCCTGTGGCAACTGTGAAATGTGGGACCGACATCTCATAAACATGTCAACCCAGAGAGAAAGACACGGCGGTCGGCTCATCAAACTGGCCTGTGACGTACCGAAAGGTGGAATGGAACTCAACAGTGAGCTCCCGGTACTGGATCGCGTCACTGGCCAACGCCGCTGTCCATCGAGCGTCAATAAACCGTTGTAACCTCTATAGCTGGCCTAGCTCCTCCATCAGCCCCCAGTCTATCCCTCGGTGCTGGTAAGGCTCGATATCGACGAATCGCTCCAAGCGGACAACCTCCTCTAACATAAGATCGAATCGGAGGAGTGTATGGTGGTGTAAGACCCTAGCATCTAGCGGGATCGGCTCCGCGTCAGCTGCTGGATGTGCCTCAAGAACCGCGTATCGAATGACACGCGGCGCCCGACTAATCGGGCGTGGCTCCTCTGGCGCACCCCTCGGTGCTGGAATCGGGCTCCGCCTCCGCTTCGGCGCGCTAGAAGACTCACCGCGATCATACATGCCTGCATGTACAAGTTAGAAAACAAATATACAACAACAAAAATATATCATGGGTCAGACGGCCGTATAGCATTTCATTCGCGGTCGTCCGACGTGTCAGAATATAAAAAGGACGCTACAAATATAAAAAAAATTGAAAAATTCGGGATACGCTTTTTGTTTATTTAAAAACCAGTCAACCCCGCCCGAATGGAGATTGAGTACGGGCGAGGCAGCCAAAACCTGCAGAAAGACTCAAGGCATATCCCAAGACAATATTTACAAAAGACTGAACCTGTGTAGATGACTATAAGACCTAAACGACTAAAAATATATGATTATCTAGAATTAGGACTAAATTAACTACCAAAGGTACACGAATCAAATTACAATTTAACGATTATTTACCCAAATAGTATATGCCCAAATAGTATATGCCCAAATGACTCAATATACACAATAACCAACTCATATACACTAATTTGAACCCAAATACACAACGACACTAGACCCGACTACTATTGAAACTACTATCGATGAGAATTCAAAATGAATCAGGGAAGCTTACCTAAATGTGGTTTAAAGTAAGTCAAATCAATGAAGAATAGTGTAACCGGAACCCCTATGTAGCTTACAATCTCATGAATGGTGATGGGTATGGTCGGATAGGGAGTGACGGTGGTGATGGTGGCAGCTGGTGGTGTCCGGAGGTGGAATCAAGTAGGTGGTGGTGGTAGGAGGATGAACGAGTGGAGACGGCGGTGACGGAGGTGGATGAGGTGCGCGCCGGTGGAAGGTGGTAGCTGGTGGTGGTGATGGTTGGACGATGGTGGTGAGTGGTGGTGGTAATCGCCGGAGATGGGATGAGTGGTATTGGGTTACGAAGCGAAAAAGGGGGTTTTGTTCATTTTTTTTCTAAGTTTTCCAGGCTCCCGTGTACCGCGGGAGAAGTTGGATTACAGCTTCGCGTACCGCAGGGGGCGTTAGGCGGTGGTGGCTTTTTGTTGCCCCGCGTACCGCGAGAGATGTTTGTGGAAACTCTCGCGTACCGCTGGGGAAAAAACTCTGGCAAACTCTTTTGTCTCTCGCGTACCGCGAGAGACTCTCCCCCTACTGCCTCGCGTACCACGAGGGACCCTCCATCACAGAAAGTTAAGTCCGTTTTTGTACTTAGAAAAATTTTCACCACTTAAGAATTTTTTTTTTCAATTTGGTTTCAAAACTTTTTCCAGCCTTATAATTTTAAGCAAACATACCTGGAACTTTGTTTTTGATGGTTTTCCTTCAAACTTTTTGCCACGATTCCCTGAAATTCATGAAAACACAAGAACACACAAACGGAAAATATACAAAAACTAAACGAATAAATGAAAACAAAGAATTTTACAAACTCTACACTCGGGCTCTTCCCCGAGGACTTCCTCTCACTTAAACCTAGTTTCCAGACTTGTCAAAGAGGATCTCATTCCCCTCGACATTCTCAATCGGTCCCCCGATGTAGTGTTTCAACCGGTGACCATTTACCTTCCACGCGCTACCTTCCCCATCATGTAGCTCCACCGTGCCATAAGAAAATACCTCTTTGACCATGTATGGCCCTGTCCACCTCAACTTAAGCTTTCATTGGAATAGTTTTAATCTAGAATTATATACTAACACCCTATCCTCACACTTTAAATCTTTCATTCCCTTCAAACGACAATCGTGCAACGCTTTGGTGCAATCTTTATAACTCCAAGAACGTGCGTATGCCTCGTCGCGCAACTCATCTAACTTATGCAACTGGAGAAACCGGTGTCGTGCTGCTTGTGGCTAGTCAAGGTTGACTGCCCTTAAAGCCCAATACGCCTTGTGTTCTAGTTCCACCGATAGATGACACGCCTTGCCATAGATCATCCTAAAGGGTGTTGTCCCTATAGGTGGTTTGAACGCGGTTCTGAACGCCCAAAGCACATCATCCAACTTGTCGGACCAATCCTTCCTATTCTTCCAGACCGTTTTCTCCAGTATCCTCTTCACTCCCCTATTCGCATTTTCCAATTGCCCACTAGTTTGTGGATGATAGGCAGTCGATAATCGATGGGTTACCCCGTAGCGTGACAAAACCTTCTCCATCTGGGCATTACAGAAATGTGTGCCCCTATCACTGATTAGGGCTCTAGGAGTACCAAACCTACTAAACAACTTCTTTAGAAATCCCACCACTACATTTGTGCCTAAGGCTTGAGCCTCAACCCATTTAGAGACATAATCTATCTCTACAAGAATGTACCGGTTCCCTCGTGATGCAGGGAACGGACCCATGAAGTCAATGCCCCAAACATCAAACACTTCAACTACCTGGATAGGGTTTTGGGGCATCTCATTCCGGGATGAGATATTACCGGTGTGTTGAAACGCGTCACACCGCTTTACTAACTCGTGAGCATCCTTAAACATCGTCGGCCAATAGAATCCGGAATCAAACACCTTCTTGGCGGTGTAAGAGGGTCTGTTGTGACCTCCTGTCAAACCCTCGTGACAATGCTTAAGGATCTCTACACCTTCTTCCTTGCTCACACACCTCCTCAGAACTCTATCAGCTCCCACACGAAACAGATGTGGAGCATCCCAAATGTAGTGGTTGTCATCGACAAAGAATTTACGTCTCTGTTGTGAAGTCAGGCCTTTTACCACTATGCCATCCGCTAAGTAGTTTGCTATGTCAGAAAACCATGGCAAACCTTGCTCCTCCGCACTCATATAGAACACCGGCTTCTCGCCTGGTGTCACACTCACCATCATCAAGGACTCATGTGGGAACGTGTCCCTTATAGCTTCCTCCCGGGTCTCTTCCCTTCCGGGGTCCTCTAGCCTCGACAAATGGTCCGCCGCCACATTCTCCGCTCCCTTCTTGTCTTTGATCTCAATATTAAACTCAGAAAGCAAGAGAATCCATCGAATCAATCTAGGTTTGGCATCCTTCTTTGTGAACAGATATCGCAATGCCGCATGATCAGTATAAACAATGGTTTTAGAGAGCACTAAGTATGAACGAAACTTGTCAAATGCAAACACCACCGCTAACAACTCCTTCTCGATAGTTGTGTAATTCTCTTGAGCATCATTAAGATTTTTACTAGCATAATAGATCGGGTGGAAGTGCTTCTCTCTCCTTTGGCCTAAAACTTCCCCGACAGCATAATCACTCGCTTCACACATGAGCTCAAAGGGTAAGCTCCAGTCGGGGGAGATCAAGATAGGAGCACAGACTAGCTGTTCCTTCAAGAACTTGAATGCCTTCAAACAGTCCGCATCAAACTCAAACGGGACGTCCTTCTCAATAAGGCGGGTCATGGGTAGAGTGATCTTAGAAAAATCTTTAATGAATCGTCTATAGAAACTCGCATGACCTAAGAAACTATGAACCGATTTCACACTAGTCGGTGGTGGAAGACTACTGATCGTGTCAATTTTAGCTCTATCCACTTCGATACCGGCACGTGAAACCTTGTGCCCAAGCACAATCCCCTCAGTCACCATGAAGTGACACTTCTCCCAGTTAAGCATCAACTTCGTCTCTATGCACCTCCTCATCATCTTCTAGAGGTTCTACAAACAATGATCGAAATAGCTCCCAAACACAAAAAAATCATCCATGAAAACCTCCGTGGAAGTCTCGATCATGTCCTGAAAGATAGCCACCATGCACCTCTAGAAGGTGGCTGGAGCATTACACAACCCGAATGGCATACGCTGGTACGCGAAGGTACCGTACAGGCATGTAAAGGTGGTTTTCTCCTGATCCTCTAGTGCAATGAAGATCTGGAAATAACCCGAGAAACCATCAAGGAAACAGTAGAACTGCTGCCCTGATAGGCGCTCCAGCATCTGGTCAATGAAAGGAAGGGGGAAGTGGTCCTTCCTAGTGGCATCATTCAGTCTCCTATAGTCAATGCACACTCTCCAACCGGTGACTGTCATCGTAGGGATCAACTCATTCTTCTCATTCTTCACAACTATCATCCCACCCTTCTTCGGGACGACCTGAGTCGGGCTAACCCATGTGGAGTCAGAAATAGGATATATCAATCCAGCATCTAGGAGTTTAAGGACCTCCTTCTTCACTACATCCGACATGTTCGGGTTAAGCCTCCTTTAAGGTTGCACAACTGGCTTGTGCTCCTCCTCCATGAGTATCCTATGCGTGTAAAAAGTAGGGCTGATGCCCTTTATGTCTGTGAGTTTCCACACGATAGCCTGTTTATGTGCCTTCAGCACATCTATCAACCTCTTCTCCTCCTCCCCCGTCAGTACAGCAGAAATCACGACGGGTAAACCGGCCTCACCATCCAAGAAAGCATACTCCAAATGGGAGGGTAGCTCTTTAAGCTCAAGGGATGGTGGTGCCTCAACCGAGGGCTTCTTCTCCTCCTCCTCAGTGTCCTCAACAACCTCAAATACATCTAGGTACTCAAGAGGTTTACTAGCCGGGTGGCTCGGACTTTGCTCGGGGAAAGCATCAGTCTCAACCTCCTGGTCTTCCTCACCCAGGTGTTGTGTGTCAAGCAGGTCAGTGCCACACACATAGTCAACGCAACGATTCATGTGAGATATGAAAGTGTCTAGAAAGAACACTGAATCGTCCTAACCACTAGAATGCTTCATCGACTTTATGACATCAAAGGTGACATTCTCATCCCCCACATGAAGTGTGATCTTACCGTCGAAGACATCGATCAATGCCTTGGCGGTGCGCAAGAAGAGGCATCCCAAAATGAGTGTGTAGAAGCATGTTTTCGTAACTATAGATAAAATTCTATGTATCGGTGTACTAGGCTAGTACGCAGGAGGGTGTTCCTATGTACTTAGCTTGTTCACCAGTTGGTCCTGTGTGCTTAGTAAGTACGTAAGGCTTTTGCCTAGTGTACTTAGCAAGTACGCATGACCAATGCCCTGCGTACTTAGCCAAGTACGCAGGTAGTGTTCCTCCCCTATAAATAGAAGACTTCTCTTCATTTGTAGGGGGAACTTCTGGGAACTAGGTCGAGAGGTGTCAGGGCGGGATGAGCTCTCCCGCCCCTGGACTGTGAGCTTAGATGAGATATGTGTGCTCCTTCGGTATGTAGTCTGTAATACGGGATGACTTCTATGTTATGGATTACGTATCGTTTCATTCTCTTTTGTTTATGTTCGTGTTTCTCTGTCTCGTTTCTCGGTTCCCACACAAATCACAGAACAGATCCGTGTATCTCCGCTGCGCGACGAGGCTCCCGGGACCTACAAGTGGTATCAAAGCCTCGGTGTTCGTTGATTTGTGTTCCAGTTTTGATTTTTTAGGGTTTTGAGCAGATACGAGTACGTACTTTTTCAGACCTAAAATCCTTAAAATCGAGTTTGTTATCACTTCATTTGGTGTTTGGAAGGCTAAGGGTTTGTTAGATAATGTTTTCTAAGCTTTTGGAAGCATTAATTTCTCAGATCCATCACTTTTCGAGCATTCTTCTCAAGATCCGTCAAGAACACTGTTGTACTGAACAAGTACGCAGAATCACCTTTTCTGCGTATTTGCTAAGTACGCATGGGTTAGCCCTACGTACTTAGTAAGTACGCATGAGAAGTGACCTGCGTACTTAGCTAAGTACGCAAGAGCATTTCTCTGCGCACTTAACAAGTACGCATGGGTACTTGGCTTTGCGTATTTACTAAATACGCATGAACACCCTTTATGTGCGTATTTACTAAGTACGCATGAACTAGCATATGGGATTAAAAAAAGAGTTCTTTGGAGGGAAAACTTTTCTTGGCCAAATTTTTTAGGGATCATTTGTACGCGTGTTTCGGGCCATTTTTGAGAAGATAGTAATTTTGGTTTTTTCGGACCAGAATTTGTATACAATGTGGCTTGGCGAAACACGGACGAGATTTTTGTTGGATGATACCACTTGTCATACATTGTTTAAGTGTTCATACCTGAAAATGTGGGCTACGAGTATCCAGGATACTTATTTAATAGGGTATGAATGTTGAACTAATGGGAGCAATTGGGTCGTTATCAACTAAAGATCTCATTCTATTTGTGAAGATGTGGCTGCTTTGGGTCTTTTGGAAAGAGAATCATCTTGTTTAGGTATTCAAACCTGAATATGTAGGCTTCGAGTATCCGGGATACTTCTTTAATAGGGGATGAATACTGGAACAACTTGAACCCAAGGATTTGCTGTTTTGGATCTTTGCAAATGAATAAAAGAATAAAGTCCTAGAGTTAGCTAGTTGTGCTTTTTGAGGATTTGAGTGACGTGGTAATGAAGCTGGTCATAGTTTACAGAGAAATGAGGGGGATAAAATCTAGTATTCATGAGACAATAAAGAGGTGATGGATAAGCCATTGGTACTTCCTATATATAAACCTCTTTAATGTGACATGGATCTCAGCTATGATTTCTCATGTAAACTATAGTTTGTGTTAGATTCTATCAAGTGTTTTCAAGATGAAGCTGGATATCCTTTGGATTATTAGTTGAAGATGGAACCTTTTATCAGTGGCCGACGGGATAGGAAACATTCCCTTGTTTCTGGTCTAGTCAGATGGAGCTTAACCTGAAAGGGGATATTGGAAATGAACATCTTCGGGAATTTGGTTGACTCGTGAAGATACAGGATAGAGTTGGACACATCTGGTGTGAAGACTAAAGTTTATCTTACTGGAATTCCTATGGGAGCTGATTAGTTTGATGCAGGTTATTGGAAATTCAAACTCTCTATCATATGCCAGTTGATTTGGAGATGTCTTAGTCTACTGATGTTATCTTGCGAGGAAGACGCGGTCAGACTCAGATTCCTAAGTCAAGTTGGAGGAAGCTACTGCTGAGAGGATGAACTACAATGATTTGCGTTGGGTTAATTGGTTCTTATTGAAGCACTTGGTTTTTTCTACAATGAAAGCTACAGTTAAGAGGGAGTCATGTTTGTCATCACTCGGCAACTGAATACTGAAGCTTGAAGATTTGAAGATCTCAAGTGGAATGCCAGAAGATCAAGTCTCGCCAGAAGACACGTAATGTCATTAGTTTAGAGGGAGTCTGTTAGGACATTCTTTGTAAACTGATGATTATCAGTGTTAGTGATAGATAGAATTTGATGCTATAGTTAAGAGGGAGTTTGTAGAAGCATGTTTTAGTAACTATAGATAAAATTCTATGTATCGGTGTACTAGGCTAGTACGCAGGAGGGTGTTCCTGCGTACTTAGCTTGTTCACCAGTTGGTCCAGCATACTTAGTAAGTACGCAAGGCTTTTGCCTTGCGTACTTAGCAAGTATGCATGACCAATGCCCTGCGTACTTAGCCAAGTACGTAGGTAGTGTTCCTGCCCCTATAAATAGAAGACTTGTCTTCATTTGTAGGGGGAACTTCTGGGAACTAGGTCGAGAGGTGTCCGGACGGGATGAGCTCTCCCGCCCCTGGACCATGTGCTTAGATGAGAGATGTGTGATCCTTCGGTATGTAGTCTGTAATACGGGATGACTTATATGTTATGGACTACGTATCATTTCATTATTTTTGTTTATGTTCGTGTTCCTCTGTCTTGTTTCTCGGTTTCCACACAAATCACAGAACAGATCTGTGTATCTCCGCTACGCGACGAGGCTCCCGGGACCTACAGAGTGGGACTCTATCGTCAACCTCCATGTCAAGAATGAAAAAGTCCACGGGGAAAACAAACTTATCAACCTTCACCAACAGATTCTCCACTATTCCCTGTGGATAGTTGACCGAGCGGTCGGCCAAAGATATTCTCATGCGCGTAGGGGCCAGATTTCCAAGGCCTAGCTTCTCGAAGAGAGAGTATGGCATCAGGTTGATGGTAGCACCGAGATCGGCCAACGCGTGGTGCAGATTCGAACCACCAAACAAACATGGGATCGTGAAGACACCCGGGTCTGCTAATTTCTCCGGTGGCTTGTTCTGGACCACCGCATAGCATCTTTCATTTAGAGTGACAGTTGAAAGGTCTTCCAGATTCTTCTTATTGGACATAAGATCTTTTAGGACGTTAGCATATTTCGGCATATGCTGGAGGGCTTCAACAAAAGGCAGATTAATTTTTAGTTGCTTAAACAACTCCAGAAAGTGTCCATAATCGTTAGCATATTTCTACTGCATCAGGCGAGCAGGATATGGAACACGACTAAGATCAACATCAGGGGTCTTTTTCATCCCCTCACTCTTCTCCTCTTCTCCTATCTTCTTAGCAGGAGGCTCACTATTAGGCATTGTACTTGCTGGGACTTGCCTCTCGTGCACCCCTCCAGGAGCCTCCATCTCTATCTCCTCATCAATCAGCTCATCATCATCATATGTCGGTGTCTGCTCACTTTCTCCTCCCTTAACACTGCGCGTGGTCACCGCCTTCAATGTGGCTTTCGAGTTAGTCTCAGTACTACCCGAAAATGAACCTCCAGATCGGTCAGTCAGCTGGCGCGCTATGTCTCCCAATGTGCGCTACAAATCTAAGAATGCAGACTGCTGACTCCTCAGTAAAGTATCGTGCTCCTTCAGCTTATACTGAGTCTCCTGATCCGTCTTCACCAACTGAGCAAGCAACTGAGTCTGGGTAGCTAACATATCCTCAATCCTCTTCTCACCAGCACTGCTCCTAGAATTCTGTCCTGCTTCTCTATCTTCTCCATAATAATTTTGGCAGTTTTGAAACCCTGGTGGGTTTCCGCCAGATCTCCAATTAGAGATGGGATAGTTTCTCCGTCCTGAGTTGAATAGAGGGGGTTTTTGGTTCCCCGGGAAGTCTACCTGCTCCTGTTGAGTGACATGACAATCGATGGTACCTGCTCCTATGGAATTCCTAGTAGAAGGCTGTTGTTGCTCAGCTTGAGAAAAACTCTCAAACATCTCCTCACACTCTTCCGGCTCCTTCTTATCCATGATGTGGCCCCCTGCAGAAGTATTGAACATCTGTTGTTTCTCAAATGTAAGACCATTATATAACTTTTCAACCAATGCCCAATCAAAAAGGCCATGCTGAGGACACATGCTCAGCAGAGTATTGAACCGCTCATAAGCCATGTGGTAAGGCTCATCATGGTCCATACGGAAATAGTGGATCTGATCCCTCAGACGGGCGGCCTTAGATGGTGGATAATACTTCTTCAGGAATTTGGCCTTCAGATCTTCCCAAGTGGTAATGGAATCCTGGGGCAGGGTATCCAACCAAGTTGCAGAGCGACCAGATAGGGTGAACGGGAAAAGTCACAACAGGATGGCGTCATCAGTAGCACCAGTAATGCGAAAGGTATCGCAAATACGCGCAAAGCGGGACAGATGTCCTAGTGCATCCTCGTCCTCGAGTCCGTGGAACTGAGTAGAGTTACTGATAGTGTTCATCACATGAGATGGAATCTGCCAAGTATTAGTGTTAGACAGAGCAGGATGGGAAATAGAGGACCTAGCACCCGTGAAACCATCACATGCCCTCTGGTGGACGGTATGCCTAGCAGGTGGATTAGCATCACACATGTCAGCAATAGGAATTGGAATGCGTACCTTTTTCTCAACTAGCTCGCTCAAACGACTGCGAAACTTCCAGCTGCGCTCTCGAAGCTCTCGCTCTGGATCTGAATAGGCTTCAAAGTCAGGTGATCCCTGTGAGCAAGTATGTTGCATAAACTTGACAGAAAACAAAGGGAAACAGAAGAACTAAGAACAAAGAAAAGACTCAAACTAAGACACACACAAATAGCAATTAAGGACACAAAAGAAAACAAGCAAATTAAGGAAATAAACTAGAAAGGAAAAATAAAACAAATAACTAATCAAAGCTAATTTTGCAATCGCCAAGTGTCCCCGGCAACGTCGCCAAAAACTTAATGTCGGTAAATCGGTCTATAAAATTATACACAAACTAACCTAGACACTCTAGTTAAACTCTAGACAACCCTACTAAACTAGGCCACAAAGACAGATAAGTGTACCTATCAATTGTAACACAGCTAAAAGAAGTCCGGATATCGAACCCACGAGACACTAACTCTAACACAAATTAGACTCTAACTAAGACTTAATAAACGTTTGGATTTGGGGGGGGGGGGGAATTCTACGAACTATGATTAAACTAGGCAAATGATACTAAAGAAGACAAATGACTATCTAACAAGGACTGAGATGAAATCAATAAGAATGGAAAGGACTACCTAGGTTGTGAATCATTAATGCTAAGATCGGCTTATATTGGTTAAGGAATATGATATGGAACTGGTATCAAAAGATATGACACCCTCAAGACTGACTAATGGATACCCGATCACTCTCGGTCTCGGGATGTGACCAGAAGACAACTCAAAGGCTATTAAACTCACCAGTTATCGGCTAACCTCTCGGTATTACCTATTATGCTATAGACTCGATAGATAGCTCACCTCTCGTTTATGATATCTCACTACATCAAAGATGCAAGGAGCAATCTGAATTCACTATATTTGACACGAATCAACAGCAATACTGGACCTCTAAGGAAAACGCCCTCTCATACAATTCGCACTCAGAAACCCTAACACTGAAGACTAACCGATTACCAATCACTTTTCAGGTATTTGGATAAGAAGAACACTTGATTTTAAATGGTTATTAGTTGATAATCCTATGGTGACTACGTCTAGACAACCACAAACTAATCGCAAACACACAGTAAACGACCTACTACACACTTATTCATGAAAGGCATTCAACAAAGCATGTATGGATGAATCAACCAACAAAAAATCAATAACAAGCATGCATATTCATCAAACACATCAAATCAAATATGGACTAAAGCATAAAATCAAATCAATATCCCAAAAACCAATAAAAATCCAAACTTTAACACGCAATCATCTTTAACCTAGGTAGCTCTAAAGGTTTAGCCAAGAATCATAGCAAAATCAGAACATTCAGAAGTATTAAAAGCAAACATAGTCATGAAACAAAGATCAAAGATCAATCGAATGATCAAACGTAACCGAATGATTGATTCTAACCCGATTCTTCTTCAATTCCTTGAACTCTTGATCAAAATCCTTGCTTTCTTGCCAAAATCGCCCAAGATCCAAGCTTTGAGAGTAATTAGTCGATCCCTTTGAAGAATGGTCGTTCTAAAACATAAAAACACTAAAATTCCTTTCTTCTCGGATCTTCGGCCCTCTCGCGTACCGCGAGAGGTTTCTGGCCTGTCCCTCGCGTACCGCGAGTGACAAATTAGCCGGGGCGCTATCTGGCTTCCCTCGCGTACCGCGAGGGATAATCTTCTCCTCCCTCGCGTAACACGAGGGGCATAAATTCTTAGAAAATTAATATTTAATTCTTCTCTTCACTCTCCAACTTCGTGTGCTCGATTCCTTCATACTTTTTCTCTATTTTCCGCTGCTTTAGCACACTATAACCTGAAACTATGACCCAAACTCAGAAAGAACCAAATTTGATACTAAACAAATACAAAACTTATACAAATACGCATAAATATACATGGATTAATGCATGTGTTTTACAACACAACAAATATCCCCACACTTACACTTTTTTCGTCCTCAAAAAAGATATCTTCAATGGAATCATAACTGGACAAAGCTTTAACATTCTCAATTAATTTGCATAAATATAATCACGTGTTAAAGTGCAATAACCGGCATTTCTGCCCGACTAAACCCAAACACCAAATATCAAGTCCCCAAACTGTGTTCTAATCCAATTTATACAACGGGTCAATCAAACTATGGGTCTCACACTTTAAAGCCACACTTCCACCTAATTCCACCTCACAGTCATGTTTAGGCCCGGGTTAGATCATGTTGATCTTCCCACCAGATCAGCTAAAACCTTTATGTTTTCAAAATATGGATGATTGCATGGAATGAAATGGAATAAGTATATTATGAAGTATGAATCAACCTTTCCTAGTGGTGCATCTCCCGGGTCACCATCCCAGAAGGAAGCGCATAGGATGCAGTCTTATCACTAAAGCACGTAGAATTCAACTTAGAGGCGTATCCACAGAGTCACTATCCTCATGGGAAACACATAAACCAAATCTTATTTATCCCAAATATTGATCATTCAAGTCCCGACCCATGAGGGTATCAACCAAGTCGCTATCCCGGAGGGAAACACGTAGGTCGAAACTCAAGCTTTCAATTTCAAATCATACTCATGATGGATGCAAAGATGGAATGCGGGCGCTATTAACTCTCGGATTCATTTGCATAAAAGGATAGTGATGTGACAATTTATTTAAGAAACATAAAAACCTTAGCTTACTGTGGTACCTATCATCCTATGTTGACAGTTTCAGCTTCACCGTTTCCCTAAGATGAGAACCCACAAGCTTTCATGGTTCAGTTTAGTTATTAATCCTAAGCAACACTTTCAGGATATTTAAGCTTTTCAACTGGCTGGGCCTACCGATATATCACAAATTAGACACTCTTTTTGTTGTTTCTTTTATTTCACTTCACATCACAATATTGCCCAATTTTACCTATCATTTTCCATGTACTTGCAAGACTCTAATTCAAAGGACATTTTTGAAAAACAATTTCTACAAATTACAACAACAGACTCAAAATACAAAACCTAGACGAATGTATATACAAAACCTAGACGAATGTCTCCCATCCCCACACTTAAAATTCACATTGTGCTCAATGTGGACCGAGAAACGACGGTAAGCAAAATAAAAGAAAAAAAAATACAAAAATAAGATAAACAAACTAAAAAATAAGTTAGAATTAAAAGATAAACTACACAAAAAAATCGGAACAGACTTCCCTGATAAAAATGAGTGTGAAATGCCTCGTAAGTCGTGTTCCCTTGGGATGCTCCACATCTGTTCCCTTGCCTTCCATTCGAGCGCGCTCAGCTATCAAATTTCAATAATTCCTCACAAACGAAAGTGGCTGATTCTAACAAGTACTAGCAAGCAGTTCAAATAATCACACACATAAAATATATACAACACAACCAACCCTGCCGAGCCTCCCAAGTACAAAATACTAAATACATCAGAGTTTATATACACGCCAAAAGAAAAATCAAAGAAATACATAAAAAGAAGTAAGAAATAAAACACATGGGAAATATACAACCCGACATAAGGTGCTGAAGATGATCACTGTGGGCCTCCACCGATGTCTGGCTGATCCGGCTGATGCTGGTCTGGCTCTCTGAAAAATGGTGGAATATCTATTCCCTGCTGAGTCATCATGTAATGGATGGCCGCATCCTGGCGGTCCATCCTATCAAAAAGCTGATCCCTAAGATCCTCTAGGGTAAGTGGTGCTGGAGGCCTCACACGTAGTGGGTGCTGAACCTAGGGGCGTTCTATATGATGAGGAATCCTCGGTCATGGTGTGGGTGCCCCCATCTGAATCGCCAGATCGGCAGGCGTCCTTGCAGGTGGTGGGACCTGTGGATCCTGCCTAATCCCCCTCAAACGTGGCAGATCGTTCATCGTGATGATACCCGCTAAACGTAGCTCGACCAACCCATACGGAATAGTATCTGAGCCCGGTGTAAGTAGAAGGCCCGGATATCTGTCAAAAACTACAAGATGCTCGGCTATCCGGCTGATGTACGGCCCGAGCTCAATCCGGGCCTCCGGCCCACCTCGACGACCACTAGCGATGGATGAAATAAGAATGCTCGCCAGGTTGGCCTCTCAGCGACCAACGATGCAGTAGAGACAATAAATCCAGCTGGTTGCACTTCTAAATCTCGGACCAGCGTTCGATGAGAGTGCAAGCCTGGATCCTGTGAATATAACGGATGAGAGGGTCGTGAATGGACGATTCCACAAGAGATGAGGAGTACGGTCCATCAGAGATGGAATGCCGGAAGTCACGTAACTGACTATCGCTGACCCCCTGGTCTCGTCGCCTCCTAAACAAACCACGCAAGCTCTGTAGGAACGGTTGCTCTGCCACCTTGGCCTCTATATACCACCCTGTGGCAACTGCGAACTGTGGGACCGACATCTCATAAACCTGTCGACCCAGAGAGAAAGACACGGCGGTCGGCTCGTCAAATTGGCATGTGACGTACCTAAAGGTGGAATAGAACTCAACAGTGAGCTCTCGGTACTGGATCGCGTCACAGGCCAATGCCGCTGTCCATCGAGTGTTAATAAACTCTTGTAACCTCTGTAGCTGGGCTAGCTCCTCCATCAGCCACCAGTCTATCCCTCGGTGCTGGTAGGGCTCCATCTTGAAGAATCGCTCTAAGCGGATAGCCTCCTCTGACATAAGATCAAATCAGAGGGTATGGTGGTGTAAGACCCTAGCATCTAGCGGAATCGGCTCTGCGTCGGCTGCTGGACGTGCCTCGAGAACTACGGCTCCTCTGGCGCACCCCTCGGTGCTAGAAGACTCACCGCGATGGGCATGCCTGGAACTTTAAGTCCCGAATGATATGTTCCTTCTTAGGAACAGATGATGTAACCTTTATGATAACATGATGTAAACAATATTTTACTATTTTAAATAAAGGTTGATGATTTTAGTTTCCACTGTGTGTTTCTGATTTCAATGTCACAGTAACTAGAAGGCAACCTTATGACTGGTACGTAGTTATCTGACAAACATAATGTTCAGTATAAGGAAATAGCGGTGTATAAATCTCTCCTAGACCCGTCGTTCTTTACCGGAAACATCTCTGTTGGAGGTACTACTCTGGTTAGATAGCGGTCCTGTGTTACGGGTGTGATAAGTTGGTATCAGAGCCTCAGTTTAAGGGATTTAGATACTACAGGAATAGTGTCTAGACTTAAACTAGGACTCTGAGATTAATCTGGAATGCCTCAGGATAAGTTAGGTGTATACATTCAGTATGACCTATAACGGGAAATACTTAGAAATCAAATAATTAAAGGCAATTTTGGCCAAATGTTGTTAATTTCTGGATTATGACCAGTTATACAAATTCTGATGTTATACATCTGTATGTAGGTACAAATGGCAGGACATGGTAGAATACAATGAAGAGTTAGGGGTAGGATACCCAACACTAGGTCCCGTACCCGCGACACGACAAACACTGATTCGAATGAAAACTTCAATACGAATACTGAACCTGAGCAACCTATAGAAGAAGTCATTATGACTGAAGCTCATTTCCAAGGATCGGTGGCATCTGAGGTCACCCGAGTACTCCAAACGACTTTACCCGGAATTCTTGATGATGCTCTTAGGAGAAGGGAAAATCATAACAGTCTAGGAAACCAAAATGAAGGAACGAGTGGTGCCATTCCCCGAACAGAAGATGCTCTTCATATCACTCTAGTAGGAAACAATATATGAACCACTCGAACCCATGAAACAATTGGAATGACAAACCAAAGCACATGAATTCAAGGTCAAGGATGCAACTACAAGAATTTCAGTGACTGTCACCCCAAGTCGTTCAATGGGAAAAAGGATGCCATTGTAGCTTTGCAGTGGATCAAATCAATGGAAGCTGTGATAAAAATGAGTGAATGCAGGGCGGACCAAGTAGTAAAGTTTGCCGCATATTCTTTTGAAGAAGAGGTTCTTGACTAGTGGGAATCAGTCAAACAGACTAAAGGAGAAGCTGTGACTGACAGGATGACCTGTGACTGACAGGATGACCTGGGAGAATCTCAAGTCTTTAATTATCAGGAGATATTGTCCACAAAATTTTGTGGACAAGGTTGAATCAGAATTTTTACGGTTCGAAGCTGGAACCATGACTCATCAGGAGTACACAACCAAGTTTAATGAGATGGCCAAACTGGTGCCACATTTGGTTACTCCCTAGTCAAGAAGAATCAAATGCTATGTTCAAGGTTTACCTCCTAAGGTTCGTACCTTAGTAAAATCTATCGCACCTGAGATGATAGATTTGGCTGTTGAGAAGAGTGTAGTGATGTATGATGAGGTGGCAACCCAAAAGCCACCAAAGATTGATCACAAGAGCAAGCCTGAAGAGGTTGTTTACAAATTTAAACCGGGAAATAGTAAATTTCCCAAAAGAGGGGGGTTTAACTCAAACCCGGATAGGACCACCCAAGGAATGAAGTGCCAGACGTGCCAGAAGTTTGGTCACTCGGCAACCTAGTGCCCGAATGTTAAGTGTTTTAATTGTGGAGAGATAGGGCACTGTAGGACTTCTTGTCCTAAACTACTTAAACCCAGAAAGGGTGGTCAGAATAAAGGAACAGGACAAGTGTTTGTCTTAGGAAGCGGATATGAAAAAAAATATAGCTAAGGAAGTGGCAGGTACTTTCTTAGTTAATAATATTTACGTCAAGATTTTATTTGATACAGGGGAGAATAGAAGTTTTGTTTCATGTGCATTCACCCCATATTTAGGTGTAAGACCGATTCCACTTATTCATACCTATGTCGTTGAGATGGCTAGTGGTGAACATATTAGGATAACCGAATCATACCCTGATTGTGTAATCAATTTTGGTGACGATAAGGTATTAGTTACATTAATGCCAATGAACTTGAACAAATATGAGGTTATCCTAAAGATGGATTGGTTAAACCATTACCAAGCCCAGATTAATTGTGACTAGAAAACGGTCAAGATTAAGAAATCATATGAAAATAGTTTGATTATTCAGGGTGATAGTAAAACTAATAAGATTGAAATTATTTCTATAGCAAAAGCTGAAAAAGAATTGATTAAGGGAAATGGTATATTTTTACTCCATGCTTTAAACACTATACCCGAAGGACGGATTGCGGATATTCCCGTAGTCTATGATCACCCGGATGTCTTTCCGGAAGAATTACCCGGTCTTCCACCTGATCGTCAGATCGAGTTCCGAATCGAACTCATTTCTGGAGCTAAACCTGTTGCAAGAGCCCCTTATCGTCTAGCTCCTTCCGAACTAAAAGAACTAATGAAACAAATCCAAGAGCTCTTAGACAAAGGGTTCATTCGTCCGAGTACTTCACCTTGAGGAGCATCGGTACTATTCGTAAAGAAGAAAGATAGAGCCATGAGGAGGTGCATTGATTATTGGGAATTAAATAAACTAACTATAAATAACATATATCCATTGCCTAGAATAGATTATTTGTTCCATCAGCTACAAGGATCCAAGTACTTTTCAAAGATCGATCTTAGATCAGGATATCATCAGTTAAAGGTACAAGAAGAAGATGTACCTAAGACTGCTTTTAGGACCAGATATGGTCACTATGAATTCCTGGTCATGTCATTTGGTCTAACAAATGCCCCGGCAGCATTTATGGACCTAATGAATCGGGTTTGTAAACCTTTCCTAGTAAAATTCGTCTTCATTTTCATCGATGATATTCTTATCTATTCCCGAAGTCAAGAAGAACATGCTAAGCACCTCAGAATCATTCTGGAAACCCTGAGAAAATAAAGATTGTATGCTAAGTTTTCCAAATATGAATTTTGGAAACAAGAAGTACAATTTCTTGAGCATGTTATGAACGAGCATGGAATACAAGTAGAGACAAGCAAGATTGAAGCAGTTATGAAATGGGAAGCCCCAGAGACTCCGACAGAGATCAAAAGCTTTCTTGGATTAGCCGGGTATTACAAAAGATTCATTCAAGACTTCTCTAAAATTGCTACACCTTTGACTGCTTTAACTCAAAAAGCAGCAAAGTTTGAATGGGGTACGAAACAAGAAGAAGCATTCAACATTCTTAAAGATAAACTCAGTCATGCACCGATCTTAGCATTACCCGAAGGAGATGATGATTTTGTCATCTATTGTGACGCTTCCCGAACTTGTCTGGGTTGTGTATTGATGCAGCGAGACAAGATTATTGCCTGCGCGTCACACCAACTTAAAATTCATGAGAAGAATTATACCACATATAACCTATAATTAGGTGCCATAATGTTTGCTCTAAATATCTGGAGGCACTATCTGTATGATACCAAATGCGTGAGATATTCAGACCATAAAAGCCTCCAACATATTTTTAATCAGAAGTATTTAAAAATGAGACAAAGGAGGTGGATGGAACTCATCAATGACTACGACTGTGAAATCAAATACCATCCCGGGAAAGCTAATGTAGTAGCTGATGCTTTAAGTCAGAAAAAACGAAGCCAACCAATTAAAGTAAAAGCACTACGATTAGACTTGAAATTAGACTTAATGGAACAAATCAAGGAGATCCAACCAAAAGCCTTGAAAGAAGAAAATATCAAGAACGAACGTGGTTGGGAAACAGAAGTTGTTATCCAAAGGAGAGGATGGAATCATGAGATTCGAGCAAAGAATCTGGATTCCATAGCTTGGAGATATTCAAGAGAAAATATTAAATGAAGAACACAAATCAAGATATTCTATGCATCCTGGTGAAAACAATATCTGAAGACTCATTACTGGTGGCCAAATATGAAGAGATCAATTTCCCAGTACATAGATAGATGCTTGACTTGTCTTCAAGTTAAGATTAAGCAACAAAAACTAGCAGGTCAATTATGTCACACTCCGACTAGGGCGGAAACACGGGGCGTGATGATCCACGGTGTTCATAGCCTTTGATTACATCGAACGACTTCTAATAACATTCATAATCAAATATTCTAAGTTGTTACAAGGAAACACAAATTGTTTCCAAGATATTACATGCCAAAAGTACAGTACTTAAAATCCAAAGCATACGGTTTTTCCTGTCCAACAAGTTTTGTCGGCTAAGACCTAGATGTCCCTAGGTTATACCGAGATGTCTTCTAAAAGATGTTCGACGTGCGTGCATGCCCATGCATCATGATTCTAGTTACCTAAGAAATACATGCTAAAATGTCAACATAAAGTTGGTGAGTTCACAGGTGTAAGTAAGCAGAAAAATATGTTTCCTTTGGACTACGAGATTTCCCAGTGTGATTAGCATTGTTGATCAAACAATACTTAGGTTTGTGCATTTTTACCATGAGCTACCATAATCAAATGTGAGCTATGTATTCTCCCCCGTATGTTTAAAAATCATTTAAAACAAGTAAAAGTGGGGTCGTGAGACTCACCTTATCCAACGATGTGGCGAGTGATGTTGTATGCAGTAAGTCCAACAAGTGTCCGACCTATCCGTGCCCTAAATTATTTAAGACACCTTAGGTCGTATGAGATTGTTTAAGTGTGGATTGGTCACCTGACCAATAACCTGAGGTCTCGACCCTTGTCTTGTAATAATCTACAAGGGTCCGACCCGATCGCCTGTTGGTGATATAACTTGCCGTTCAAGTTGTTTATATTTATTAAATCCTTTTAATAAATATTATTTAATAAATATGGTTATTTGATCTCGTTTAACAAGTTGTCAATCTCATTTCCGATTTTAAGTCGTTTCTCATGATCTATTTATTAT